>CM028340.1:26480000-26555000 GCA_016647705.1 Eucommia ulmoides | reverse complement strand
TGGTTCTTATAGACGACTCTGAACGCGCCCATAAGCGTGGCCCGAAGGTTCTGCTCCTGATTCGCGTCAGATCCATACGCCTGCTTGTGCCGTCTTGGATTTTGGGCTCTATCTCCTCAACTAGAGCTCGGAATCTATCTCATAATATACCATCGGAACCGCCTCAACGAGACGATTCCAACGGAGCAAAAATCAAGGAAATCAGACGTGGCACGCTCACCCACGTGTGGTTTGAAGTTTTTGTGTCGACTCCCTCTCAAATCTCATGCGCCTCCTGCTTCCTCGGACCAGTTCAGGTCTTTTTTGATCGGTTTTTTGTGAAGTTGGACCGATTCCTCGGGTTTTTTGGTGTTCTGATTCTGTTTCCGGCCTCCATTTTGTGATTTGAGGCTCACAGAATATACTATTTGTTATATCCGTGTGGTTTCGACACCAATTCACCCCTTTTCCACCCGGTCCTTGAAGATTCAATATTGGTTCCTGAATAATTTCAATATTATGGATTTATTTGTGATTTTTGTTTCATCAAATTTGGATCATACAATATAGTTCTCTTTATATTGTTGATTCGGTTCATCATGGAGATTTGATCGGTTCAAGGGACTCTTAATCGGTTCTTCACGAGTATAGACCGGTTCCTTTGCCGGTTCAGTTCAGCATGAGTCCTTCAAATGTATTCATTGCCAACTTGCAAAACAACCAACCCTACATTTCAAAGAGAGTCAATTTATTTCCTTTGCACCCTTTGATCTAATTCATTTTGATATTTGGGGGCCTTCTCCTCATGCCTCGATAGGTAGTTGTCGTTACTTTATTATCTTTGTGGACGACTACTCTCGATATACATGGTTATTTCTTATGAAACATTAATCCAAACTATTCCAAATATATTCTGAGTTTTCCTCTATGGTTCAAACACAATTTTCTAGAAATATCAAAGTTTTCCGCTCAGATAATCAATGGAATACAAGGATTGTGCCTTTCTTAACTTGCTTTGCATAAATGGAACGTTCTCTCGTTGCTCGTGTCCTAGTACATCCCAACAAAATGGACGAACCGAATGCAAATATAGATATATTCTTGACACAGTTCGTGCTCTCCTCATTTCTTCATTATGTCCTGAGCGTTTTTGGGATGATGTTGCTTTCACAGTCGTCTATACAATAAACTATGTCCTTTCTGCTACAATCCAAAACCAATCTCCATTTGAGCGCCTTTTTGGTAAAGCTTCCGATTATTCTGAACTTAGAGTCTTTGGTTGAGCTTATTTTGTTCTTCTCAAACCACACGAACACAACAAACTAAAACCAAGGGCTCGTCTGTGTTGTTTTATTGGATATGGCATCGAACATAAAGGGTATCGGTGTTGGGATCCCATTTCTAAAACCCTTCATATCTTGCGACATGTTGTTTTTTGGGAGCATCAAATATTTTTTTCCTTACGGTCATTTGACATGTCAACTCTTACCAACTCTAGATTCTTTACTGATCTATCAATTGAGTTATTTCCAGAGGATACAATTCCAGATACTGTTTAGTCTACTCCAGCACCCCTAGTTGAGCCAAGCCCTGCCCCTTGTGCTGAGTCTACCCCAGAACCACCAGCTGAACCCACTCTAGAACCACCAGCTAATCTTACCCTTCTAACTCCAGCGACTATGCCTGAGACTTCTCATGTGGCTGACGATCTTGTACTGCCTTCCTTTGAGACCCAAGCCCCAGATCACCCCCGCCACTCTACCAGGGTAACTCATCTTCCATATTAATTTTTTTATTTTCATTCTTTTTCTACTGTACTTCACTTGTATGAGTCTCAATCCTATAAGAAGGCTAGTACTAATCCTCTTTAGCAAAAAGCAATGGACGAAGAATTTCAGGCCCTCGCCAAAACTCATACCTAGGATATTATTGATCTACCCCCTGGAAAAACTCCTATTGAGTGCAAATGGGTGTTTAAGATTAATACGCTTTCTGATGACTATGTTGAACGATATAAAACCCGACTTGTTACCAAGGAATTTGCTCAGGAATATGGCATTGACTATGAAAAGACATTTGCTCCAGTGGCGAGGCTAACATTTGTTTGTACACTTCTTGCCGTCGCCGCCATTCGAACTTAAAACCATATGGTGTTAAGAGGAGTAACTCTTTTGATTTATATAGTAGTTTGGGAACTCTCAAATAAGCGATATGGGACAAGAATCTAACACCTGCTCTTAAGTGCAACCCTCGGTTTGCACGAATGATTTGACTACGAGAGAATGATGAGAAATGTGCAACCCCCCCGGCTTCAACGGATAATTTAACTACGAGAGAATGAGAGACTCGTAATCTTGGCTCTGATACCATGATAGGAGATTCCAACTTAAAATCATATGGTGTTAAGTGGAGTAACTCCTTTGATTTATATAGTAGTTTGAGAACTCTCAAATAAACGATATGGGACAGGAATCTAACACTATCCAACACATTATTTCATTTTGCATATATAGAGCACAAACCTAACTTTCTCAAACAACAATTTGGACTTAGACATGCACCCTTGCGCTTAAAAAGTCAACCCTTTATCATTGTATCAAAGATGCATATGAAGAATTGTCCTTACAACTTCAAGCATCTCGAGTGTTTGCAATTACACTGTTTTTGCTTCTTTGGAGTACCATCTTTCACTTCAATATTTTGTCTTAGTCGGGCTCTTGGGGATTCCGGTTTCCTGAAGAGAGAGGGACAGAAGCAGAAGTGATCAGTAGATAAAGTTTGAGCTAACTTACAAAAATAAAAGGGAGGATTTTAGAGCATTCAAAACTCCGAATGCAGATTCCTGGTTCCATCATTGAACCAATTTTATTATGCTCAAAACCTCTCCATAAATACATTCGAATCACAATTAATCTACTAAAACTCAAATGGACACGCACCTTTGGCAGAAAAACAAATGACCAGAAAAAATATACATAGATTTAAAACATTCAAACTTCCGAGATCATTTTCCCTACAAAGCTAGAACCATTCTTACATGAAAATGCATTGAAATGGGGGGGGGGGGGGGGGGGGGGGGGGGGGAGATAGCAGACACGTACACTGTCTGTCTAGAATGATGAGATGTCTGGGATTGCATTGGCATCGACGCAATTGGTTGCAGTGACTGCGTCCGTGTCTGAGGCTGAACCTGTGACTGTGGAGACGGATTCTGCACCAACGCCACAATATGCGGCCGGTGGGGTTGCGGCTGCTGAGGGTGGTCCGGCAACACAACTGGCGCTGCCGATGCACTGCCAAGTCCTGTAAAATCAAGCTGCCTAGCGAGCTTCTTCGCCGGATAATCTGGAACGGGAGTTTCCGATTGAGCCTTATTTGGAGATAAATCCCCTCCATCGTTCTTCATGGTATCCAAATCCGAAACAAACTACGGAATAGATGCTGGAACTTGAAAATTCTTTGATGGGGGAGTCAAGAGTCGCTGATTTCTCTCCAAAATAAACAAATTCAACAATTTTTCTCCAAATAAATAATTTTTTAGACAATAACCTCCTGAAGATATAACCTGAGCCTTCCGAGGCAGAAATCTGAAACTTCCTAATCCTAAACCCTCAAAATTCAACACCCAAAACTAAAGAACGAAACTTTGCTGAAAATCGCCACAGATTGGCATGAATTAACAAAACCTCAATCCATTATATACGTAGAAGTGTGTCTCGTAGAGAAAGAGAGTGAAATATCAATAAGGAAAAAGGAATTTGTAGAGAGAGAAATCGGACGATTGGGAGAAGAAGAAAGAGAGGAGAGTATAATGGGGCTTGTCTCGCTCCTCCCTCTCAAGCTTGGCTTTTGAAATTGAATCTTGTAAATATTAGACGGGGTAAAATTATATTTTATACCCTCAATATTTATCATATTATCCAACATATACCCTGAGTCAATGTTTTAAAAATCCAACTGGTCGTCGAATCAAAAAATGATCAGGCTATTCAAACGCGGTTCAACCATCAATAATCACAAAAAAAACTAAGGTGGCGTTTGGTAACCGTTTATGTTTCCATTCCAGTAATGGGATGAGAATGGGATGAGATCTACTGGAATGGAATGGGATGAGAATAAGATGGGATAAGAATTTTGTTTTCTTCTTGGAAGTAGAATCGCGTTTGGTAACGATGATTTTTTTTTGTTTTGGGGAGAGAATTGTGTTTGGTAACGATTTATCCTAAAATCTTTTTTTTTTTTTTTTTTTTCTGTTTTGGCCGGACGGCAGTGCTCCAACGCCGACGACGGCCGGGCGGCGGTGACGGATGGGTAACAGTGGCCGGCAGCCGGAAGTGGCCGGAAAGTTTTTCGGGCGGACGGTGGCCGGCGGCGACAGACAGAGGCGGACGGTGGCCGGCGGCGGCGGGCGGACGGTGGATGAATAGTGATCGTGTGTTTTGGAAATGGAATGGGAATAATGAGAAATAATTTTTTTTTATTTCTCATTTCTTAAGAAAAAAGTAGACACAATTCTCAAATGAAAATGAAATGGAAACGGAAACAAAAATTACCAAACACTATTCCCAAACAGAATTCCCAAAAATCTGGGAATGAGATGTGAATTTCTGGAATGGAAACGGTTACCAAACGGGGCAAGAAATTAACAATAAACGTAGAGTAACGAAAAACAAGTGATCTTTTTATCTCACATCAAAACTAATAACTAAGGTCGTGTTTTATAACCGTTTTTATCTCATGCCATCCTATTATCATATTCTTAGAATTTTTGTTTGAGTATAGCGTTTGGTAAAACTGTTTTCTATCCCATTCTATTCCAAAAACTAGAATTCATTCCCAAATTTGTAAAGACCATGAGAAACAATTTTTTTTTTTTTTTTTTGTTTCCTATCATTCCCATCTCATCCCAAAACCAAAAAAGGACACAACCGTCATTATTCGAATTGTTAAAGTGAGCTCTCCTTCAACTCATGTTAGCCGTATTCTTTTTTTTTTTTTTATTCCTATTTATTTTTCCATTTTGTAAAGTTCTCCATCATCTTCGTGGTTTATTTTTTTCTTCAATGTTCGTTGGTTGCTTGAGCTTCGTCATTCATTTTCGTTTTCGTCTTTGTCTTCGTCCGTCGCCTGAGCTTCTTCGTCCACCGGTCTCCTCCTTCTCCTCCTCCTCGTCCGTCCTCTCCTCTTCCTCGTGGCCATCGCCAATTGATTTCGTGGTCATCGTCTTCTTTGTCTGCTTCGTGGCCATTGTCTTCTTCGATTTTGTGGCTTCATGGCCATCGTTTTTTTCGTCTACTTTGTTTGTCCATGGCCATTGTCTTCTTCATCTGTCCTCATCTTCTTTGTTTGCTTTGTCTGTTCATGGCGAAATCGAAATCGAAATTAGGGTTTTGATTTCAAGTTGTAATCGATTTCGATTTTGATTTCAATTTCAATTTCAATTGGAGTTTAGGATTTCGATTTCGATTTCCATTGGGGTTTATGATTTCAATTTCGATTTTGATTTTGATTTCGATTTCGATTGGGGTTTAGGGTTTGATTACTTGATGATTTCTTGATTGTAATTTAGGGTTTGATTGCTTGATGATTTCTTGATTGTGGTTTAGGGTTCGTTCTTGATTTTTAGGATAAAATCGTTACCAAATGATATTCTGTTCCCAGAACAAAAAAAAATTGTCGTTACCAAATACGATTCTGCTCCTAAGAAGGAAACATAATTCTCATCTCATCCCATACCATCTCATCTCACTTGGATGGGATGAGATGGAAACGGTTACTAAAAAGGCCCTAAATTAGTGTGTTAATTTGTTTTTGAATTACTTTGACATAGAGTCGGAAGAGAAACAAGTGACCTTCTGCCCCATATTGGAACTAGCAAGTAATTTAGAGAGAACGATTAGTCTTACAAAAGCTCTTGATGCTACACAATTTCGTCAGCTGTTTACTCTTTTAGTTCTGCATAACACTTACAACACTTAGAATTAGTATTTGGAATATTGATGAGGTATCGGCCAAATACACTCCGGCTTGAGAATAAGTTAAACAAGTCTATAAAAAATAATATGTTGCGTAATCGTTTTGGTCTAAATAAAATAATATTTATAGAGTAAAAGTACCTGTTATACCTTGAATCTCTCCATAATCTTAATCGATCTAGCGTTCTTCTGGAAAATCTCCACGTTAGCGTTATGGTCACTTGAGAGTACTGTTGGGCTTGATGAGATGAGATCTCCCGTGAGTCATTTTGTATGAGCTTATGTTCTTTGTCTTTTGTATACACTAGGCCTGATAAATTAGGCCCAACGGGATTTGGCCTTCCGAATGACAATGGGCCCTTGTTGAATTGGCCCATCCTTAACTGTTTTAGGCGTGCGTTGTGTCGTGGAAAAAACCACCTAAATCATTTTCTCTCTCTTATCTCTTTCGGTTGCGTAGGAAGTCAATAAGTAATTTCAGCACTGTTATCGTAAGTGATTTTTCATCTTCTCTAATAATTAACTTAGTATATTGATTTTACTATTTCTGTTCATCACACATTTTTCGTCATTAGTTATTCATTTCTTCTCGTCAATGGCTGAACTGCAACGTCAATCAACTCTTGTTTCCAGCACTACCTCAGCTGATTTCAGTCCTTCTCATAGAGATCCTTCTTTAAACTTCGTAAATCATGGTCCTTCTATTTTTCCTCTTGACCAAATACCAAAATTTCTTCAAATGTTCGAAATTTATTCTTCTATGCAATTAGGGTTCCTAACGTCCAAGACCGTCCTTACACCCCTCATGAAAATGAGGTATAACCTTATTACTAGATGTTTGATTTTGGTCTTCGTCTTCCCTTTCCTGAATTAATTCGAAAATTCTTTCGTTCTCATGGAATATGGCCCGCTTAGTTGTCTCCAAATGGTTGGCGTGAACTTCTCAGAGGTATTACCTTTTTAAAAAACTAGAAGTCCCTTTTACAATTACTATGATAAAAGGGCTTGGTGACCTCAAATACATTGCTAAATCAAACTTATCTTGCTTCTTTCTTGCTACTTTCAACAATTTCTTACCGACCTCCCTACTTCTTTAAAAAATTGGAAGAACTTTTAGTTGTTCTTCAGTAAAGATTGAGAATTTCCCTCATTTGATATAGATAAAGAGCCGATAGTTCCACACCTCTTTAGCCCTCCAAATAATCTGAATTATTCCTTTTAAATTGCATGGTGATTTTCGTAGCTTCAACTCTAACTACACTTAGACTTTTGCATACTGTTTTCTTCATTAGCAACATACCTTATTCGAGAAGGAAGAAATTAAAGTTTAGAAAATTTTGACTCCCACAAAACGACCTCACAAAGAAATCTTTCCATATCCTTCGGACATGTCTCTTACTAAACTTGTCTTAAGTCCAGTTCAGATGGATCTTCAGGAAAAATATTTGGATGACATGCTGGTGAGGGGGAAGAAAAACAAGGTTAGTACATCTAGCCATGCCAATCCTCCAAAATAGGGAAGAGTGGTGATCCCACCTTCTGATAGTTTGGAGCAAGCAAGAGGTTAGGTCAGTGCTTTATCTTCTACAAATGAGTCTTTTCATCAGTCTGAACCGATTTTAAGGTATGGGTAGATCTCTATAGATATTCCCCTGGTGCCTTTCATTGTTACCGTCGAACTGTCATTGTCATCTTCTCTAAATATCCCTGTGGCACCATTATCTCCTCTTCCCATTTTAACCGAAGATGTTATAAGAGAAGCCTATGTAGCATCGTCATCTTCTCCTCCTCAGGCCAATCCAATGAGTTTTGGTGTTTGGTAACTGCCTCCTCCTCCTGCTAACCTTGGTGATCACTAATAGGTGTAATTTATCTATTTATTCTCAAGCCGGTTTTATTAGTTTTCGAGTATTTTTATAGTGTTTTTATACATTTTAATACATTTTTATTTGTTTTGTCTTAAATTAGGTATTTGGGGGTGAAAAGGGACTAAGACGGTCCTAAATGATCATATTGGAGTGAGCCCGGTGGAAAAACGAGCAAAAAGGCAAGATTTCAAAGTTGCAGACCTATCGCCACAGCGGTCAGGCCACTGCCGTAGCAGTGAAAGTACTGGGAGTACAGAAATATCACCGCCGCAGTGGTCCGACCACCGCCACAACGATGAAAGTCCAGAGAGTTTGCTGAATGGATTACTGCTGCAGCGGTGAACTCACTGCTGCGACGGTCAAAATACATGAGTTTGCATACTATTTCACCGCTGCAACGATCATCTACCGCCACAGTGGTGACCCTGCTGACATGCCCACCACCGCAGCGATGACCCTGCAGATATTTTAGGATATTTTAAGATATTTTGAATTCTATAAATATCGTCCCTATTATACCCAAACAAGAAGTAGACATTTTCGGGAGTCTTGAGAGCTCTAAGGCCATTCGACCAATAGAAGATCACATTGCAAAGAAGGAAGAAGCGTTCTCGGAGCGATTTTAGCGACGGATCTTCGGATAATGGCTAAGTTCCTTATTTCTTTCCTTTATTTCTTAGTTGATTGAATGTTTGTATATGTAGCTTGTATTTCATTGTATATAGGGCTACGGCCATGTGTAACTAAACATATATTGTCTAGGGATCGATATACTTCACGAAAACGTCATTTATATAAAATCTATATTTCGTTAATGGTTATTCATGTTTATCCGATTGTGTTTTTCCTTTTTCCTTGTTTGTTATATACTGAGAATACGGGGTTTAACACTCGGGAGAGGTAACCCCGAATTCAGATTAGGGTTTAAACATAATGTGATGATCTAATAACCTGGGAGAGAGTTAGAAAGTGTGTGATGCGTGACGTTGGGGTAAGACTCATGTGACCTAGTGTTGTATAGACGTTGAGGGGAACTTCTTTGTTGACTCGAAGTCACATATTCATTCACTTTACACTCGGGAGAGGTAGTAAATGAGATTTTGATATAGAGATTATCGTATAGGATGAACGCCGTTAATATAAAATAGATTGAAATGAACACGTTTAAGTGGATAAAGTTAATCCCTAGGCAATAATTTCCTATAAACGTCTTACCACTATATTAGTATATTAGATTAATTAACTTAGTTTAGTATATTATAAATTATAAAAACTACATTTTTATCGCCTAAATAAAGTTAGGTTATGATAAACGCGATATTCAATGATAATCTCAACCAATCTTTGTGGATACAACAACCTTTACTCTTCCCACTTTATTAAAACTTGACCCATACACTTGCGGTGAAAATAGTGACATATCTACGTGCTGCTAAGTTTTTGGCACTGTTGCCGGGGATTGTGTTTTAGATTATTATTGATATTGTGAGTAAATGACCTGATTTTAATTTAGGCATTTCTTTTGTTTATAATTTTTGTTTGTAGTTTTGTTTTATATTTCTCATGCAGGGTAATTGAAGATGCTAGACCAACAAGTATTGATGCATTTCTTTTAATGAGATTCTTAGCCATTTTATTGTGCTTGGGATAGATACAAGAAATTGCTATTTTGGTTTCCGAATCATCGTTTCCCGAGGGAGTGTCAACTACTGAACTTCCTCGATGGGTTATTAGTCGCAACCAGAACGTGGGTTGAAAGAGGAAATAGTACCACCTCTTTTAACCAACTAACAGCGAACGAAGCCTATTGGTTGTTGGAAGACAATGCCGAGTTCGATTTTCAGTATTAGAATTATTCACCAAGTTATCACCGCTTGGGGGATAGTTTCACCGCTTTGGAGCCATAGATTGACACGCCGGACCAAAATATGGAGTCTTCCCCCGCCCTAGAAGAGATATATGCTGAATTTATGGGAGAGACTCAGATTTTCTAGAGGGAAATGAATGACCGGCTAAATGAGCACGAGGATCGTCTTGACAAAATTAAGACGGTATGCGCTAAAATTGATGCTACCATAACGTCTCTTCAGACGCAAATCGGTCAGCTAATCTGCTTAATTGAGGCCGAGTCAAACATGGTGGCACTGAGAGACACAAATTCCACATTCATCAAAAGCCACCACGAGGAACCGAAAACGAGCGAAAATAGCTTGGGAGAGTTCAACTATGATTACTCGAATGAGACGGGAACCTAAGCATGTATCGACAATTGTGATTCGTCACCATTGGAGATCCAAATTGTGATGTCACCATCGATCCCAGACGATCACATCTATGAGGATCTGATGTGGCTCACTTGTCCTTCGTCGCCAAAAGCAATGCTCTTTCATGCCCACCAAGCACATGAGCCGGTAGAGAGTCTTATTGAAAGTTCGAGCCGAACAGAGCCATATCTAGCCAATCTTGAGGGCGTTCTGAACAAAGACCCATACGTAGTGTTGTAAGACACTTACTATGGGCGGAAGCCACTGTTTGACGAGCACTTCTCTATGTCAGGCCGAGGATAATAAACCATGTGCTTCTTGGGAGGCAACCCAAGTCCAAAAATAAATTAGATCCGTCACTGCCAACTTGATTCGGAGGTGAGATTATCTCGCCTTCCAAGTACGTGTTCTAAACCTCATTCGTCAGTATGCTTTATTTCATATGTTAAAAATGATGATTGGGTCGCTGTGAACACTGACTATTTTAAGTTGGGGGTGATGTGTAGTATGTTAGTATGTTTTATTGTTTAATTGTTTGTATGTTTGTTTACTGTAGAATGTGTTTATGTTTATGTGTTGTTGTTGCATGCTGAGTTTTGCGTTTATTTGGGCTATTACCTGATGATGATATTACCCCCTGAATGTTTTCAAGGTCAAGGGTAATATTTATTCATGTGTGTTTCGTGTGCTTGACAATGTGTTTTGGCAAAAGTTATTGTGGATCCTAATTTGCATGAGCATGTAGACTCAATGTATAGTTATTCGCTTGATTATAGGCCGATTATCGATTAACCAAACTCATAACAATTTAAGGATTCTAGAATCTGATTGAGGGAAAGCTCGAGGCAAAATCCTAGGCGAGGTTGTTCAGGAGACGTGATTTAGGCATTCATTTAATTCACTTGAGCCTTTGAAGCTTATTGTACGGTGAACGTTTGTTACACGCTCGCATATTGACTACTCTCAAGTGTACGAGGTTAAAGTTTTAGTATAATGTAATCTTGAAAGATCGGGTATCGTATCCATAGGGATTGGTTGTCGTTATTATTGAGTACCGTGTTTATCATGAACTAACTTTATCTAAGTGAAAAAGAATGATTTTAATTAATTAATACTAATACTAATATGACGTAATTTAATCTATACTAATTATACTAATACAAGATAGTTAGGGGATGGATTATCTAGGGATTAACTTCATTTACTTAAACGCGTTTGATTTCATTTAGTTTACAATAATGGTGTTCAACCTATTCTATAATCTCAGTTTGTAAACTCCCCCGCCACCTCTCCCGAGTGTAAGATGAGGGAATACAAGACTTCGTGTCAACGGAGAAGTCCCCCTTAACGTCTTAACGACCCTAGGTCACGTGAGTCTCGCCTCAACGTCATCGATTGCCCACAATCCAACTCCGTCCTGGGTTATTGGATCGTTGCGTTGTTTACCCAAGTCTGAATCCGGGGTTATCTATCCCAAGTGTCAAACCCTGTATTCTCGATATATCTATCTAAGTATGATAAACAAACAATATGGCAAACACAATCAAACTAGCGAAGAACAATCATTAAAGAAACACAACTCAAACAAAACTACGTTTTCATAAATAATATTAATCCCATATATTATCCACGTTTAACTCGTGATCATAGCTGTTTATACATTGAAAACCAAGGTAAACACGCTCAAACTATTATTGAAGTTAAGAAATAAAAGGAAAAATGGATGAACTTAGCCAATATCTGAAGATTAGCCACTAAAATCGTCCACCGAGCGCTTTTCCTTCTCCGCGTGGTAATCTTCTCCTTCGAAATTGTTTGAGCACTCCCTATACTCTCTCTCTATTCTATACTAAGCCCTAGGGGCTTTAATGGCCAGAGAGAGCAAAGGAAATGAGAGGAGATGAGAGGAGAGAAGATGAGTTTAAATAGGCAAAATATCTAAAATAAATATCTAAATCTGTATAGAGGCCATCGCTACGGTGGTGAGTAGGTCGGTTAGTTGATCGCCTAGGCGGTAAAGACATCGGTGGACTCGGTGACCATCCTGCAGTTTCATCGCTACGGCGGTGGACTTTCAGCAAGAATAGGTGCACTCCGTATTTTCACCGCCGTGGCGGAGGTTTGGACACCGCGGTGGTGGGCTTCTTTTCATAATCTTGCCGCCTTACTTATTTTTCCACCGTTCTTCAACCGTTTTTTGTTTGATTTGATCGTTTACGCTCCATTTTTCTACCTTTTCACCCCAAACACCTGATTTATACAAAAAGAATAAAAACTAATTAAAACATAATAAAAATGCTATAAAAATACTCTAAAACTAACAAAACCAGTTTGGAAATATAAAGGTAGATCACACCTATCAAATACCCCCAAACTTGGAATTTTGTTAGTCTTCGAGCAAAACACACACACAAAAATAAAAACACAACTAAATGAAATAACAAACAACCTAAAAACAATCTAAACATAACGAGATGCGAGTTTTACATTCTTCGAATGACCAAGTCATGTTTCCCTCAACAATCGCTAGTCATATCGAGTCCAGGTGGTAAAACACATCATATGGTTCTAGAATTTCGACATGCAATAATGGTGAATGCCATTCTAGATCCTGTAAACGTGTTAGTGCGAGACTCAATAATATAACTATACAACGACCAGATTGGATTATCCCCCAACGAAACTTATGACTTAGACCGTATAGGACTAGGATTTCCATATGCTTGATTGGGGTCCACTCTCCAGTTCAAAAAGGTCAGAAGGACTTGGTTCGGTTATGGAATATTTGGCCAAGGGTATTTCAGAATAGAAAACAGGTTAACGTTGTTAACTTAACGTTACCCAAGGCTCAACGCTTGGCACATTCACTCTCGAACCCCCATAGAAAAATTGTAAACAATCCCGAACAATCATTTTAGACCGACGTACTCACTTGTCAAAAGAAACATAAATTTTTTACGAACCACACCCCCAAACTTATTCGATTAGTATGATTTCACGGGTATGGTTTAAACAAAAGAAAAATGACAAGTGAGTACTTGAATATCGAACCAATCCGAAGCTCGCCCTAAACCCAACCGCTCACATCAAGAAGCATTTGCAACTGCTAACTTGATTAACTCAAATGTATCTTTAATTCAGCGATGTAAGTTTGGAAAAAGATCAACTGGCCAGGGTATTTGTTCATGTGTTTAGAATTAAATTGGCATTTATGCTTTGACGGGTTAACGAGGGATAAATATATAACATGGTAGGCTTAAAAGGCTCAAGTGACAAAAAAAATGCTTAAATCACATTTCCTGAACTACCTCACTTAGGATGCGCCTCAACCTTCCCCTTAATCAGGTTCTAGAATCCTAATTTGTCATGAGTTTGGCTAATCGATAATTGTCCTCCAATCAATCGAATAGAAATACATTAAGTCTATGTGCTTGTGCAAATTAGGATCTACAATAATTTTTACCAAAACGCATTGTCAAACACATAGAACACACATGCATGGGTATTACCCTTGACCTAAAAAACAACCAGGGGGTAATATCATCATCGGGTAACGGCCCAGATAAACGCAAAACTCAGTATGCAACAACAACAATACAAACACAAACTAACCTAAACACACACGTAATACAAGAAAACAATAAAACATTTAACATACTATACTACACATCACTTCTGAACTTAAAATGGACAGTGTCCTCAGCGATCCCAATCATCAATATCATCATATGAAATTAAAGCATGCTGATGAAGGGGGTTTAGAACACGTACCTAGGAGGCGAGATTCTCTCGCCTTCGAATAAATTCAGCTATGACGGATTTAATTTATTGTTGACCTTGGGTTGCCTTCCAAGAAGCGCATGGTTTAATGTCTTTGGCCCGACATACTCAGAACACCCTCAAGCTTGGTGAGATTTTGCTTTGTTTGGCTCGATCTTTTAATGACACGCCTCACCGGCTTATGTGCGTGGCCACAAGCACTATAAAATGGCTCGGAATCTTGTTGAAAAGAATGCATCAATACCTGTTGATCTAACATCGCCAAGTACCCTGCATAAATAAAAACAAAACTACAAAATAAAAATTATATACAAAAGAAATGCCTAAAGTAAAATCGGGTCATTTACTCACAATATCAATAATAAACGACAAACACAATCCCCAACAATGGCGCCAAAAACTTGTATGGAGAGCGTTTGTTACACGCTCGTGTATTGACTACTCGCAAGTGTACGAGGTTAAAGTTTTAGTATAATGTGATTTTGAAAGATCGGGTATCATATCCACAAAGATTGGTTGTCATTATTATCGAGTACTGTGTTTATCATGACCTAACTTTATCTAGGTGAAAAAGAATGATTTTAATTAATTAATACTAATACTAATATAACCTTATTTAATCTATACTAATGATACTAATACGAGATAGTTAGGAGATGAATTATCTTGGGATTAACTTTATTTACTTAAAAGCGTTTGATTTCGTTTAGTTTACAATAATGATGTTCGATCTATTCGATAATCTCAGTTCGTAAACTCCTCCGCCACCTCTTCTGAGTGTAAGACTAGGGAATACGTGACTTCGTGTTAATGAAAAAGTCCCCCTCAATGTCTTAACGACCCTAGGTCACGTGAGTCTCGCCCTAATATCATCGATTACCCACAATCCAACTTCGTCTCTGGTTATTGGATCGTTGCGTTGTGTACTCTAGTCCGAATTCGGGGTTGCCTCTCCTGAGTGTCAAACCCTGTATTCTCTATATATCTATCTAAGCATGATAAATAAACAATACGGCAAACATAATCAAACTAGCGAAGAACAATCATTAAAGAAACATAACTCAAACAAAACTATGTTTTCATAAATAGTATTAATCCCATATATAATCCACTTTTAACTCATGGTCATAACCGTTTATACATTGAAAATTGAGCTAAACATGCTCAAACAATTATTGAAGTTAAGAAATAAAAGGAAAAATGGATGAACTTAACCGATATTCGAAGATTAGCTACTAAAATCGTCCACCAAGCGCTTCTCCTTCTCTGCGTGGTAATCTTCTCATTCGGAATTGTTTGAGTACTCCCCATACTCTAATTCAATTCTATACTAAGCCCTAAGGTCTCTAATGGTTGGAAAGAGCAAAGGAGATAAGAGGATATGGGTTTAAAAGGCAAAATATCTAAAATAAATATCTAAATTTGTGCAGAGGCCATCGCCGCTGCGGTGGGATTAACTATTGTGGTGGTGAGTAGGTCGGTTAGTTGATCTCCTAGGCGGCGAAGACAGTGGTGGACTTGGTGATCATCCTGCAATTTCATCACCGCGGTGGTAGATCTCATCGATGCAGTGGTGGACTTTCAGCAAGAATAGGTGTACTTTGCATTTTCACCACCGCGGCGATGGGTTTCTTTTCTGAATCTTGCCGCCTTGCTTGTTTTACCACCGTTTTTTGTTCGATCTGATCATTTACACTCCGTTTTCCTACATTTTCACCCTAAACACATGATTTAAACAAAAAGAATAAAAACTAATTAAAACATAACAAAAACACTATAAAAATACTCTAAAACTAACAAAACCGATTTGGAAATATATAGGTAGATCACATCTATCACTTACCATGTTAAATGTTTATCCCTCATTACCCTATCGAAGCCTAAATGCTATTTCAGTTCTGAACACATAACAAATACCTTGACCAATTGAATTCTTTCCGAACTTATATCGCTAAACTGAAGGTACAATTTGAGTAAATCAAGTTAGCATTCGTTATGCTACTTGAAGTGAGCGGTTGGATTTAGCGCGAACTTCTGATGGGTTCGGTATTCGAGTACTTACTTGTAATTTTTTTATTTTGTTTTAACCACACCCATGAAATTGTTAAAATCGAATAAGTTTGGGGAAAAAAAACATATGTAAATATCGTTAAATTTACATTCTTTTGACAAGTGAGTACATCGGTCTTAAATGTTTGTTCAGAGATTGTTTCAAAATTATCTATGGGGGTTCGAGTGTGAGTGTGCCAAGCGTTGTGCCTTGGGTATCGTTGAGTTAATGATTTTAACCCGTTTTACATTTCCGATATACCCTTGGCCAAATGTTCCAAACCGAACCAAGTCTTATTGATCTTTTTGAACTTTCAAGCCTATATTAGTGGAGAGTGGAACCCATTTAGGTGTATGGATATCCTAATCCTTTATGGTTTAAGTCGTGAGTTTCGTTGGTGGATAATCCAATCCGGTCATGGTATAGTTATATTATTGAGTCTCATATACATACGTTGAAATGATAGAAATGGCGTTTACCATTATTGAATGTCAAAATTCTAGAACATCACATGGTGCGTTTTAGTACCTAAACTCGATATGATTGGGGGTTGTTGAGGGAAAAATGACTTGGTTGTTAGCTGAATTCAAAACTCGCGTATCGTTATGTTTAGGTTGTTTACATTTAGGTTGTTTGTGTTTTTAATTTAGTTGTATTTTTCATTTTAGTGTGAGTGTTTTGCTCGAGAACTAGCAAAATTTCAAGTTTTGGGGTATTTGATAGGTGTAATTTATCTATTTATTCCCAAACCAGTTTTGTTAGTTTTGGAGTATTTTTATGGCGTTTTTATATGTTCTAACATGTTTTTTTTTTTTTTCTTAAATTAGATATTTGGGGTGAAAAGGGACTAAAACAGTCCTAAACGACCATATTAGAGTGAGCCCGGTGGGAAAACGAGCGAAAAGGCAAGATTTCAAAGCAACAGACCCACCGCCATAGTGGTCAGGCCACCGCCGTGGCGGTGAAATTACTGGGAGTGTAGAAATCTCACTGCCATGGCTGTAAAAGTCCAGAGAGTTTGTTGAATGGACCACCGCCGCAGCGGTAAACTCACCGTTGCGGCGGTCAAAATACAAAGAGTTTTCCTACAATTCTACTGCTGCAG
This sequence comes from Eucommia ulmoides, assembly GCA_016647705.1. NCBI lineage: Eukaryota > Viridiplantae > Streptophyta > Magnoliopsida > Garryales > Eucommiaceae > Eucommia > Eucommia ulmoides. Next base: position 26,537,979 of record CM028340.1, on the reverse strand, counting down.
CGATGATCCACCACCGCAGCGGTGACACGGCCGACATGCCCACTGCTATGGTGGTGACTCTGCAGATATTTCAAGATATTTTAGGATATTTTGAGATATTTTGAATCCTATAAATATCGTCCCTATTCTCCCCAAACAAGAAGTGGACATTTTTGGGAGTCCTGAGAGCTCCAAGGCCATTCGTCCAATAGAAAAAAGATTGAAACTTAACTATCCTAACTAGACACCGGCCCAACCATGTCTAATCCATTTAAATTCACAAATACAAAAAAAAATATGAGTTTCTTATCACGAGAAGCCTCTACCACCTTAATATAGATATACTAGATTAATGTGCCGAAATTTACTACGTGAAAGATATAATGTGAGGTAAATTAATATCTAATTAATAAACAAATGTGAGTAGTACAAATTAAAACACGTAATCAAATAATCACACAAAATTGTTTTAAAAACATTTTCAGGCTTTTGATTTTGAAAATGATCTTCTAACGATCTTACAAACAAGAAAATAATACTAATATGAAATTAAAATTAAGAACAATAACTTGTAAAGATCTCAATGGAAAAACACCGAAGAATGAAAATAGAATCACAAGATAGCACGAGTTGGTGCACCAAATCAATCAGTGCTTTAGATCAAGAACTTACAAGAACTTAGCACAAAATCTCTCTCAAAAATATCAGCAGAATAATAACTCTTATAAAAGCATAGGAATAAATGTTCTTGATGTAATTCATCTCAATCCCGCAGGTCTAAATATGTAGACCAATATCAAGTCCTCCAATAGCTATTTTATAAAAGATATGCCTTTAAAAGACACTCTTAGACCCCATATAACATAATCATTCAATTCTGTGGTATTCCACATTAAAATAACTTTCTAAATCTCTCGAATAAGCCCATAAAATTCTCATTTAACAATCATAAAGACAAGAAGTATTTAACTACTAAAATTGAGAAAATCATTAATTTCTTAGACCAAATCAAGAGGGATATAAAATATATGTACCATATCTTTAATAAGATCAGATCCCCCAAACTTATCCCTTGAAATTATAAAAAACGAGACGTTTGTTTTCCAAAAGCCTAAGTTCCTCGAAATCTCAACCGAGATTGTTGGTTGACCGATCCTTGACAATTGGTTGACCGATTGATACAACATTGAAACCAGGCCAAAATAAAACGCCAGTCGGTTGATCGATTACCCTCTGGTCGGTTGACCGATTGATATAGAGAGTTTCCTTGCTAAACTTTCAGCCCAGTCGATTAACCGATTGCATCCCAATTGATTGACCGATCGATTCAGAGACTTCACCTACTAAATCCTTAAGCCCATTCAGTTAATTGATTGCCTTTGATCGGTTGACCGATCAATGCAGCGACTACTTATTTTGCTCCGAAAATCTCACTGTTTCAAATGGTTGGTCGATCGCTTCTGATCAGTTGACCGATTAATGCCAGGTGGTCATTTTCTTCATCAATTCTTGTCCAAAATCCACTGTTTGATTCAGTTAACCGATTACTTTTCTCAGTTGACTGCCCTAAACTTCAACTATTTATACTTTAAACATGATTTCTAATTAGGTTAATTTTCATTTTTCATTTTATATAAGGAGCACATATTAAATCAATAATTAGGATCCTAAATTCTTATCATATCAACACATAAAAGGATAACTCATTTAGTAGTGTTGTGTGTGATCCTAATTCGGGTTGTATTAAGATTATAAATGTATAGAGTTGTTTTCACCTAATTTCTTCAAGGTCTTCACAACTCTTCATTTCTTCAATGTGTCCATCTTTGCACCCTTAACATTTTCTTCATGATGTATTCAACACAATCAATAATATGGAACTCTTTTCTGAAATACTCAATAAACATATTAGTTCCACCAAAAATATCAATACTTAATTGTACTTCAAAACCTAGGGAACAAGAAAACATATATATAAACCTTATATATAAAACATAGGTAAAACTTCCAATAAAAGAAAAAAGTATAGGCAATATGTATAATGTAATATATCTAAAACAATGGGAATAAGGTTTTGTTTCACGGTTACAATGCAAAAAAGCAAAGCTAAATAAAAAACAAAACAGAAAACTTCTTCTATTTTAAGTTCTTAAACAAAAGCCAAAACTAAAATCATTTGACCATGGTCAAACCTGAATCATTTGGTTCAGTTTGGTTTTGTTACCTAGCAATTCAGGTACAACTGTCATCCCCAATCATTTAGTTTTGTACCATTCGTATTATATCGAGGTCAAACGATTGGATCATTTAAACCCCAAAACAACTCGAAATCATTTTTATGAAACAATATTTCTCATTTCGTGGAAGAGTTTAGCGACGGTTGACTTTGGTGCATCATGCATCCAAGTAAATTTTAATTTGCATCATGTGACTTGTCTTCCAAAACATATAAGTTACTGTAAAAATTACAATTAACCTCATTTGTTTAGTGGGTTTTGATGACGGGTTTTTTAACCAGGTTTACGATACTGCCTCATATAAGAATAAACTCACATAGAAAGCACGTGTTGTTGAGCGAGTTGGTTAGGACCCACATGTTAGACATGTGAAGCCAATATCAACTTTAAACTCAAGAATCATGTCTGGGTTCCTTCGACAAAACCAAGGATAATTCTCATAATCGACTAAGACCATCAACAACTCAAGCATAAGGTTTCAACAAGTCCTAGAGAGATCATCCTCGGGGCAAACTGAGGATGATTTGGGACATCTATAACATTTTGATCTTGTGAATTAGGCGTGAATGGGTTTTAATTGTGTATGGATATACGATACTAATATTTTGATAATTAGTGAGGAATTATTTTATAGAAACTTAAAAATCAAGAAGGATCATACTTCGAATCCCAAGTCACCATATCTGATGATACATTTTTCTGCATCATCTTGTATTTGGTTCCTAGAAAATTGAAAACTGAAACAGAAATATAGGAACAAGAAAATATTTGTCTATATTCCACTTTTTTAAACATAATAAAATTGTTTTCATATTTCAATTTTGGTTCCAAATTTGAATTACTATTTAGGAATAAAAATATTAAGTGCATGTTTGGTTTAGAATTGAAAATCATTTTTGAAAGTTTGAAAACAATTTTCAAATAGATTTTTAAAATTATGAAAACTTGTTTGGATTGGATTTTAATTTTTTCAAATTATTTTTTCAATTTCTACTAAAAATTGAAAAGAAGTGACATGATGGGACACTCCCTGGATTTTTGGAAATTGAAGTTAAGTGTTTGGAAAATGGATTTTTTTGCATGACAAGTTTTGAAAAAGAAATTTGGGCTAGTTTTTTTAAAACGGAGTCACCGGGTTTTGAATTGGTGTACAAGAGCACTGAATTAAGAAAAAAAAATTGAAATGGACTAAGTAAATTTTACTCCAAAATTAAGATCTAACTAAAGATTCATTTGAAAAAACTTTGGGGCTCGGTTATGCTCACAAAAGATGTTAGGCACCACAAAACATCTATTCAAAAATAGTACATTAGGTTGAACTAAGTTTAACTAGTCCAAGTCCAATTGTTTATTCTATTGATTTTTTTACACAATTTTCATTTTAAAAATGAAATTATTTTGTTATATTTTCAAAATAGGGGATTTTATTATTTAGTTCTCTATAGAGACCCTATAGAGGAATTAGACCTCCTTATATGAATTATTAAGTTTTCAGACCCCACTAACTCTTTAGAAAAAAATCCTTCATTCTGGCCCCCCGCTAACGTTTATTTACGATTCTGTCATTTTTTCATATGCAAAGAGACAAAAATATGCACACATGATGTAGACGTGAATGTTAACTTAAAATGTTATTGCATTTCATGTTCTTTTTTGGGTGTCACGTTAACTCCTCGTCCTTATCTGTTTTTGTGTGCGTTAATGTTAACTCATTCATGTTCTTGCATTTCACGTTCTTTTTTTGTGTGTTTATGTTAACTCACCGTCCTCATCCGTTTTTGTTTGTGTTAACACATTAACTCATTTTTACCACCAGACTGTGGTTTTATCGTTAACATATTTTGTTTTTTGCTTGAATATTTAATGCATACTTTTAGGTTATCTTCTGTGTTAAAACGTTAACTTACCGCTTGTGATATTTTTATTTTTTTTTAGATTGGTGTGCATTAACGTTAATGAATATTTTTGGACTTCTTTGTGTTAAAATGTCAAAGCATTTTGGTTTGCGTTAACGTTAATACACATTTTTCTGGAGTCTCCTGTATTAACAATAACGCATTCATGTTGTCTGGAAATCCATATGTGATAAATAAAAAAACAAACACACTGACGTTAACGTTAATGCATATTTTTTGGGGTATCGTCAGTGTTAACATTAACATATTTATGTTGTCCAAAAAAACATATGTGACATTTTGGTTTGCGTTAACGTTAATACACATTGTTTTGAGATCTTCTATGTTAATGTTAACGTATTCATGTTGTCTGGAAACCCATATGTGATAAATCAAAAAGCAAATACACTAACGTTAACGTTAATGCACATTTTTTTGAATATCGTCTATGTTAACGTTAACACATTTATGTTGTCCAGAAAAACATATGTGACAGTTTGGTTTGCATTAACATTAAAACACATTTTTCTAGGATCTCATGTGTTAACGTTAACGCATTCAACCAAATTCATTTTGGATGTTATTACTTTGCAAAACAAAATCGAATCGAATGATAAACACAAGAAGAAACAAAGTTCAAACAAAAAAAAAAGGAAAAAAAAAAACTAATGTAAGCCAAAATAAGAGGTAGTTGGCCATCTTCCGATTAGTAAAAAATATCGATGGAAGAGACCAAGAAAGAGAGAGAAAGAAGAAAATGAGCAACAACAAACGAAATAAAAGAATTAGAGAGAGAAATATATATATATATATATATATATATAGAGAGAGAGAGAGAGAGAGAGATTGATTTCAAGAGCAACCGCAACGTTTACCATGGTTAGAAGGCCTACGAGGTCTAAATGGAGAAAGAGAGAGAGAAGGTTACTACTCCACCAACCCAAATGAAAACCCAGATCTAATCTGAAAAACCATATCTAAATGGAGAGAGATAAGGGGGGTTATTGCTCCGTTTCGGTTGAGATGAATGGCGACAGCTGGATGATGATGGTCGAATGGCAACGGCTGGACGATGATGTTGGATGGAGATGACTCTAGACAATGATGCTGGACAGAAAAGACGAACAAACATTAGATGACAATGTCAGACGGCATTGGACGAAGGCTAGACATCATTGGATGGCAGACGGTGCTAGATGATTGCGTCACGAAATGCTTTCAAAGAGCAGAGTCCTTCCCAAAGCTCGGGGGTCAGTATTCTTCCCCTATTATCCCTCCCTCGTTTCCTACAAATGTTGCATCTTTGATCCCTAGAGGAGATCTGTTCAATTCCACATGATAGCACCATTGTCTTCTCTTATGACCCCCACTAACATTCGAATTCCCAGAGTCGTCTTCCAAAGTAGAATGAGAAGAAAGCGAGAGGGAGAAGTCCCAGTTGATTGATCCCTTAGGTCAGCCCGACCGTCTTGTGTGAAAAATCCTTTGGAAAATCGCAGAGTACAAGAAAGCGATAGCTAGCTCGACCGACAGGGAGAGGAAGAGAAAGATTCATTTTATCGGTCATATTCATTGCTTGGAAAAGCTTCAAACAAAGAGGTTAGGTTGTTCACTTCATTTCTAAAAATGGGTAATCAAAAGATTAAATCACTATGCATATCTTGGTGGTTGCGACTTTTGGTGGTCTTTCTTTTTGGCTAACTCCTTTTTTTGTTCTATTTATCAGAAGCATCCAGCAGCGCCATGCCGGTTGCCGGAGACCATGTCAACGGCCGCGAGAGAGTTGTTCCACTGTTTTGGCTGCGAGAGAGAAGAGAGAGAAAGGACTAGTTAGAGAAAAAAGGGGTTGGGTTGAGTTTGGGGTGATTAGGGTTTGGACCATTCACCATTTTATGTGTGTGTGTGTGTGTGTATATATATATATATATATATATATTCAAGGGTATGATTGTCTTTTTCTTAAAATAGTCAATGGTCAAAGGATTAAAAATTAAATTAGTTGTACTGATAGGTTTAAAGACTAAGTGAACTTTTTATTTGAATTTTTTTCTACACGAAATCTTGTTTTTGGACTATTAAATAAATTGCTTTTGAAAATGAAGGTAAACAAATTTTTGAATTATTTCTTCCATATAATCTCTCATAAGAAAAAGGACAAGTGATATAGGGGAATCTCGTCAAGTACACCACATAGTCAAAATACGCCCAATTATAGAAAAGCGGCCGGGATAAGAGCTGAAGTGTTTCCCAGCCGGACTAAGGGTCGTCTAAGTGAAGAAATCTGGACCGGCAATCTGAGGTTCGACCTTCCAAACTGATGGTCAGAGGCACCCTTGGCTCGCCACCTTAGTACTCGGGAGTTCGCCAGGCCGCTGTGAGGCTCTAGCCCATGGGCCTCTAGTTATGGGATCAAAAGCCAGCCCAGACGATTAGAGGGCTAACCTGTCTGCTCATTGGTTGTCCAGCAGATTATGTTAATTAACCTGAGCTGGCCCCCTAAATATGCAGCGCTAATCAAGCACTGACGCCTATAAATACACTAGGACACCCACTGCCCAACGGTGCGTGACTACTACTGAACTCAATATATTTTCAACTCTCCACCCCGGAATACTTACTCTTACGCCGAAGGGACCTTACTGGGGATAACCCCGGTGGGTCTTTGTGCAGGTGTTGAGAGTAGAAGAATGGATCTCAGCTCAGAGACCGTCACCACCCCTGAATTCAACCAACTGCGACACTAGTGGCCGCCTTGTGTCCTAGATATCCCCCCGGACCACACTATTGACCAGCCACCACTTTTTGGCATCAACAGTTTGGCGTCGTCTGTGGGAACGTACTAAAAGTCTCCCTTGATCGTCAACTCCCCATGAGGTTAAGATTTGATAATCACAAGGTCTAGGAAGGAAATCCGCCAGGCCGACCAAGCGCTTGTCACCAGCAGCAATCCACCCCCCATATCCGTGTAGGGTATGTCTAGGGCTCCCAGGTCGGATCCCCCGGTACCTCTTGAGGAGGGGTCCCACCTATCCACCATCCCGCCATCCGGGCTGGGAGGACCGACCACTCAACAAGCCGCCTGAGGGGGGCCGATCTTGCCCCCAGGGTAGCTTGTTGGGCAGGCTTCTAGAGCACTTGAGGCAGCCCGCATCGATCTTTTGGAGCGTCAGCTCGACGAGTTCCAAACCTTCTTCTAGATCGTCTTGGCCCGCTTGCCACCAGTCTCTCCAATGGATCTTCCTACAGTTCAAGTTGCGAGCCAGGAGGGTCAGGCAGTCGAGGGTGAAGAACGTATCATCCGTTCTAATGGGCGTATCCCGCCACCTCGGACCCACAAAGTCGTTCGGAGGGAAGTGGAGTTAGCACCCCCTGAGATCTCAGGATCCCCGTCGCCACCTCCACCAAGGCAAAGGGGAGGTGACCGAGCTGAATCACCCCCTGCCCATAGCACTACCAGGTGGTCCGATCGTCACCCCCATTGCTTTCGGGAGGTAGATTCATATTCTCCACCACGACAGCTCCCGCCTCGTGCCGCTTTCAGTCAGGCTTGAGCCCAGCCAAGGGCTAAGGTAGTGGTGGAAAGGCGCCTAGCTGACATGGAGGTAGCCTTACAACAGATCCGGGGAACCAGGGGCCCGTCCGGGCTTCCTTCGAAGGTAAGATCTCCTTTCGTCAATGAAATTCTAGAAGAACCCCTGCCTGCGCGATACACCCATCCCCAAATGATCCTCTATGACGGTGTCATTGATCCGGTGGACCACTTGTCCATCTTCAGGTCGTATATGGACCTACATACCGCCTCAATAGCAATGAGGTGTAAGGCATTTCCCCTCACCCTCACGGGGGTCGCCGAGGCGTGGTTCCGAACTTTAGCACCAGCTTCCATCTCCAATTTTCACGAGTTAGAGCTACTCTTCCTTTCGCGATTTGGACGATCGCGACGTAGGCCAAAAACTATGGCCCACATCCACGCACTCTAGCAATTACCCGATGAGTTACTGGGGGATTATGTGGAGAGGTTTTACAAGGAGATCATCGGGTATGATGAGCTCAGTAACGTGGTCGCGATGAGTGCATTCATCGACGGCCTGAAGCATCGACACCTCATGTATGACCTCTGTTCTAACCCAGCTCCTATTCTGGATGCTGCCCTAGAGAGAGGCACGAGGTTTCATAATGCTGATAAGCGGGAAGCAACATAGAAGAATCGAGGAGGTGGTCAAAAGAATAAAGTAAAAGCAGAGGAAGGTCTGAACAAACACCATGGATCCAAAAGGCTACAAGCAGAAGGAAGGTTGGGGCCTTTGCCTAGAGATCGGAGACCGTTCCCGCCCCAAGGGAATCGCCAACAGAACTACATGCCGCTCACGATCTCAATGGCCATCGTCTTAGCTAAGAATACGGAGAGGGATTTCTTTCCTCCTCCCCCTCCGCCCAGCGAAAAACCAATGGGGAGATCTATGGACAAATACTGTGAATTCCACAAAGACCGGGGACACTCCACCGAGAATTATTTTCGACTTCGGGGAAGAAATTGAGGCCCTTATTAATAGGAGTACCCAGGTCTCTATGTTCGAAGGGACGACCGAGCTCCCAAGACGGAGGAGCACGACTCCCGCGATGAATATAGGGGTCGCAGAAGAAGAAGGAACATAAGTCACCCCCTCCTAGGTCAGAGGCAAGCAGGGGCGATGACGAACACAGGATTGATGGTGAGATTAACGTTATCCATGGAGGATTGAGCCTTGGGAGGAAGACCCTCTCATCCAAGAAGAGGTACGAGCACAAAGCCAAAAGAAAAGTGAGTGAAGACGTCTTCGAGGTCAGTACGGTTGATGCTACGGAGCACAACATTATTTCATTCAGCGAGGCAGACCTTAGGGACGTGCATGTGCCTCATGATAATGCCCTCATCATCGTGGCCCTCATCCATCACTACAAAATAAGACGGATCCTGGTAGATGATGGTAGTTCCATCGATATTATCTTCAAGTGGGCATTTGAGAAAATGAATGTGGACCCCAACACGATAAAACCATCGACGCCCCCCCTAGTTGGTTTTGGAGGGGATGTTGTGAATGCTGCCAGGTGGGTCTCACTTCCCGTGACAGTCGGGACCCATCCACGGACCTCCACCGTTTGGACCAAATTTCTGATCGTGGACAGGCTGTCACCCTATAACGCAATCATGGGTCAAGCTACAGTAGCTGCCCTTAAAGCCGTTTGCTCCCCATACCACCAAGCAATGAAGTTCCCCACCGAGGGAGGTATGGGAGTAGTGAGGGGTGACCAAGAATCCTCCCGAGCTTCTGCTCGAAGGGCATTGGAGAAGAAGAAATAGCAATCACAGATAGAGCCAGGGCTCGGGGATTTCGAACTCATGGCTCTGGGTCAAGGGCCAGTGCTTGTGCCCATCGATGATCCAAGGGAGGAGGAGGCTGGTCCCCGACCTCACGAGGAACTAGAGGATATTTCTATACAACCAACTATCGAAGAACGAACTGTGAGGATCGATGCTAGTCTCCCGTCCGAACAGAGGGATGAACTCATCCAACTGCTCCAACGCAATTACGACGTCTTTGCCTGGTCCCATGACAAGCTACCGGGTATTGATCTGAGTATGGCAATGCACAACCTCCATGCTGAGCCACACCATCCTCCCGTGTGACAAAAATGGCAGAAATTTCATCCCGAACGCCAGAAGTTAATTGAAGTAGATATGGATAAATTGATCAACTCTAGCATCGTTGAAGAAGTCAAATTCCCGGACTGGTTGGCGAATGTGGTCCTGGCTCCCAAGGCTAGCAACAAGTGGTGCCTCTGCATTGATTTCAAAGATCTGAATAAGGCCTGCCCAAAAGACTTCTTCCCCTTGCCCCCGGATTGACATCGTCATAGACGCCATAGCGGGGTATGAGCGCCTGAGTCTCCTCAACGCTTATGCCAGGTACAATCAAATCCCACTGTTACCCCCCCGATAATAGAAAAACATCGTTCATCACTAATAGGGGTATATATTGTTACAAGGTAATACCATTTGTCTTGCGCAACGCCGGAGCCACTTATCAACGACTGGTGAACAAAATGTTCAAGTAGGAGATCGGACAGACGATGGAGGTTTACATTGATGACATGTTAATCAAGAGCTCAAGGGCCCTTAACCATACCCAATATCTCCATGACTGCTTCGAGAAACTCCGGGCACATCGCATGAAGCTCAACCCAAACACGTGTATTTTTGGGGTTTCTGTGGGAAAGTTCCTGGGATACATGGTCTCCCAGCGCGGCATCGATGCTAACCCCGATCAAATACATGCGATCATTGGGATGGCCTCTCCTCGGAACAAGAAGGAGGTGCAGATGCTGACGGGGAGACTCGCTGCACTTAACCGCTTCATATCTAGAGCATCAGAAAAGTGTCTGCCATTCTTCAAAGTGCTAAGAGGCAACAGAAATTTTGGATGGACCAATGAGTGCGAATCGGCTTTCCAAGCGCTCAAGAGTTATCTATCCTCTGCTCCTTTGCTCAGCACCCTGAAGGAGGGGGAGACCCTTTACTTGTATATTGCCGCGTCTACAACGGCGATGAGTGCTGCTCTTGTAAGAGATGACGTCGAAGCCCAGCACCCAGTCTTTTACTCTAGTAGGGTCCTCTCGGATGCTGAGACGAGGTACTCTAAGTTTGAGAAACTGACTTATGCTCTACTGGTGGCTTCCCGGAAGCTGAAATAGTATTTCCAAGCCCACAAGATCATCGTCCTCACGGACCAATCGATAAGGCAAATTTTACATTCACCAGACATCTCAGGGTGATTAATGACGTATAGCCTTGAGCTGGGTCAGTTTCACATCGAATATCGCCCTAGGATGGCTGTTAAGGGCCAGGTCCTAGCAGATTTCATCACTGAGCTCACATTTCCTGAGGACCCCGAGCCACCCACCGCTCAACCGGAAGCGAAAAAGGGTAAAAGAAGGGAAAGTGCCAGGTGACTCCAGACGTGGAAGCTGTTCATCGATGGATCGTCCAACACCAGTGGTTGTGGAGTAGGGATGGTGCTCGTTACCCCAGGCAATAAAGAAATAGAATACGCCCTGAGACTGGGGTTCAGAGAAACTAACAATGAAGCGGAATATGAGGCTCTGCTGGCAGGGCTCCGCCTGGCCAAGGAATTCAATGTGACGGTGTTGTCCGTCTTTTGCGACTCTCAGTTGGTCGTCAACCAGGTTAACGGGGAATATTTGGCAAAAGATCCTAGTATGACTGCATATCTTGAGAGGGTCAAAACCCTGATGGGAAAATTCGAAGAAATCAATGTATCCCAAATACCACGGGAGGAGAACAGGTAGGGGTGTGCAGCGGGGCGGCTCAACCTGTAAAACCAACCCAAACCGCCCAAAATTTGAACCAGCCGAACAGACCCGCGCATTGCGCGGTGTGAACAGTGCCAACCCGCTGAGATTCGGAGCGGATCGCGGGTTTGGGTAGTATGTTTCACGGGTTGACCCGCCCACCCGCAATAAATGACAAAACGACGTCGTATAGCCTGTGTTCAAAGCATTCTTCTCAGTTCTCATTCCATGTTCACCGACGGCTAGGGTTCCCGCATCCGTTTTCCCTTTTCCTTCCATAAATCTTTGATCTAGATGTATAATTTCCTTCCTAAAATTTTTGATTTCCAATTTCGATTATGGAAACAATGATGCTTTCTGATTATGGATCTATATAATACAATAGTGAAGTCCTATGAAGGCAAACTGCAAACTACACACTTGATTTTGATTTCGTTTTCGAAGACGAAGACGAAGAGCTTCCGATTTTGATTCGATTTGGATTTCAATCCTATACACATTCGATTTAAATTCCATACACATTCGAGTTCGATTCCGATTTTTCTTCATAGGTACATATCTTTTCATCTTATGATTTTCTGCTTTTAATTTTTGAATTTGAAAGAGCAATTCCTACTAATATCCCGTTAAGGATCTAAAAAAATTGAGCATTGTTTCTGTTTAGTGAATTTTTTAACTCTGTTTCTATTTCTGTCTATTGTTTCATGTTTCTGATCGAATGAATTTGAGAAAATTTCATGTTTTCTGTTTTTGATTTTCGTTTTTGATTTTCTAAACCTATAATCAATATGGTTATCTATTGATTTTCTTTATATTTTGTAATAATGTTGGATTGGATAAGATAGCAAAGAACCTGTTTGAGAAATCTGATTTTGAAATCATATGTTCATATTATGTTCTTGTTACGATCTTAGTTTGTTCTAATCTTATTATGTTCTTGTTAGTTTTTATTGTTCATGTTATGTTCTGAGTAGTGTTTATTGTTCATATTATGCTCTTATTTCTGTTTATGTTTGCATCATTATCTGTTTTTTGTTTTCTGTTTCAGTTTCTGTTTGCATTATTGTTTCTGTTTTCTGTTTTTGTTTCTGTTTGCATTATTGTTTCTGTTTTTTGTTTTCTGTTTTCTGTTTCTGTTTCTGTTTATGTTTGCATTATTGTTTTTGTTTTTTGTTTTCTGTTTCTGTTTCTATTTATGTTTGCATTATTGTTTCTGTTTTCTGCTTCTGTTTCTGTTTCTGTTTCGGTTTGTCATTTTGCTTATCGTGGTTTATATTTTCTTTTAGTGATGGACACTACGGTAATAGATGAAGTTAAAGTAGACAGTCCGAATGGGAATATTGATTCGAATGGGCAGCTTCCTCCTGAAAGTATGGTACGTAAAAGAAAAAAATCTGAAGTGTGGGCTCATTTTGTTGAATTTAAAATAGAGGGTGAACCGAAAGCCTCATGCAAATATTGTAAAAAAGTTTATAGTGCTAATTCAAAGATTCACGGCACAAGTAGTTTAAGAAATCATTTGCATAATTGTCCTAAATATCCTTATAGAGAACAACTTAAGGGACAAGCAACATTATGTTTTAAACCTAAAAAAATTGGGGAAGAAGCTGGTCAACTTGTTGCATTAAGTTTTAATCAAGAGGAAGCTAGAAAGGTTCTTGCGGAGATGATCATAATTGATGAATTGCCTTTTAGATTTGTGGAAAATTATGAGTTTAGGAGGTTTTGTAATGCTTTGCAACCGAAATGGTTAAATATTTCTCGATACACAATTGCTCGCGATATAATGAAGATTTTTTATGTAGAAAGAGAAAATTTGAGAAAAATTTTGAAGGGTCGTAGGATATGTTTGACTACGGACACATGGACGTCTATTCAGAATTTAAATTATATGTGTTTGACATGTCATTTCATAGATGATAATTGGAAACTTGAAAAAAAAGATATTGAATTTTTCCATAGTTGACGATCATAAGGGAGAGACTATTGGTAAGAAAATTGAGGAATGTTTGCTTGAATGGGGAATTGAAGGGTTTTTCACTTTAACAGTGGATAATGCTAGTTCAAATAATCTTACCATTAAATTTTTACAAAAGGTGACAAAAAGTTGGAAAGGTACAGTTTTAGGTTACGAGCTTTTACATATGAGATGTTGTGCTCACATCTTAAATTTGATAGTGGTGGAAGGGTTAAAAAACTTGGATGATTCTATTCAAAGAGTTCGTGGAGCAGTAAGATATGTAAAATCTTCGCCTAGTAGACTTCAATCTTTCTTAAAATGCGTCAATATGTTGAAAATTGAGTCTAAGAGTCTTTTGTGCCTTGATGTGCAAACAAGATGGAATTCCACCTACAAAATGTTAGAGTCTGCTTGGAAATTTGAAAAGGCATTTGAGAGATTAGATGTTGAGGATCCTAGATTTCGTGCTTATTTTCTTGAAAAAGATATGAGTGATGTAACTGGATCTCCTCCGAATGATGAAGATTGGGTAAGATGTCATGCATTTGTTAAATTTTTGAAACTGTTTTATGAGGCAACGAAATGTTTCTCTGGTACTTTATATGTTACTTCGAACTCTTTTTTTGATGAGATTTTTATAATTCGAAGTGCAATTGATCGCTTAATCTTGATTCAAGATAATGGGGTGGCTAAAATGGCGATGAATATGAAATCAAAATTTGACAAGTACTGGGGAAATGGGGACAAGATTAATGTTATTTTGTATGTGGCTGTTTTGTTGGATCCAAGAAAGAAGCTTTCATATCTCCAATTTTGTTTTTCGAAAATGTATTATATTGAAATTACAAATTTATTGATTGACAATGTGAAGATTGCTATAAATTGGTTGTATGAATGTTATTCTTCTATGAAGTCAATAAATACGCATGTTGAAACCAGAGGTGGAAGTGACCCAAATGGGAGTGGGCGAGGGGATGTGACATTTACGTCAATTATGGACTTAGATATTATGAATGAAAATCCACATAAGTTAATTGCTTCACAATTTGAGAGTTTTATGGAAAGAAAAATGGATATGGTTGGCGAGTCTAAGGTAGAAAAGTATTTAAACGAATTACTTGAAAGGACTAAAGATGAAAATTTTGATATTTTGGATTGGTGGAAGGTTAATTGTAGTAGATATAAAGTGTTGGCTATGGTTGCTCGTGATGTATTGGTTGTTCCTGTGTCGACTGTGGCGTCAGAGTCGGCGTTTAGTACTGGAGGACGAATACTAGATCCATTTCGTAGTTCATTATCTCCTCAAATGGTTGAGCGTCTTGTTTGTGCACAAAATTGGTTATTATCTTCAGTGCCAATATCTCTTCGCAATATAATGGATGAAGTCGAGGAATTTGAAAAAGATATCAAATCAGGTTTGTATTATGTAAGTTTTTTATTTTATATAATTTTTAATTTTTTATTATTCATAATGTTGAGATTAGATTTACTAATTATTTGGTTTAATTTATGACAAGGTCTAGATCAATCGGCTTCAAGTTCAACAAGCGGACAATCAAGTACCATTACAATTTGTTGATGACATGGATTATTACTCATTTGTTTCTGTTTTTGTGATGAATAAAGTTTTTATTTTTTATGCTGCTATTTATGTTGTTTGATGTTTCATGTTGTTTCTGTTTCTTTATATTAAATCTTGGTTGTTTGGTTTATTTTTTGTTGTTGACTTGTTTCATGTTGATGTTTTTGTTTTCAAACTAATGAATGAAGTTTTCTTTTTTGTTGTTTATTGTTTGCTGTCTCATGTTGCTATTTATGTACATTAAATCTTAGTTTATTTCTTGCATCCTTCAAAGCAATAAAAATTTTATTTTATTTAAGTAATATTTATTAGTCCAATCCGAAACTCAAACCGCATATTATTAGGCGATTCACGGATTGAAGTAGTCAACCCGCCCACTCCAACCCGCCCCAACCCGCATACTATTGGGCGGTCTACAGTTCAAAGTAGTCCAAACCGCATAGTATCGGTTTGGTTTGCGATTTTACCCCAAACCGCCCCAACCCGACTGCCGCACACCCCTAAGAACAGGCACGCCGATGCCTTGGCAAACCTTGTTTTGGCAGTAGCATTAACCCTAAAGCGAAGTGTGCCAGTTGAGTATCTGGATGTTCCAAGCACGACAGTTTCGGACCAGGTGGGTCCGATCTGTGAGCTTAATAACCATTGGATGGACCCTATCTGTAGATACTTGGAAGACGGAACGCTCCCCAACGACCGCAACGAAGCAAGAAGAATGCGATACAGGTCAGCCAAATATTGTATTCTGGATAGGGTCCTTTATCGACGTTCCTTCTCTGGACCAAACTTACGGTGCCTGCAGCCAGAAGAGGCCGACTATGTGATGAGAGAGACCCATGAGGGAATTTGTGGCAATCACGTGAGGGGCAGGGTCCTGGTTGGAAAACTCCTCCGCCAAGGATATTTTTGGCCAAAAATGCTAGAAGACGAGAGTGAGTTCGTAAAAAAGTGCGACAAATGCCAACGTTTTGATCCCCACCCTTGTCTACCGCCAACGACCATGGTGCCCATGGCGAGTCCGTGGCCCTTTGCTCAATGGGGAATTGACTTGTTGGGCCCTTTTCCACAGGCCACTGGTCAAAGGAAATTCCTCATTGTCGTTATCGATTACTTTACTAAGTGGGTGGAAGCCGAACCCCTGGCCCGCATTACCAAGGAGAAAGTCCGGGACTTTGTTTGGAAATCCATGGTGTGCCGATTCGGAATCCCGAGGGTAATCGTGTCTGACAACGGCACTCAGTTTGACAACAACTTGTTTACTTCTTTTTGCTCCAGCCTGGGTATCCACACACACTTTGCGTCTCCTGGTCATCCGCAGGCTAATGGACATGTAGAGGTCACGAATCGGACGATTTTGCACGGTTTAAAGACTAGACTTAACAAAGCCAAAGAAAGGTGGGTGGAAGAACTTTACCCGGTCCTTTGGGCATACCACACCACTTCCCGGACCCCAACTGGAGAGACGCTATTCGCAATGACTTTTGGATCCGAATCCGTAATTCCTGCGGAAATTGGATTGCCAACCTTCCGAACGTCGCTTAAGGGGCAGGACCAGCAGACGTACGACGCAATGCTGGCCCTTAACCTGGACCTTCTAGAAGAACGATGAGAGAACGCTCGAGTGTGCCAGGCAGCATATCAGCAACAAGCAGCTCGATACTATGATAGAAGGGTGCGACCACGGCATTTTGACATCAGAGACCTAGTCCTCAAAAAGATAACCCTAGCGACCAAGGAGCCAAATGCAGAAAAGTTGGCTCCCAGTTGGGAGGGACATTATCGCGTGATAAAAGTTGCAAGGCTAGGCACCTATGAGCTCGAAACTGAGGAAGGCGTTCCGCTGCGACACCCGTGGAACGCCGACCATCTCAAACAATACTACTTTAGGACTGAAATCATTTTGTAATCATTTCTTCTGTATACCACCAAGTATCGAGTATTTTGTTGATAATATAAAGAGTTTGTTACTTAAACTGGCATTCTGGCGCACTAAGGTACCAAAGTAACGGACCGAATGTGTCACGTTGCAACCAGTAACATGAGAAATAAGACTACTCCTACTACAGGCTAGGGGGCAGGGTGGTCATAACCACAACAATTAGTCGCCAAACGATTCCACAACATGTTTGAAGTTGTAAGCGTTGAACTAAGGTTTGCAAGGACTTGGCACGCGTACAGGAAGGCGGGATCGTGAAAGTGTAAAGGTCTGCAACCCTATCCTGAGCACATAAGTGGGTTCACGACCATTTGTTCAAGTTAGGGCAAAGGGTCGAAGCAAATCGCCTGTTGCATCCTAAAGGAGGGGGAGGCGAGAAGGAATTGGGAACAAATGCTCAAAAAAAAAATTGTTGTGTTATATTCCACAAAATAAAAAAGGGCTTACATTGGCGGGGTTCTAGCCCGTGTACAAAATAAAAAAAAAATTAGTACAAGAGGAGTTCAACAAAATCCAAAATACAATTTGTTTTTTCTAAATCTTCAAAAAAGGCCAAGGTGAAGATCTATTCTTCCCCAGTAGCACATTCGACGCCCACAACATCGACATTGGTGTCTTCATCACCCTCAACTTCCTCACCACCAGCTCCTTCAGCACCGGCCTCACGGGCTGGACCCTCGGCAGCCCCCTCAACTGGCCGTTCCACCACCAACTCGTCGTGCTGGGGAAATTCCATCCCAACACCCGAGCAGTTGAACTCCGGATGATGGCGCTGAAGGTAGCGGATCGTGGCCTTGTGACCGTCATCCATGAATTCGGCAGCGAGCTCGTACTTTAGATTTTTGAATTTTTCGCTAGATTTAATTCTCAACGGCTTTCTGCTCTACCCGACGGATGGCCTTCCCCCTCTGCTGCTCTTATTTCTTGAATCTCTTCTCTAGCTCCTTGACCCTCTTCTCCAGGTGCACCTTTTGCTTCTTGAAGTCATCTCGTTCTTTGGTCACAAGGACATGCCTGGCTTGTAGGCCCTGATGGGCCTGGGCGGCAAGCTGAAGGTCGTCGTTCAAGCGGTTCACCTTCGCCTAGGCAGCGTTTTTCTCGGATCTCAGCATGGCCTCCTCCATGGCGCTCTCAGAGATCCTGTCAAAAACCACAGACATCCGGAGCATGCACTGCGCGAGAACGAGAATTTCATCACACTTAGAAAAATTTAGCCACAAAAAGCGAAACGAAAAGTAAATTGTGAGGAAGTGTTACCGAGACTTGATCAGAGATGGCCTGGTGCATTAAGTTACCAGTGCTCTCCCCTTCCATCAGTTCTTTATCATTAGGAGGCGTCATATGACGAAGATAGCCCGACATCACCTCCGGACTCTTCAGTAGCGCATGATCGGCCGGCAGCCCGGTGTTCGCCATCCCGAAGAAAGATCCATCAACTGTCAGCTCGGATGATGCTCCGAGCATAAACCTCGCTCTCTTCGAGGACTTGTGCTTCTTGTGCTTCCCCTCATGAGCTTTCCCCTTTCCCTTGTCAAACGGCGAGGAGAAGAATCATCGATCAAGGTTTGCATAGACTGTTGGGATCCCGACTTAGATAGGGGCGTGTCCCGGATAACCACGCCCGGCAGGGCGGGTGAGCGACTCCTGGCTGGCATCTCGAGAAGCCGTGCGGGTTCCTTCTCCACTTTCTCCGCTTCGGCAGCTTCCTTGGCCTTCTTCTCTAGAAGCTTCTACACTGCCATTGCCTTGTCCATAGCTGCAATATTCAATAAGATTTTTATAAATTCTTCTGTCCAGGCCGACAGCATCCAGTTCTATACAAGTATATCTGCGTGAATTGAGCGTAACACGCGTAAAATTACCAAGTATGGACAATTGACATAGCAGCAAATTCCTTACCGTTGTCCGAGTCAAGAAAGAAATCGGGTGCGGCTAAGACGTCCGACGGAGAAAACCAAAAGGCTAAAAAGAGTTGAGAGGCGATTAGGGTGTTTACGTCCTTGAAGGCAGTCCTCAAGACCTTGTCCCTCTGCTTGGAAATTGCTCTGCTCGGCTCCGATATTTTCTTCTTGGGCGTTTCCTTAATTGCAGAAAATCACGAAAACAAGGGTATTAATGTACAGGCAATAAGTAAAGCCAAAAAAACAAACACTCTCCTTAAGGGGCCGCAGCCTTACCAACTTTTCCCCATTCCATCTGGAGGGGATACCTTCCTTCTTCTTCCAGGTCGGATTACCAATCGCTCCCTCCGATATAAAAGAACTGGGGCTTCCATCGATGAATGGAAGAGTCCAGGTCCTTCAGGAAAGTTGACCCGGACGAAATATAACACCACCCAGCGCCCCGGGAGAGTGGCTTGAGGAAGAACAGAGCCCTGAAGAGCTCAATGCTCGGCTCGAGTCCCTCGGCCCGGAAGATGATATACAAAGCCACCAGGGCTCTCATACCGTTCGGAGCAATTTGTGACGGACACAAATGGTACTCCTCACAGATGGCCCTGATCCACCAGTGGAGAGGAAAGCGAAAGCCCGCCTCCAGCTGTTTCCTATAGACTGTCATAAATCCAGCTGGTGGCATATAGGCCCGATCGTCGGGCCCAGGAACAAGTGTCGTGACCCCTTCCGGGATGAAGAATTCGCTCCGGCAGGAGAGCACGGATTCCTCGGTCATTGTTGTTTTGATTTTCCATACCGGACTCGAGGGCGGAACTTTTATGAATAGTTTTTCTAGCCCGGTGTTGTGCACCTCGTTTTCATGAAGTAACTGGAGAATGGAGACGCCGATATGGATCTCCACCACTGTGACGGTTTCAAGAGGGACCCCGACCCCAGCGTCAAGTGATATAGATGCCCCACCACTCTCGTCGGCACGGCTCACCACGAATGCACGGTCTTCCAGGCATGACTAGATAGCACCGCTCGTTTCGTGGATCCTGACCATAGCGCTTGAGGAGGCGTCTCCCAGAGCAAGACGCCTCTCCACCCTGAATTGAGGGGAGCTAGAGGATGACCGGTCTGAAGAGCCGGATTCCGAGGCGACAGCAGAGGTAGACGTCGAAAAAGAAAAATAAGAAAAGGATCCCGACATTTTGTTCGGACACAAAAAGAGAAAAAAGGTACCAATACCGAGGAGGAAGAATGGGCTCTAGAATTTACACAAGTGCCAAATGAAAAGTAGGGGCCACCATTTATAAAAGGACGGTGTGCCCAGACGAAATGTCGCAAAGGCCAACGGCTGGGGCTGCCTTGGTTTAAACGCTACTGTCACGTGGCACCCATCCAACGATGGTGGCATGGCCTATCACACGATTCAGAATGGGGGGCACGTGTGGCACGTTTTGCCATGTGTGAGGGGGAATGCTCTCAAACTTCCCACCCTAAAAATTTTCTAAGGCATGTCAAATGGTCGAGCTCAAGACCTTACGGGCTCTTAGCTCGGACAAAATCAAAAGGGGGAAGACTCTCAAACTTTCCACCCTCAAAATTTTCTAAGGCATGCCAAATGGCCGAGCTCACGACCCTACGGGCTCTCAGCTCGGACAAAATCGAAGAGGGAAGACTCTCTAACTTCCAACCCTCAAAATTTTCTAAGGCATGCCAAATGCCCGAGCTCACGACCCTACGGGCTCTCAGCTCGGACAAAATCAAAGGGGGAAGGCTCTCAAACTTCCAACCCTCAAAATTTTCTAAGGCATGCCAAATGGCCGAGCTCACGACCCTACGGGCTCTCAGCTCGGACAAAATCAAAAGGGGAAAGGCTTTCAAACTTTCCACCCTCAAAATTTTCTAAGGCATACCAAATGGCCGAGCTCACAACCCTACGGGCTCTCAGCTCGGACAAAATCAAAGGGGGAAGGCTCTCAAACTTCCCACCCTCAAAATTTTCTAAGGCATGCCAAATGGCCGAGCTCACGACCCTACGGGCTTTCAGCTCGGACAAAATCAAAAGGGGGAAGGCTCTCAAACTTCCCACCCTCAAAATTTCCTAAGGCATGCCAAATGGTCGAGCTTACGACCCTACGGGCTCTCAACTCGGACAAAATCAAAGGGGGAAGGCTCTCAAACTTCCCACCCTCAAAATTTTCTAAGGCATGCCAAATGGCTGAGCTCACGACCCTACGGGCTCTCAGCTCGGACAAAATCAAAGGGGGAAGGCTCTCAAACTTAAAAAAAAAAAAAAAGAGTTTTCATTCGTCACATTTTGGCCGAGCTCACGACTCTACGAGCTCTCATCTCAGCCACTTTCAACAAAGGGAAGGCTCTCTAACTTTTCACCCCCGCAGCATTCTACGGCTTGGATAGTGGCCGCACTCACGACCTGACGGTCTCTCAGCTCCGCCAATATTCAACCCATAAACGACTCCAAATTTTCACCTACCACCACCACTTCCGTCGTACTGCTGACCTGCCGAACAGACGAAAATGTCTTCTCATCAGCCCGGACTCTACTCTTTACCTTCTTTCTTACAGCCGTTTTACCCCCCTGTGGTCCGCGGTGTGCCGCTTTTGTATTTTTTACCCCGATATCCTTCCCTACTACTACTTACTTGCTCCTTCAAAATCCTGAGGCCGTCACGTTTCACTCCTGCCCTCGGGACTTGGGGGTAACTGATATAGGGGAATCTCGTTAGGTACACCACATGGTCAAAATACGCCCAATTATAGAATAGCGGCCGGGATGGGAGCTGAAATCCTCTCAGCACCGAGCTGAGGTGTCTCCTAGCCGGACTGAGGGTCGTCTAAGTGAAGAAATCTGGACTAGCAAGTTGAGGTACGACCTTCCGAACTGACGGTCTAAGGCACCCTTGGCTCGCCACCTCAGCACTTGGGAGTTCGCCAGGCCGCTGTGAGACTCTGGCCCATGGGCCTCTAGTTATGGGCTCAAAAGCTAGCCCAGACGATTAGAGGGCTAACTTGTCTACTCATTGGTTGTCTAGCAGATTTTGTTAATTAACCTGAGCTGACCCCCTAAATTCGCGGCGCTAATCAAGCACTGGTGCCTATAAATACACCGGGACACCCACTGCCCAACGGTACGTGACTACTACTGAACTCAATATATTTTCAGCTCTCCACCCCGGAATACTTACTCTTACGCCGGAGGGACTTTACTGGGGATAACCCCAGTGGGTCTTTGTGCAGGTGTTGGGAGCAGAAGAATGGAGCTCAGTTCGGAGACCGTCACTACCCCTGAATTCAACCAGCTGCGACACTAGTGGCCGCCTTGTGTCCTAGATATCCTCCCGAACCACACTGTTGACCAGCCACCACTTTTTGGCATCAACAACAAGGATGATCACCTCCCGGGGGAGTTTTTTGACAAATGAAAACTTCTTGGATCTAAATGCAATTTAACTTAAGTAAATTATTATGATCTAAATAAGGCATGTATGCAAATGCAAATATTAATGATCTAAAATTAAACCGGCATGAACATGAACCTAACACAACTTCGAATCTTGGATGTCCAAAATGATATACATGACTCTAATTTATCATTCAAAATGAACATAACAATAATACCATATAATGTCCTAAGTGATGGTCAAGTAAATTATCACTACACTATCTTATGCTCAAAGTGTAATTAAAAATAATTGACATGTTAAATTTAGCAGAAGATCATGAAATGACTTGAAAATTGAGTATGAGGTCCTGTAATTCCAATTTGATTCAACATCTTTTACTCGACAAAATATGTTGGATTAATATTTAGCCCACAATTACGTTTATTATTTTGAATCAATTAATAATTTCAGCAAAAAAATATGTCAACAAAAATAAATCACGGTTGAATTTCACCTTTTTTAAACTCAATAAATATTTTATCAAATAAGGATTTCTACATTGTAGATTTCTTTATTTTATTGCTACTAAACCATCACATTTAATTTCTGTAATTTGTATTTGTCGGAATTTAATTATTGTCCTTTAAAATTTCTGTCAATTATGTTGTGATTCTATAACGTGCGGTGAAAAGGGTATACCTCTTCTACTTTATCTTCAAAGTGGTCGATGCAAAAATTGGTATTTTAGTATCTTTATTCTCTCGTCATTTATATTTCTACGCATTTACTCTACGCCGTTACTATGTCCATTTCGTTTCTTAAATTTTGTCATTAAAATAAGAAAATTATAATTACAATAAAAATAAAAAATGCCGTTATGGTGCCTGTTGGAAAACTAAAAAGAAAATAAAAAAAATAACATGTTATTTATGCCAAAATTCGGATTTGAAAAATGGAAAAAACTAATAATTGTTTGTTAAATTTAACCCTCATGACACTTGTGGCTAATTGAACGATTCAATGAGTTGAGGAATAAATCTTCATACCGGCAATTTGATTTCCCGAATAGAGTGAAATTTTAAAATGCTTGGTTTAGGGGATTCCTTCCCTTGATATGTTGTTTCGTTAAATCGGCACAAGTCTTAGAAAGAAGGGTTAATTTTGAACAAAAAAAAAAAATTTATTTCCGTGCATCCCCTTGATTCGCATCACCATAGAATTTGAGAGGATATCAAATTCAGATTTCTTTGATTTAAATGGATAAATTGGAATAGGTGAGAAAAGGACGCGGCATGTAATTTGCATAGGAATCATGCAGTTAATCTATGCCATTTCCATCTAACAATTATAATTTTTTTAGAACATTTCTTACCATTTTCATTTTTTACTTTCTAGGACATTATTCTTTTCATTCTTGTAAATTTTCATTCAATTCTTATCAGTTTCATTTCTCGCTTTTTATGACATTATGCATTCTATTTTTGCAAATTTTGCCTTTATATGAGGACATTTCTTACCATTTTCATTTCTCATTTTCGGAACATTATGCATTCCATCTAGTCATTCCTCGATTCACGTTAGTAGATGTGTCATTTATTATCTTCCTCATACCAATTCTCCACCTCATCAACGATGCACAATAAAAAAAAATCTATTCTTGAAAGCCCCTACCTAGAGTTTATCATGGAGGATAGACAGATTTGGCAACCAATGGCCTCAGGTGAGTTCTCGATGAGGTCGATGTATGAATTGACTAATATGGATAATGTCTTTAAAAATGTCTCTGAATGGAATTGAATTTGGAAACTCAACTACCCAAAAACATCACATTTTTCCTTTGGTCGAACTTTCACAAAAACTTGGTTATGAACCAGTTTATAGCTCTATGAAACAATGACGCAACCAACATCTGCCAAAGATGTTCGAGGGGCGTCAAATCCATTGATCATCTTCTAAGAAAGTGCCCTAAATATGTCCGTATAGGGGGAATTTTCACGGAAATGTTATCATTTCAAAATCATTATAATTTGGATATTCTAAGATGGATCAAGAAAAATTAAAAGAAAGTTCTCTTAACCCCTCTCTCATTTACTTTTATCTTCATTATTTGGGAGATATGGAAAGATAGACATCGGGAAGTGATTGAGGGTATCATAAGGGATTCATATGTCATAGGCTTTAGAGTTGCCAGGTTTAGTACGAAATGCATATATGTTTTCCATCGAAAATATCCCCCAAATGACCCACGTTATTATTGGAATGTTCATTGGTCTCCTCCCATGACAGGGTTTTGTAAGCTCAACATGGACAGAAGTGCCATGGGAAGCCCAAAAAGAGGAGGACTCGGTGGACTCGTTCGTGATAACCTTGGAACGTGGATTGTGGGATACTGCGGACAACTCACCTTGTGCACTAGCCTCGAAGCCGAGCTTAGGAGTATTCACATGGGCATTCGGATTGCATCTTGAAGGGAGCTGCTTAGCATTGTTGTTGAAACAGACTCTTTGGAAGCCGTGGACCTCATGATCTCATTCTTGCGGATTGCGCCAAAACAAATAGATTCAAACTTTAGGTAGAGGATTGTAAAATGTTTCTTGAAATGAACTACATTTTACATTTCTACCTCGAGGGAAATGAACAAATGCACAGACCACCTAGCTAAAAGAGGCACAAAAACTTTTGTGGAACTGAAGATAATGGAAATGTTGCAAGAAGACACGATGGAAATACTTTTTGCAGAAATGGATCCAGGCACCTTTAATGGTTACGTGTAGTTTCTATTTTATTTTCCTGTGTAGTGAAAAAAAAAAGGAAAAAATTATTGTTTAAGCCTATATTAATCATCTAATTGCTGATACATTCTAAGTAGTTTATAATAGACTAAACACTCTCATTATTCAGATTAAATGTACCATTTAGTACTGATTTCAAAAAGCGCGGAAATTGGTCTTGACTAATTTGCCTCTGCGTGATTCAAAGGATTGAAATCTTCCATATTTATTGGTTTCACACAAAATTATTTATTAAAATCAAAATAACTATTATTATACACATTTTTTTACGATCTACTTATATATTCAAATTCGTCTAAATAAGATTTTCAAAATCATATCACATTCATTATTTTTTTTCATTAGTTTTAGATTCGTGTTACATTCAATATGATACTTTTAGAATTTTTAGTTTTCACATTCATGTTATATTCAACATGGTACTTTTAAAATTTTTAGTTTTTATATTTTTGTTACGATTAATACAGTCTCATATATTATCAAAATGCAGTTGAGTGTTACATTCAACATCTAAATCACCTTATCAGTAAGTTATTTTACATTCAACACGCATATAATTTGTGTTATTATTAACACTAATTGATATTATTTTTATTATATTATATGTTATATTCAACATTCACGGGAATACACGGTATAACGATCCGATTTTCCAGGGTCGTCACGTGGTTTCTCCTATAGAGAATTCTACTCCAAATATTTCACCATTTATAAATAAATTAGAATTATTAATAATTTCACTCTAATACTAACTGTAATGACCTAGTTTCCCAGGGTCGCCACGCGGTTTCTTCCCTTGGAGGATTGAAACTATAAACGGAATGACTAATATTTCATTCTATAAAATCCGATAAATTTTTCTAGGTGACAACGACAAGTAATCAATAATTCGTTTTATAAAAAAAAAAAAAAAAATTACAATGCGGCGGCGATAATTATAACCATCAAATTATTACATTAATTTTATAACCGTAAATAATAAATACAACTGTTACAAATAAAAAATTCTAATATAATTCCTGCCGCCATTTCGATCTCACTGGTCTTGTAATAAAAAATGTGGAGTTGTGAGCCGACGCCCAGTAGAATTTCAACCCCTTTAATACGTGTATTTAATTAATATACCAAATAAACACACATTCATGATTTTTATATAATTTTCACATAATCATAATTATTTCATAAAAATTAACAATTAAATTTCAATAACAATAATAACATAAATCTCACAATAAAATAATTAAATATATGTATTAAAAGAATTAGAAATTCTACCCGAATCCGAAGTCGAAATTCAAATAATTTTTCTCGCTAAAAAAATTTCCCGAAATCTAATAACTTTTCTTGATACAGACACACACACACACACGTATATATTGCGTGACTTGTGCTCCAACTGTTCACTGAGCTTTCTTTTTACTCGTCCATAATCACTGCCAATAACCTAATATGTATAGATACACACACATAGAAAGCTTGATACATCCATGTTTTATCCCTATTATTTTTATTATCATTATTATTTATTATTATCATTGTTACTATTTTACACATGACAACTTAACCTTAAATACCTATTATATATTTATATGGTGGAAATCTTTTCCTTCTTTAAGAAGGAAAGGTTTTCACCAACTATTTATTTATACAATACTTCCTTAAAATAAAATAAAGAACATATTAATTATATCCTAAATTTTTTAAAAGTATATTTTAAATAACGTAATAGTTCCAAAATAATTAAATATCAATTAAAAATTAAAATTTAACTCCTAAAAATTATTAAATATTATTTATACTATAAATTAACAAAACAGTCTCCAAAAATATTAAAATAATTTTTTTAAAAATATAATTTTTCAAGGTATTACACACAGATTGTAGATATTATATATAATATTAACATAATTGTTAATGTTATATATAACATTCACATATATATAAATCCGGAACTATAAAAAAAAGATTAATATCTCATTTTGAAAATCATAATTTATAAATCATTGTAGTGTGAAAAAATCATCCAACACAATCACAATTGAGAGAAATTTTAGGTTTCATATTCAGTTTCATTAGTAGTTTATTATCATAATTTATTCCGTATTTTTAGGGATGCAGTAAATATGAGAAATATATGAACTCATTTAAGATAGATAATCAGTCCGTAAAATTACAGAAACAATGATCGTTGCATAAAAAATGATGATGTGGGTTCAATCGATTATTTCACCTAAAAAAGAGAGTGGATGATGAGTGAAAAAAAATAAAAAAATAATGCATTCATCAAACTTCTATCAACTTGTTCAATTACAAATTTTCACACCAGAAATAAACAATGCCGTTGAACATTGGGAAGGCTGGAACCCAGCTATGAAACTATGAATGTGCTTTTGTACCGTTTGAGTGGGGACCCATTTATCTTTTTCCATTTCAAAATTCCATTTTCTCTTGGATTTGAATTTATTGAGACGGACGAAAGGTGCCCACTGCCCAGTCCTGTAGACCTCAGGTTCCCTTTGACTCTCACTCTGGACACTACTACAAGAGGGAGTTTCTATATTTAACCCTTTCTTATTGTCTCTTCAACATTTCCTGATACCCTCTTCTTCTCTCTATCTTCTCTCTTTTCAACTTTTCCCTTTTGAAGCCCCAATTTTTCACTTCAAAAAAATAAAAAATAAAGACGCTGTCTTTGATGTAATATACCGTTTCTATAGCTATAGAACTTACAGAAGAACGTGAATCTTGAGAAAGATGAGTGCTTCAAAGTTCATAAAATGTGTGACCGTTGGAGATGGAGCTGTTGGGAAGACATGCATGCTCATCTGCTACACCAGTAACAAGTTCCCCACCGTAATTTCTACCCATTTCTTTTAAAACTTTAACCTCTCTCTAATAAATGCCTTATTTACTTCCTCTATTGTTTCACTTTCTCAAATTTAAAGGTAAACAACTTCTTGAAATTTATGTTCTTCGTCTCCTTGTTAATTGTTTAAAGAATGTGTGGCTTTAATTAGTAATCAATTTCTGGCTGCCATTTTTCCCTCTTCATATGGAGCCTGTTCTAGATGGGGTTTCCTTCCCCCTCCCTTTTTTGCTTGTTTATATTGTTAAAAAAATGCCTTTTTGGGGGGGTTATTTTGATTTCTCTCTCTCTCTCTCTCTCTCATATTTCGGGGCTCTGTTTGGTTGCAGGATTATGTTCCCACAGTTTTTGACAATTTCAGTGCAAATGTGGGTGTGGATGGGAGCATTGTAAACTTGGGACTGTGGGACACAGCAGGTATTCTCTCCCAATTCAGACTCATTCCTTGCTTCTAGGGTTCTGAGTTTGGGGCCTTTTTTCCCTTCATGTTTGCCTAATTTTGGTTTAATTCCTAATTTTCCAAATTTTTGTTTAATTACTTAGAATTTTGAACTTTTTTTTTTCTCCTCACATCTTCGTTTGTTTATTCATTTATTTTGATGAAAAAAGGCCAGGAAGATTATAGCAGACTGAGGCCACTAAGCTACAGAGGTGCAGATATATTTGTGTTGGCTTTCTCTTTAATCAGTAGGGCAAGCTATGAAAATGTTCTCAAGAAGGTACTGTTCTCGGTGCTCATCTCTTTGTCCCTACCTTATTATGCTCTGCCTTTTTTCTTTCTAATAATTTCCTTTGTCATTACAAACTGTTTATTTTTCACTACTAAAAGTGGGCCTTTCTCATTTCAAAAAACAAGAAATGTCTAATTGTTTTAATTATATATTTATTCTTGCTTTCTCTATGTAGGGTTTATTCCAAATCGGATGTAGAAGGGACTGATGGTCGGGTTATAAGTGTGAGGGAGAGCCTTACATCATGAGTTAACTTTTGCGGTTGAGAGAGATTACACCACCTTGAGGCCCAAGACCACCCTACACTGGAATGTGCAAGGTGGTCTTGGGTTTATCTTAACTCTAAAAATTAACTCATGAGGTGAGCTTTTCCCTCACACTTATAATTTGACCACCAGTCTCTTTCACGTTCGATGTGGAATAAACCCAACACTATATTATAAAAATTACTCTTTCTGAAATCGGAAAAATTGAGTACTTTCATCTACTAGTAAATGAGATTTTTGGTTATCAATTTTGATTCAGTGGATGCCCGAACTTCGTCGATTTGCACCCAATGTTCCCATTGTTCTTGTTGGAACTAAGTTAGGTATGTAACAATGTGACACTTCTAAGTAGTTTTTAAGTTGAATTTTAAAGTGGTTGGATTAAGCCGTGTTTTTTTGCTTTGGTTTCCTTATACTTCAGATCTTCGTGACGAGAGAGGATATCTAGGTGATCAAATGGGATCTAATATTGTAACATCAGCTCAAGTATGTGTAGGTTATTGTTATTCGTTTGCTGTCCATAATTGTGATTAATTATAGGCTCAAAATGAGTTTGTTTTTTTTTAACGAAATTGTAAAGGGTGAGGAGCTAAGGAAACAAATTGGAGCAGCGGCTTACATAGAGTGCAGCTCTAAGACTCAACAGGTTTGTTAATTCAAGCAACAGTAACTTTGTTCCACGAACTTCTATTTCTCTACATTTAAGTCCTTGAACTTTTGAACAATGCAGAAAATATGTTGTTTATTCCAGTTTTACCCTTCTATTGATTCTTTATTTCCACCCCTACCTCTTTCATTCCCAAGTTACACAAAAATAACAATCCAGTGGTGCACAAAAAAACACAATTAATCAAATTCGGGGACAATTAGTGGTTGCGCAATTGTGGGTTCAATTAGTAGTTGTTCACAAGTTTCACACTACCGCTATGGTTTTCTCTGGGCTAATATGTAATTTCCTCTCCATCTGCTTGTCAGAATGTGAAAGCTGTTTTTGATACCGCAATCAAGGTTGTGCTTCAACCTCCGAGGAGGAAGGAAATGGCGAGGAAGAAAAGGCATAGAAGCAGTGGTTGCTCGATTGTGTGAGTGCCTCAAATCTTCTCCTTTTTTCATTCTTGTGTTTCTTTAGTGCATAAAGACATTGTTGCCCTTCGTTCCAAATATTTTAAACGGGATTTTGTGATAATTTAAAACCTGTTTGGCGCACTATTTGGAGAGTGTAATCCAATTTTGAATTTAAAATTTCTAAACCGCAGTTTTTAGGTTCCCAAATAGTGAGCCAAACAGGTTTTCACTGTAGCTGAACGCAGTTCTCTGCTAAATATAATTTTTCTTCTTTCTTTTGACAGCAGGGGGATTGTTTGCGGAGGTTGTGCTGGTTAGAAAATGTCGACGACATGATGGATTTACGGAAATCGTTGTTTTGCAGGTGTTCTTTTTTGGGTGCTCAAGCGAAAGCAGAATTCTTAACAGGAAAAAATCACCTTTTTCTCTAGATGGGTACGTTTGTATTGATATATTTTAGTAGAATCCATGGAAATGGTCTGTATTTGTTCTGGAAACAGAGGGAATTGTTCATTCTCTCAGGTATTTTGAATTGTGTTCTCTGTACTTTTTTCTCCTCCTAGTTTGTTGGTGTTGTGAAAAATATTGCTTATTTATTGTATGCTAAATCAAGTGTTGAGTTCAAACTTGCGAATTATTACTGACGTGCACATTTGAGTCTTCATGTTGTTACTTCACCTGTATCTCCTTATTAATTATTGCTCAGAACAATATTTGCCGAATTCAGTTTTGGTAGTGTACATGTGTAAGAAAAATACTTGAAATGCCTGTGTGGTGTGTGAATGTATTGAGAGTGTGGTATGTGAATGTATTGAGGGTCTCTTAGGTGTCCTGGAATTGAAATTAGAGGGCTCAATTTTTTTATTTTTTATTTTTTTGTTTGGATCACCTATTTAACTTTGTATTTGGTATTCATTTCTGATTCCGTGGACCTCAATTCCTTATTTTAAAATCCACAACTTAACTAAAGAATTCTAAAGCAACTTTTTTGGAATTACAGTCCCTAAAAAGAGATCCTCCCGGTCGGTTTATTGTCTTCGCCCACATTTCACAACTTTTTTTCAAACTTCAAGGACATAGATGAAACATTTCTTTTTAAAACTTGGAAATGAAATAAATTATTATAGCGACGAACAATTGGATTTTGACTATAGAGAGAGAGAAAAAATTGAAAAAAGAAAAAGCAGAGAATAATAAGTGTTAATATGCATATATGGGTCTTCACCCATTCAGAAAACAAAATGAATCTTAATCTTACTAGGAATCCCTTACTCACTCTTTCGTCAGAAAAATAGTTTAGAATTTTATTAAATAATTAATTATTTAATACATTATTGAGAAGAAATATGTCTCATAAAAATGAAACAAATCAAAGTTATTTCTTAAAGAAATATTCTAGATTTACTAATGATAACATAAAAAGACAGAATAGAAATTTATATTATAGTGTGATTATGAGATACTGAATGAAAAATAAGAACAAGATACTTTTGTCTGAACATAAACAAAAAAAATATCAGAAAAAGAGATCAAGGTAATCTTTTGACGATTCCTTCTTAAAGAAAATTTCACCACCACTATGGTGCTTATGATTTGAATGAGTGTTTGCCTCTTTAGCATTCAACGATGAATAGCTACTGGTACCAGTATTGGATACCAAAAGCTCTACGAACAATGAACTCTCTCAAAAC
This sequence comes from Eucommia ulmoides, assembly GCA_016647705.1. NCBI lineage: Eukaryota > Viridiplantae > Streptophyta > Magnoliopsida > Garryales > Eucommiaceae > Eucommia > Eucommia ulmoides. The sequence continues at coordinate 26,506,342 of CM028340.1, read as the reverse complement.
ACTAAAAAAAAAACGAATGCAAGCTTAGAATGGGGTGCCTATTTGTTAAGGAATGTTTGTCATCTACCCTTTTAAAAGGAGCAAAAGCAATAACTGAAGACAACGAAGCAGCTTTTGAAACTCCTAAATTAAGATGTAAGAGTTAATTTATGTAACTCTCTGTAGTTACATACATGACAACCTCGAGATTTGTAACTCTCAGCAGTTAGAAACCTGAACAAATAGGCTCAGTTTAGGCTGGGATTTCCAGCTTTTGTCTAAAAAAATATCGAGACCAAGCCAAGAATTCTCCAAGACCCCAAGACCAACCTTAGGACCCTGACTGGAGCCCGAGCTTCGGCCTGGCCTAATCGGGTTAGCTGTTGATCGGTCGGCGGAGGCTGCATGTAAAGTCTAGTTTTCACGCATGCATATTTCTAGTTGTATTTTAAAACATTTAGAAAAATAATGGAGTGCATTGTGTTATTTAACAATTACCTTAAAAAAATAAAAATAAATTAGGAGCTACTTGGATATTGAAAAAGTTGAATTGAAATTTTTTAGGGATTAATATGTTAATTTTAATTTTGACTTTTAAAAGTTTAGGGATTATTAAGTTATTTAAAATATGATTTTAAAATTTTTTGAAATATAATTAATATTTTCTTTATTTAAAGAGAGTAATAAATATAAATAAAATAAATAAATAAATACTTAAATTTACATGTGGTTTAGTATGTTTCCTTCTTAAAGAAGGAAACATACAAACACCACATATATGTTTATATATATATATATATATGTGTGTGTGTGATATCACATGTGTCCAAACACCAAAAAAAAAAGGGGGAAAAGAGGTGAGGCAGTAGACTCTCTCTCAATTTCGCATATATATATATATATATATTGGATTAATATTTAAATTGTGTAAAAATTAGTTTAATGTAAAATTATAAATTTTATTAAAATGGTAATTTCGTTGACTAATAAAAATTTTAACAGTCGATTAATATTTTTCTGCAGATAACATTATTAATGGATTTTTTTTTGGTAGTCGTTGTTATAATAATTTCTGTATAGTTAATATTAACTTGAGAAACTAGGCGTTAAACAATTTCGTATAATCAGAAAATTTAGGAATAGGAAATAGTGCATTTTAGGGTCACGTACTGCATATTAAATTTATTTTAAATGAATTCTTAGTTTAGGCCCTTTGGTTGTTAGGTTCACAAGCAACACCGACCATGTCTGCGTTACGACGATAGCGTATTTAGTAGCGCAAAAACCGAGGTGAGTGTATTGTCTTCTATGTAAATTGTCAAATTATATTTTCATACTAAAATGTGGAAAACAAAAATAGGGTTTATTAAAACGGATTATTTTACAACGTATGCGGATCAAGTAAATTTTTAAATGTGGAAAGTGGTTTTTATTGATCCCGACAGGAGGGCATGTCCTGCTAGATGTTGTTGGTCTTAATAGGAGGGCAAGTTCTATAGGACGATATGTTGTGACTTGACATGAGGGCAAGTCCTGCAGGTGGTTGATATATGTTGTTGCTGTTGTTGACGGTGATGATTATCATTATGATATGGTGGTTTACACCACGTGTTGGCTTCTATCATTGAAGATATTAAATGACCCTAACATTGATAGCCACCTTAGATGATACAATTGTACAAGTTACGGTACTGTCGTAACTCTCGATCGTGAGGTGAAACGATCTTATGGCTAGTAGGAAAATATGTGTGCGGTATTTTATTATATATCAAATTATTTGACTAGTTGATTTAAAATGCATAATTTTATTGTGATGGTAGCAGTGGCATTTTATTCTAACTTGGTGTGCGGTTATATTATAGTATATTTTGAAAAGTGATATTTGATAATTATGCTTGATTCATAAATTGTTTTTATATTATGAAGACAATACACCGATAAAATATTTGGTCTTAGGTACCTCATCTAGAGATGGCTCCACTACTGGTGCTAAATAGGGTCAGGGGGTAGTTTTGCTTTTGAGGCCATCAGGGTAGGTGTTAATATCGAAAGGTTGAATTTTGTAGTTTTGCTAAGAAATAGTTGATTTTATACAATCATTAAATTTTTGTGTTGGAAATATATATTATTATTAAATTTATTAGAGTAGTGCAACGGAAGTGTGATGGTGGAATAATTTGTCTTTTGGCTCTATTTCTCCTTGGGAGAAATCACGTGGCGACCTTGAAAAACCGAGTCGTTTCACTGCAGCGCGCGCAACTTTAGTTAAATTATAGTTTTTAACCTACTTTCTGTCCATATTAATTCAATGTCCTAGGGGACTTATCTTCAAGAGGTAACTCGAGCATTAATAAATGATTCTTCATATTTTTCATTTACCAATATGGGATAACCCATACGACACATCAGTCAACAACTTCAAGTGGGTATTTTATGGAACAATTTTAATTTACTCATTAAATGATTTTTACGCAAATAAATATACCACATTCATTTTTTCCACCAGGGATGATATATTGGCATATTCATATATCTCAATTTAAAATTCAATCCCACAAATAATTGGATCATAAAATACCCAAAAAATTATTTTTATCGCTCTATGTATAGACTATTTTTATATCTCTATAAAATATATTGTTCTCAGATATCAATACAACCATTTCATATTCGTCTAATATTCTGCCTCTCAGCTATTCTAAAATGGTATCAAGAGCTACTTCTTCCTAGCCCCTGTTCCTACTAAATTTTCGCAGCCCTAACGTTTTTCCCTGGCCTTTTGTCGCTTTACTGCCTACAACCCTTAGTTTAACTATTCAACCAACAAAAATTGTAGTCACTGCTACCATCAGACTCGTTTCACATAAACGAGTTCAATGACACCAAAAGTACCGTCATCGAACATAGAATGTGCCGCCACGCTCCACCAACAGTCCCACATCCACCGTTATATTGGTTTACTGCTACAGGCTTTATTGTTAGCCCAAATTCAAGAAACACGACATCATCACCTTCGTCTTGACGAGACGAGCAAAACGCCATCAAAATCACCGCTATCACAAGTGTCGTCGACGTCTTCAGCAACTTCATTGTGTTTTACCCACGCACCTGAATATGTGGCTAACCAATCAGTGCCACATTAATTGCCACGCCAACAATACATCATCGCCACGTTAGTTACAAGTTAGCGCACGTCGTCGCCACGTCATTGACATACATCAACCACATTATTACACTAATTTACTTTCATTGCCATGTCAGCAAGTCAACTATTGCCATGTGTTGTCTCGTGTTGGCCATATAACTACTTTGGTTTACTTTATCTACCATGGTAGTGAACTCAGCTGCCATATTAGCTGGTGAAGAACCACGTTACCCTTGCTTGTCAGTAACTACATTATCTGTTTGAGACCATTTGTCAACAATTTGGTAGGTTCACCATATTTTTTATTAGATCTTGAGAATTTGAGACGCGTTCCTAGCTGATTTCAGCCTTCTAAATCTATCATTGGCCTCGATTTATTCATATTGGGACCATACATTATATTTTTCCCTATATTATTTATTTGGTTCATCACAGTATTTTGATCGGTTTAAGGGTTCATCAATTGGTTCTTCACGATCATAAACTAGTTCCTTGATAATTTCAGCATTCTGAATCTATTCGTGGCCTCTGTTTTTTTAGTATCACATTATATAATATACCTTCTTGTATATTGTTGATGATTCAACGACGATGTCCAAGGGTTTTCTTTCCCTGGTCGTTCTTTCTGCAAATGAGGGTTCTGATCTTGCCTCTACCGTTGTTTCTATCTCTATAGGGGATATGGTTTCAATCTTCAAATGATTCTTCTCTAATTCCAGTTCAAATATTTCTCTTGGGTTTTTACTTACTACAGGTAATTCTTCTTGCTTTATTGTTTCTCCCTGTCGTAATCATGTGAATTCTATTCTTGATATCTTCTCCTCTAAACTATTTGCTATGAATGCTTCTACTATTCATACCGCTAATGGTTCTTATATGCGTGTTAGTCAAACCGGTCTGATTTCTACTTTACATATTTCTATTTATGACATGTATTTAATTCCAAAACTCACTTTAAATCTCTTATTTGTTGAGCAATTCTGTGAATTGAGCCTTGAAGTAATATTTTCTAATAGTAGTTGTCGTGTGTAGGATCCTCAGATAAGAAACAATCTTAGGACTAGTCGTAAAATTGGATGTCTATTTGAGCTCAGTGGTTTACATCTGCCACCTCAATCCCCACTACCACCACCACTACATATCCTTTCATCAACTTGTGCAACATCACCATACTACCACCATCATTATTTCTATCACCATTATCATTACAGCCACTACCAACACCATCATCATCATTATAACTCAATTCTGGGCGAATCATCATCCTCACTATCACCATTACAAGCATCATCCTCATTACCACCATTACCACCACTACTACCATTATCATCAACATTATTATCACCTAATTCATCTTTCCTCAGCCTTGGTTATTTGCGGTTAGGTCATTAATCCATTGGACATATCTACACTTTAGCCTCTAGTGGGAAATTAGGCTCTATCTCTTCCAAGTATGTCTATTGTCTTCCATATCAACAAGTTAAACAACACGTCTAACCTTTTCCTACTAGTGACTTAGTATCTCATGCACCTTTTGATCTAGTCCACTCTAATATTTGAGGACCCCACCCTTCTACAACAATAGGGGAATCCAAATACTTTGTCATATTTTTCGATGACTACTCTCGATACACTTGGTTGTACTTCATGCATAAGCGTTCCAAATTACCCCAAATTTATTCAAAATTTACTGTCATGATTCAATTTCAAATTTCTCGCAATATCAAAATCTTCATATTTGACTGTGCCATGGAATACTTGCACTAGTCATTCATTGTAACCCTTTGAAAACATGGAACACTTCCCCATTGATCTTTCCTTGGTACTTCTGCCCGAAATGAGAGCTAAACAAAAACATTGACATATCCTAGATACTGTCTGTGCACTATTAATTTCTTTCTCTTATCCGGATCTCTTCTAGGAATAAGCTTCTCTTATGGCCATCTATGCCATCAATCGCGTCCCTTCTTCCACCATCGGTAATCTTTGCCCTTATAAGAAGTTGCATGAATATTTCTCAATTATGGCCTCATAAAAGTCTTTGGGTGTCCTTGCTTTGTTCTCTCACAACTTCATAAACATTCTAAAGGGCTTGAGTCTATTGTTTCATTGGATATAGAATTGAACACAAAGGATATTAATTTTAGTATCCTATTTTAAATCTTCTTCGTATTTCTCATCATGTCACCTATTGGGAACACAAGATGTTTTCCTATATATCCAAGTGTCATTCGACATTTACCACCAACCTTCTATATTTCACCAACCAATCCATAGACTTTTTCCTTGATATTATAACACAAATATCACTGAGCCTCAAACACATTCTAACGCTACCCCTCCTGACCTCTACTGACATTTCTTTTCCGTTTATGGATAATAAACACAATGCCCTCGAGCCTATTGCAATGACTTCAAATGTTGCACCAAGTAAGCCTGTCCCAGATAATCCCCCGTTGTTCTAGTAGGGTAACACAAGCTCTCCCATACTCCATGATTTTTATTATTTTTCTACTATATTTAATTTGCATAAGCCTCAATTCTATAAGGAGGAAAGTATTACCCTTTTTGGCAACAAAATGGACGAAGAACTTCATGCCCTAGCCAAAATTCATACTTGGGATAAGGTTTATCTTTATCCTGGGAAAACTCCTATTGGATGCAAGTGGATTTTCAAAATAAAAAACTTTCTGATATTTCCGTTAAACGTTATAAATCTCTACTTGTTACAAAAGTATTCGCTTAGGAATATGACATAAAATGCGAAGAGACATTTGATTATGTAGATATACTCACATATGTATGTACTTTTCTTGCCGTCATTTTCACTTACAAATGGTCCTTCTTCTAGACGGATGTCAAGAATGTCTTTCTCAATGACAATTTTCTTAAGGAAGTTTATATTCATATCCCTCATAGTCTAGATACTCCTCAACACAATGTTTGTCGCCTTTGACGTGCCCTATATGGTCTCAAACAAGACCCACATGCTTGGTTTGCAAAATTCAGCAATACCATCCAATGGTTCGAGTTCATATCCATCGCTCATGATTCTGCCTTATTTATCCGCCGAACTAACAATGATATTATTATCCTTCTACCATATGTGGAGGAAATGATCATTACATGAGATGATCTACGCAAAATCTTTGAACTCAATTTTTTTTAATGATCAATTAGAGATAAAAGACTTTGCATGTTCACTTATTTTCTTGGTCTCAAAATTATAACTAGTTCAGATGGATACTATCTCTCTTTGAGGCTAAATATGCCTTTGATCTCATTTCCAAGACTGACATTACTGACTCCACTAGATGGATTCTCTCTCCTATACATCACTCTTTATCACCAACTAGTTAGAAGTTTGGTATATCTCATAGTTACTTGCCCAGACATCACATATCTGATCCATCAAGTCAACCAGTTATTGTTCGCTCCTTAGACTACTCATTACTTGGTTGTTCTTTGTGTTCTTAGGTATGTGAAAGGGACCTTGTTTCAAGGACTTAATTTCTCCGTCTAGTTCGCTCCCGTATTATAAGCTTATTCTGATGTTGATTGGGCCAGAGATCTCACTGACAGACGTTCAACCATAGGTTACTGTTTCTTATTGGGCAACTAGCTCGTTTCCTGGTATAGTAACAAACAAAGCATGGTTTTTTGCTCCAGTCTGAAGTTGAATACTGTGTCATCGCTGATGCAACACAAGAACTACTTTGACTTTGTTGGCTCCTCGCTGACATATGAGTCTTTTCCCCTACTGCCATTATTTTAAATTGTGATAATAGAAGTAATATTAAGATCGCCTATAATGATATTTTTCACGAGCAAAAAAAGAACATTGAGATCAATTACCACTTTATCCATCACCATATTCTCCATAATATTGTTCATATTCTCTTCATCAATTCAGCCAATCAAATAATAAATATTTTCACCAAGGTTCATCCACCCGGACACTTTCATATTTTGGTTTCTAAACTCAAGTTCACGTCTAATTTACCTCCTTGAGTTTGAGGGGGGGGGGGGGGGGGGGATATTAATATATGTATATGGGCCTTGGCCTAATAAGAAAACCAAACCCTATTCTTACTAGGAAAACCTTAGTCTCTCTCTCTCTATATACTCTTTGAATATCTTTGTAAAATGTACATTTCTTATATATCAATATAACCGTTTCATGTTCTTCCAATATCACGCTTCTCAATTATTCTAACAACAAGAAGAAAGTAAAAAAAAAAAGTAAAATTGGGAAAAAAATAAAGTACGACTTGCAGTACCAAGTCTAAAATAATTTATTTTTTTCATCTCATTCTTTTTTGAAGGCATGGCACATTAACTTTGATGATTCCCAAAATTGGTTGATCGATGTGGTCCTCCATGGTATCGAAATATGATATTCCTAAGCTTTTAGATTCCTACAAAATAATGTACATGCAGGTGGGCCTACTGGCATTGCACATTCGGTGTGAGAATAAGTAGAGTTTTGAAGAAAAGTTAGTAGAGTAATGTCTTTGAAAAATATTACCTATCATTACCTAGCATCTCCGCTTAGTGTTTATAGGCTTGAGGAGATTTGTTTGGTAAGTCTCTCATGAATAATCCCCAATAAGTAGAGTTTTGCACGATTGATGAGTTATGGACCGTTATCATCAATATCTAATTCTCTTTCACTATATGATGGGATTCAGTAACCTAATCGTTCCAGTGCTTAGAATATGGTCTTACTTATCCTTGGTTATCTATCTCGGGAGTATTTGAGCTTAATGTTCGGGAGAGTCCTTGTTGTAGTCGATGTTGATGTTGTTTTTGATTTTGACACTTGGATCTAAGACAGAATCCTTGGGCCTCAATGTTGAGTTTGAGTTCATGTACGTTGCATATAAATCTTAAGGAATGATGTCTAGGGTTGAAGTATGTTCCACGTGGACTTCTTCCTACATGTAACATTATTAGGGACTTTCCAAACTACCCCTCATCAAACCTTTTACCTAAGATTTAGTGTAAAAACTAATACAGAAAATATATATAAAATAATATTTTTCAAGAAATATGTAAATTACATATTTTTTTCTAATGAATTTTTGTTATATTTTATAGTAAAAATAATCATATTTGTTATATTAAAATTAAAAATGTATAGTTAGAGAATTCAAAACATTGTAATTCTAGAAAAAATATTCTTTTATATATTTTTTCTAATGATTTTTTTGTTATATTTTATAATGAAAATAATAATGTTTGTTATATTAAAATTTAAAATGTGTAATTGGAGAATCCAAATAGTAAAATTGGAATTACAATGAATTTCACTATACTACTAAACAACTGAATTCTAATATTATGAAATTACATTTCTTAAAATTCTAATTTTTTGAAATTCCAATTCTAATTCAATTTTGATTTTGATTTCATGCGACCAAACCGTACCTACTTAAATGAAGTTACTCAATGGTGGCTTTGGTTTTTATAGTCAATTATTGGTTTGAGTTCTAATTGAACTCTCTTCTTACTAGGGGTGGGCATCAGGTGGGTTGGGGCAGTTTGGGCCAAAATAGTGGACCAAACCGATACTATACAGGTTGGGTTAATTTGAATTGTGGACTATCCACTAAGTAGGGGTTTGGGTGGGTTAGAGTGTGCAGATTGGCTAGTTTAAACAAATGGTGTGGGATTGGGCTTAGTTTCGGGTTTGGAAAATTAAAATCGTGAGTTGCCCATGTATTTTCGGGTTGGGCCATGAAATATAATAAATATTGCTAAAAACAATCGTTACATTACTAAAACTTGTAGAAAATTGTCAAAAATTATAGTAACACAAAAACAAGAAAAACAATTATAATGTAATTGTAAACCATCACAAAAATAGGAAAAGAAAATTATAAACATAAATAATAAAATCTAAACTTGCAAACTTAGTAAACAGGTAAAAGGCAAACTCACTATTACAATCCAAATAATAATTAACTAAACAACTAAATATATACACTGAAAAAAAAAATGAAATACACAGACAAACTTAACCACGTCATCAACAAATTGTAAGAGTATTTGATTGTACGTTTGTTGAACTTGAAGCTGATTGATTTAGCTGGAGAATCAAATTATAATTTAACCCTTCTAGCTGAAGAATTATATTACCAGTTGTAGACACCACATTTTGTCTCGCCCATTTAGTATCGGATCGAAGGCGTAAGTTTAGATAAATTTTAAGCTGAGATTTAAAGAGAACGAACTTTTGTTTTATATTACAATAGATACAACAAAAAAATAAAATAAAAAATACAAAGAAAGCATAAAATTGTTGATTTGATTAAATTCAGTGTAAATAAAAGTTTTGAGTCAACCTCAAAATTTCTAACGCTAAAGTGGACTAAAATGACATTACTAAAGGTTGATTTTCATGAAATCACCTTTAATATGAATAAAAATTAGTTACTACCATTTAATTTAAGAAAAGTTTATCAATTATTTCTCATTTTGACCCCTGAAACATTTACTATCACTGGTTTTGTCATTTTGACACAAAAAATACTTCTTTAAATTTTTATTTAAAGTATTAATCCTCAATAAATCAATCCAAAAACCTTGATCAAGTCAATGAAGCTACCATGACAAGTCTAGTTACCTAAAGTAACTAATGTTAAAGACTCGATTCAAAACCAACCAAACTGAATGTCATCATGACAAGCAATTAAAGCCCATCACATCAAAAACACATCATGCATTTAATGACTCATTAATGAGCATTAAATGATAACAACTTTCCAAGATATTCCTATCAAAATATCTAGGATGGAAACCTGGTTACTTGAAAAGTAACTAACGGTTACAAAATTGGCCAGTTCAGTTTCTCATCATATCATGCCATAAATGATCCATAAAATCAACATCCCATCAAGTATTTAATACTTGAAACAACCTTGGGAGGCTACATTCAAAGAATCAAGATATTTTGATCAAAATATATTAGGGAAACTTAGTTACTTGAAAAGTAACTAAACGGTTACAAAACTAACTGGATTATTTTCCATCTCATCAAAGGCATTAAATGCCCATAAAATCAAATGTCAAATCAAGCATTCAATGTACATATAACATGTAGAGACTACATGCATTGAACCTCCAAGGGCATTAAATGCAAGTAACCGAAATAGTTCGAGTAACTAATACTTAGCAAGCAAACCGAACCAGAAAACATCCCATCGATCATTAAATGTCCCATGTTCCAACCAATGATGACTAATAATAACCAATGATGAGTATTGATTGACAATCATGAGCAATGATTACTTAGATATTTTAAAGATTTTGTAAACATTACAATATCATAGAAAATCTTCGTAAATCTTCAAGATTTGGCTCAAACCATGAAATTAAAGGACATCAAAGGGTTGCATCTAGATTAAACAGCCCCTAAGGAAGAGGTTGGGTAGGCCTGCACATTGGGGAATGTGCAGGCTCCCTGAGCCTATAAATAGGCATGTTGTTTTTCATTTCCAAAAAGACTCTCTCTATACTCTCAAATTTGTCTCTCGGGTTTAGGGAATTCTCAAGCCTTCTACTTTGAAAACACCCCCAAATATTGTTAAAAAGGCCTCCAAAAGGTGTTCTTAAGAATATTAAAACAAGATCTCAAGAAGTTGTCGAGGAACGATCAAGAACAACCGAGAAGATCAAAGAAAGAGAATAAATAAAACACTTAGGGAAAAACCACTCCCCTAAGTTGGGTAAGTCCTCTTAAACTGCCCTTTAATTTTGATTAAATATTTTTATATTGCTTGTATATAGCATATTTGATTAGTTCTCATATGAATAGTTCATGTACATAGTGTATATATTAAAAAACAAGTCAAAAACATTAAAAATATGTAAAAAACATCAAAATATGTCAAGAATATAAAAAATATGTTAAAAACATCAAGAATATCAAGAACATGTCAGGAACATGACAAGAATATTAAGCACAACATGAGTTGTGCATAACATATTTGATTCTCTCAAGAACACATGAAACCAAACTCCAATGAACTCAAAACAAACCTCCAACAAAGGATTACTAACTATTGACTACCAACAACTGATTTTACTTTTCTGCAATAGTGTAGATCACATCTTGGTACTAAGTTATTTGGCTTGTGAACTGACACCTTATATATATATATATATATATATATATATATACACTATTTCGTCGAGACCCTTGTGGTTAAAATTCAAAATAAAGGGAGGAACTCTATTCATTCGTGGATAAGTGTGCACCTTCTTCAGAAACGTTTCTATTTTCTTAGTTACGAGTAGGAATGACACATATACGATATATTTTATTTTCCTTTTGAACTAATAACCTAAACTTAAACACTAAACTTGCCTAAGAATATGAGTTCGGTTGGAGTGTTCTTAACAAAATAAAAAATGTATATCTATTTATCATCGGTGCAATTCATGTCCTTATCTCATAAAAAAAATTAGAAAAAAAAAATCATCTAAAGATGAATTGCGTATTGACCTGATTCTCAGCTACTAAGATATGTAAGCAACCCACATATGGGTTCGGTCACTTGTTTATACAAAATTATCTTAAAAAGGCAAACTACGTTTCGACCTGATTCCACGTGAAAATCGAGATACATAAGCAACCTTTATAGGTTCAGTAGACATAAAAATACAAAAAATATTTTTTATTTAATGTGTTTTGTCTGTTGCTGCTAATAGATATGTAATTTTTTCTTGTTTCGTTACACAAAAATGCATAAAAAAAAAAAGAAGACAAAAACATTAAAAATGGGAATTATTGTGTTAAAAAAAACTTAAGAAAAATACTTGGGCTTTGTTTAAATGTGAACATCTATTTAGACTGAGGTATTGTTTTTGGACGTGTGTCTTGGGGTACTTAACACCTTCTCCAAGTATAACCAACCCCCGAACTTTGAAGAAATTTTTGTTAAAAGACCAATTATTCTCAAGTTAAAACTTGGGTAATTTTAAAATAAAAATGAATTTAAAAAATCCCAATGACCTAATGCACCATTTAACCCCATGTTAGGTGGCAACACCATTTTGTACATAAATCCCGACCGAAATAACGTTTTTTAAAATTGGTGCCCAGAAAATCCCCATAAACTGTGTTGGCCGAAAGAGGCCAAGAGGGGGGTGAATTGGGTAGTTACAAAAATTTAAACAATTAAATCTTTCAACACTTAATTATTAAATAATAAATTTTCATAAATTAATTATTGTTTTCGTTATGTAGCAGATAAGTATTTAATTCCAGGTGTACACCTAAACAAAATATAATAAAAATAAAGAATACAACATACCAAGATATATTTTGGTTCAATAAGCTAACCTTGCTTAATCCAGTCTCCCGAGCTCCACGGAGATTTACAACCTCTGAACCCCTGATTCCTTTACCGGTAGGAACTAAACTCTTACGATGCGAGGTAAATAATATCCAATTAATAAACAATGTGTGTAGCACAATTTAGAGCACATAATTAGATAATCACACAAAATCGTTTTAAAATAATTTTTAGGCTTTTAAGTTTGAAAATGACTTTCTAATGATCTTATATCCAAACAATCAATAATAATATGAAATCAAAATAGAGAAAAATTGCTTGGTAAGATCTCACTGGGAAAATACCAAAGATTTAAACAGAATCGCAATATAGCACAAGTTAGTGATGCCAAATTAGCAACGTTTTAGATCAAGAACTAATTGTTCTTGATATCTTTACTCTCAATCCCCGCAAGTCTACTTATATAGACTGATTACAATCTTTCCAACGGCTATGTTTTAAATTATATGTCTCTAAAAGGTACTTTTAGACCCCATTTAAGTAATATCTTTCAATTCAGGGATATTTTACATTAAAATAACTTTTAAAACTCTCAAATAAGTTCATGAAATATTTCTCAATTCATAATCACAAAGATAGGAAGTATTAATCAACTTAAATTAAGAGAATCTTAAATTATATGGAACAAATCAATAGGCTATATAAATACATGTACCATATCTTCAGTAGGTTCAAATCCCCCAAATCTCTACCTTGGAATTTTAAAAAATGGATAGTTTTTTACTAGGAGATCAAGTTTCTCGAAATCATAAGCGAAATAATCAATTGACTGATTCCCATATTTTGGTTGACCGATTAAAACAACACCGAAACCAAGACAAAGCTTAAAGGCCAATCGGTTGACCGAAATACCCCATTCGGTTGATTAAATGGTTCAGAGCCTCACCCTGCTAGAACCTTAACCCCAATCGATTGATCGAATTCCTCCATTTGGTTAATTGATCGTTTTAGAGCCTTACCCTGCCAAACTTCAAGCCCAATTGATTGATCAAATTTTCCTATTCGGTTGACTAACTGTTATAGGGTGGTCCAATTTAGCTCCGAAAAACTCACTGCCAAAAACGGTTTACTAATTTCTTCTAATCGATTGACCGATTGCTTCAAGGTGGTCATTTCCTTTACTAATTATACTCTAACACACACTGTTTGATTCAATTAACCGATTGTTTTTCTTGGTTCACTGAATTGACACTAAAATTAAACTTTTTATACTTTAAACCTTATTTTTAATTAGGTCAATTATCATTTTTAATTCATATAACGAACACATATCAAATCATTAATTAGGATCTTAAATTCTATCATATCAATAGAAAAACACACGAAAAAAAGATAACTTATTTAATAGTGTCGTGTGTGATTCTGATTCGGGTTACATTAAGAGTATATGAGTAGAGAGATATTTTCACCTAATTTTTTCATAGTCTTCAACACTCTTCATTTTTTCATTACATTTATATTTTCACCCTTTACATTTTCTTCATGATTTTTTCATCTTAAACTCTGCCTGTGGGGATTGATGCTTTATTCTTTACACACAGTCAGTCCCAAGCCCAGGTAAAGGAGGAGAGTTGCGTTAGATAGTGGACAACCAGCGAAAAGTTTTATCAGAACTTTTATGACAAGAATCCAAAGATATTAAACGTTGGAGGCATTCCCTACTAGCAACGCGCTACATTTTCATTGCCCGGATGTAGTGAATAATGAGAGGGGGAAGGCTAGGGCATCGCCCGGGAGGGACGCATTTGGTTTTCTCCTGGATACGATGTTAATGAGAGAGGGTTGCTTCATTATGGTGGATAGGTGTGAATAAAGAAGTTAGACCATGAGAATAGGCTTGGGTTGGAAACTTGGAATATAGGAATGCTGACGGGTAATACGGGGAAGGATAAACGTAAGAATGGGGTGGGCATCATGGTAGATAGGGATTTAAATGATAACATTATTTATATTAGGAGAATTAGAGATAGGATGATGGTTATGAAGTTTGTGATTGGAGGGGAGGGATTAATGTTATTATTGTGTAAGCTCCCCAAGTTGGACTGCAAGAAAATGTTAGATGAGAATTTTGAGAGAAGATGGACAAAGTCATTCAAAATACATCTAAACAAGAAAAAATATTTATTAGGAGATACTTGAATGGACATGTCGGGAAGGAAATAGAGACTTTTGAGAAAGTACATGGTGGTTATGGATTTGGAAAGAAAAATGCAATGGGTGAGATGATTTTATATTTTGATATGGAGTATGATTTTGTTTTTCTAAATACATACTTCAGGAAGATGGATGAACATCTTATCACATTTAAGAGTGGTTAGATGAATAACTAGATATATGTTATCCTTACTAGGATGAGTGATCATTAATATTTAAGGACTATAAAGTTATACCCAAAGAGAGTATTGCTACCCAACATAGACTAATGGTAACTGATATGAAGTTTCAGGGGGTAGAAACGGAAGTCTAAGATAAACAGGTATGCAAGGATACGTTGGAGAGATCTAAGATGTGAAAATATGAAGTTGTTTAAGGATAAAATTCTCAATGATGAGTTATGGAAGAAACATGAGGATGTGAACAAAATGTGGATTGCTATGGTGAGTCGTATTACAGAGATAGGAAGAAAAGTTTTAGGAGTTTATAGAAGAGGAGGACCACGATATAAAGAAAGTTAGTGGTGGAATGAGAAAGTCCAAAAAGCAGTTCGGGACAAGAATTATAAAGAATGGCAAAAATATCGAAGTTAGGAGAGTTTAGAGAAGTATAAACATGCAAAAACGGAGGTGAGTACATTAAGGAATAAAAAATTAGGGCGTATGATAATTTATATCAAAAGTTAGATACAAAAAAGGGAGAGAGAGATATATTTAAACTTGCTAGGCGACATGAATGAAAGACTAGAGATATTGAAAATGTCAGATGCATCAAAGACACTAATGAAAAGGTACTGGTGAAAGATGAAGAGATTATGGAACGATGGATAAGTTATTTTTGTAATTTATTTATTGAGAATAACATTGGGGAATCTATACTAGAGTTATCTAGTTTATCTTCAGATAAGATTTATAGGTTTCATAGAAAAAATAGGGTTTTAGAAGTTAGAATAACACTGAGGAAGATGCGAATTGAAAAAATAATAGGGCCAGATAAAATCCCTATAGAGATGTGGAAAAGTTTAGGAGATATTGGGATAGAGTGGTTGACTAGACTTTTTAATGACATTTTGAGGACTAAGAGAATGCCTGACGATTGGAGGGGGAGTATCATAGTGCCCATCTATAAAAATAAAGGGGATGTTCAAAGTTGCACAAACTATCAGGGCATAAAACTTATGAGTCATACTATGAAACTTTGGGAGATAGTGATAGAATATAGAATAAGACATGAAACGAGCATAGAAGATAACCAATTTGGATTTATGTCCAACCGATCAACCACTGAAGCTATCTATTTACTCGGTAGATTAATGAAAAAATATAGAGAAAAGAAGAGATATTTACATATGGTATTTATGGACCTGGAAAAGGCTCATGATAGGGTACCCAGAGAAGTTTATGGTGGGTGCTAGAAAAGAAACATGTATCTAATGTGTACATCGAGGTAATTAAGGATATGTATGAATGTATAGTCATTAGTGTTCGAATAAGAGGAGGCGATACTTGTGCATTTCCTATTAATATAGGCTTACATCAAGGATCATATTTAAGTTCTTACCTCTTCGTTCTAGTAATGGATAAGCTCACAAAACATATTCAAGATGGAGTACCTTGGAGTATGTTGTTTGCGGATGACATCGTATTAGTAGACGAAAATATAATAAGTCTTAATACTAAGTTAGAAAGATAGAGATAAACGTTAGAGTTTAAAGGTTTGAGGATTAGCAGAAGCAAGACGAAATACATACGTTGCAATTTTAGTAATACCCAGAGAGACGATGGTGCGGTCAAAATTGGACATGAGGAGGTGCCAAAGGTTGATCATTTTAGATATTTAATGATTCAGAGTAATGACGAAATCGGGGAGGATATTACGCATAGAATCAAGGTAGGTTGATTAAAGTGGAGAAGTTCACTTAGGGTGATTTGTGATTGTAGGATTACGTTGAAACTTAAAGAAAAATTCTACAAAATTGCTATAAGACCAGTGTTTTTTTATGGTTCAGAATGTTGGCGATAAAAATGAATCATGTCCAGAAAATTAGGGTGACAGAAATGAGGATGCTGCGTTGGATGAGTGGGAAGACGAGAATGGATAAAATTAAGAATGAAACTATTAGAGAAAATTTAGGAATAGCACCTATCGAAGAGAAAATTAGAGAAAATCATTTACAATGGTTTGGACATGTGTATAGAAGACCCATAAAAGCATCAATGAGAAAATGTGATTTAGTTCAAATGCAGGGGACTACTAGAAGGAGAGGTAGACCTAAGAAGACATTAGGTGACATTAAACCTGATAGAGGAGATGGCCCTTGATCGATCTGTATGGCGTAAATGGATTCATGTAACCGACCCTACATAAGTGGGACAAAGGCTTAGTTATTGTTGTTGTTGTTGTATTTTTTTTTTATGATATCATAAATATGATCATCTCAAAATATATGAAATTTTAATCTGTTGCATGTGGATATATAGACATAATGTTTGGGATACAACAAATATCTCTTATTCTATAAATGATTATTACTATTCTAAAAGAGAAATGAGATTTTATGAGAGAAATATGCATTTATCCGTATTTATGCATGCACTAGATTTATGATTGATAAAATTCTTGAGAAATGCTTCCTATTTTAGTGTGTTAAAAAATATATGTTTTGTTTCTATAAAGGAAAGACATTGTTTTGGTATCATGAATAAGGTATGTGGACTTAACTGATAATTATATGATTGCATGCTACATTGTTGAAAGATTTTGATTGCCTTAAATTTATTCTCCTAAGTATGAATTTACTTGTTTACAATTATATATAGGGAGAAGTGTTTATAAGAGGGGTAATATTATGTCATACTTATATTGAAAGACGAGTTTTGTTGAAAAATCAAAAGAGTTAATATGCTTGTGAAAAATTAATATTATGCTATATTGCTGAAATGTTATGATTATTCACCTATGTATGAATATTATTCATTTACAATTTGATAGAGGAAGATTGCATGCTCAGAAAGATGTTTTTGGTGTGGATCTTATTGGATTGAGTAGACTTGATATTTATCTATAAAAATGATCCACATAGTGTTGATGTTTTGTGCATAAAAGTTGAATTTATGAGTTGATTCAATGTACTTTTAAAAGAATTATATGTATATATATCTGGATTTAATTACTTTAGGTTTACTTTTTCAAGCATATTATATGATTGCCTAGAGTAATGTTTATGTGTGTTTCCCCCCTCCCTAAATTTGTTTTTGAATATGACAAAGGAGGAGAAATTAGTGATGTTTTATTAAGGAGGAGTATTACTAAAATTGTGTTGAATTGAGTATTTTTTAATTTATGCAAAGAGGGAGAAATTAGTGATGTTTGCTTTAATGAGTTAAAGAACCCATCCTCGGATTTAGGGGGAATGTGGTTATATTTTATTTTGAAGAAAACATCAAAATTAATTGTCATCATAAAAAATGGGGAGATTGTTGATCCTAAGATTTTGATGAACAATTAAGTATTGATGTTTTGGTGGAACTAATATTTTAATTGAGTGTTTCAGTTATTTAAAGTTCCAGTGATGAAGATGATGCAAATTAAATGGATGCTAAACCATGAAGTTGAAGATATTGAAGAATTAAAAGTTTGAAGAAATTTGGAAAAACAACCCAGGTAAAGTTCAACTCTTAATATCTTATTTAGGAACACACACATGATACAAAATGTATTTTATTAATTATGTGTGTTTTGATTAAGTGAAATTAGTTGCTCCTATATGTGGTTTGAAAAGAAATATTTTTGATTGACTAAAATGAAATACAAGAATATTAGTGGAGTTAATTTTAAGAGAAGAAAATAGTTAAAGGGGCAAAATTGTAAAAGAAAATGAGTTAAAAATGCATTCAAAGAAGAGATCCAGTGACAACAGTCGACTGGTGAGTCGACTGGACATAGAAGATGAAAGATCCTGTATCTCTTAGTCGACCGACAGGTCAACCGGCCAATATGGGCTGAACTCTCTAAATCAAGAGGTTGACTGATAGGTCTACCGGTGAAAGAAGGAAGAACTCTCTGAATCGACAAGTCGACTGCATGGTCGACTGATGAACTACATTGTCTATATCCCGAATCTCCTAGTCGACTGGGCAGTCGACTGAACGCGCTGGTTCAGGATACTGTTTGATCCGAGATTACATCTAAACGTAGCCATTTTTTGTTAGGATTTGAGAGAGATTTCGGGGATATTCTCTACATTTAAGATATGGTTCATCTACTAATTAAATCTTATTAATATGGTTCATTAAATATTAATGTTTCTCAATTTGGTACTTGAAATAGATTCTATACTTATTTATTAAGATTGAGAAATACTTTGGGGGTTTAATTGAGAGATTTGAAAGATGTTTTTAAGTGAAATTGAACCTAAATGAAGTCCTTATGATATAAGGGGTCTATAAGAGCTTTTAATTATCATGACACATGTAAATTAGCTATTAGAAGACTGATTACATATTCCTTTAAATAGACCTGCGAATTTCATATATCAAAAAATAGTAAACAGGAGAGAAATCATATCATATCATTTGTGAGATTTTATAAGAGTTATCATTCTGAAATATTATGAGCTTTTCTGAGAGACGATCTTGATGATCAACGGCTATTAATCTTTGATGCTACTGGATCTGAAGTTACATTACTTTATCTAATTATTCTGTGAATTCCGGGTGAGATCTTTCTAACTAATTTTTATTGTGCATTACTTGTTTATTAGTGGAAATTGATCTTAGAAATTGTTTCTGATTTTTAAAGAAAATATTTTTTTACAAACAATTTTTTGAATCTTATTACGTGCTCCAATTTGCTACTCATATCTTGTTAAAATCAGATTTTTGTATCTCACGTATTTCTATCACTAGTTGGGATATTAATTGAGTTATTGTTTATCTGGGGTGGTAGAAGCTCCGAGTGAGATTTACTTCTTATCAATTTTTGTATTTGTGAGTTATGACGGGTTAAATACAATTTTAGTCTCTTCCTGTAAAGAGATTGAAATAGTGATTTTCTTGAATAGAATTGCGATTTGAGTGATTTGTAAATGTTCTATCCTTACTTGGGAAAATGATAGTTGGAGTGTTTTGTGAGGTTTTGATTCTTGAGTCTTAGTGTTAAAAAGAATTAGGTTATTCTTTAACTTGTAAAAAGTAGAGTTTTTTCCTTAACCTAAGAAAAAGATATTGTAAAAGTTGATTCTGAACCTGTAAAAGAATCGGTGTGCGGGTTTGATTCCTACCTTTAAAGGGATTTTGGTTTTAGTGGGTGCGACTTCCGTGGAGCTCGGGGGATTGAATTAGCCAAGAGTAGCTTGGTGAACCAATATAAATCTTTGGTGTGCTGCTATATTTATTTTGCTATTTTTGCTGTTTGGGGGTGCATCTAGTTGATTAATTAATTTTGTTGTGTTATAAAGATAATAATTAATTTAGGTTTAAAATTAATTATTTGATTTATTCAAGTTTTATTCTAATAAGTTTTTTAATTATCCAATTCACCCCCCCTCTTGAGTATTCTACTGGGCCAACAACTTTTAATTTTTTTGGGGTTTGTTTTGCATATTGAATAATAGGTTTGAGCCTACCATTATCACAAAAAAACCATTGCTATGAACAATCACAATCACCACTAATCGCAACCACCAACACTAAACATTCTGCTTTCTTCCCAAAAACTTGACCCAAAATATTATGGAGCAAAATGGAACGTATTTTTTGTTTTATTTCCATATTTCTATTTATCTTCTTAGTTTCAGGGGAACAAAATAAGAAATCTTGAAATAGAGAATAAAACAACAAAAGAGGTTGCAAAAGTGAACCTGACTGCAAGCCACAGATGGTTTAGTACTCATGAACAAGCTATTAATTTATTTATTTATGTTCAATGATTCTGGAAATATGCACATTGATTAGAATCAAACATAGATGATTTTCCATTTCCTCATTTTCTTTATTCTCTGTGAATTTTGCCTGTCAAAAGTTTTTAATTATATCTTATATGTTATTCATTGACATAGTTATCTACATTTCTTTTTGTAGATAAAAAAAAAAAGGGGGTCCTATAAGAATGCTAAGTATTTCAAGAAGTAGAAGAAATCACTGAAGCAATACAACTAACAAAATGATCATTCGCCCGTTCCAAGAGGACCAAGAGAATACGAGGTTTATTTATGTGATACTTCCATCAATTTTTGTTTTACATTGTTTTTCCTTTATGTGTTATTTTATTTGGCGTTTGTTTGCCAAATAAGCTCTTAATTTCGGAAAAGAAGAATTTCTCAAATTACTGTTTCTGTTATGTTCCTAGATTTTTGTATTTCTACCTAGAAAATATAAAGCTGGTGACACAACTTGGATTTTGATAGCAGAAGAAGTAGAGAATTGGAAAGAGGATGAAAACAACTTTTATCCCTCTCTCTAAGTCGTCCAAATCCATTCATTTTGAAAAATGTTTTTCAAGGGATTTTCTAGGCGTCTGTTTCAAAAAATTTCTTGGGCTGAGATTTTAAGTTAAAAATGAAGTCACCTCCTAGCATGAGGTTAAATGGTGTGCTATGTCACTAGGATTTTAGAAATTTATTTTTCCTTTGAAATGACTCGTGTTTTGATATCCAAAGGTTTGTGTACCAGAGATATTCTTTAAGTTCGGGAGTCGGTTATGCTTGGAGAAGGTTTTACGCACCCTAAGACACCCGTCCGTTGTATCTTGGTCTAAATAGATATTCATTGTTAAACATATCCAAGTAGTTTTCTTTGATTTTCTTAAACAAGAATATTTTTTTTAAGCTTTCTTCTTTTTATGGATCTTTAACATGATATAATGGAAAACAGGTAAATACTACAGCTACTACTAGTCGGCGACACCCAATAACGGTTTATAAGAGACAAGAATATAAATATGCAAGTTATACTAAATGAAATGTAAACTAAGACTAAATTATTTGGATATGTGACCGAACCCGCACGTGGGTTGCCTTCGTATCTTGGATTAATGAGAATCAGGCCTTCACGTAGTTCATTTGTGTTAGGTTACACTATATGGTTAGTTACTAAAGGTGTGACCGAACCCTTATAGGTTTCCTACGTACTTTGGGTGGTTACCAAAGATCAGGTCAAACATAGTTCATCCTGGTTATGGTAAAAACTATTTTTTATTATTTAAGGTAACCGAACTCGTATCATGGGTTGCTTACGTACTTTGGGTGGTTACTAAGGATCATGTCAAACATACTTTATCCTTGTTAAGTTGAAAGCGGGGTTGGTTTTAGTTAAAGACTAGTTTATTTTTAGTTATAAAATTGGTTTGTTTTAGTTAATTTTAGTTGTGACCAACCTGAATCATAATCTTAGTTAGTTACTATTAACAGTTTTTAAAGTTGTGAACAACCTGAATCACAACCTTAATTAAGTTTATTATTAATCGTTTTTAATTTATGAACAACCTGAATCACAATATGACATGTACATAATCTCTTTGATTTTGTCAAGAACACTTTGACCGAACTCTTTTGCTTTAGTTAGTTAGTGTTAGTATGTGAGTTGTAAGTTAAAAAGGGAAAACGAGAAGGTTTCTGAAGAAAAATATCCCGGAAGGAACAGAGGTCCTCATTTTATTCCGAGTTCTTAGCCACAAGGGTCTGTCGATATAGTGTATATGTGTGTGTGTGTGTGTGTGTGTGTGTGTGTGTGTGTGCGCGCGCGCGCCAATCCACAAGCCAACTTGGCCGTGATCTTGGCGTTTAGCAGAAGGTAAATCCGGTTATTAGTAGTTATATAGTAGGTATTAACAATTAGTAAAAAGTAGGTTCTAAAGTTCTTGATGGAATCGTAGAGAGTATGTACAACTTATGGTGTGATTGAAGTTTTGTTTGAATCCTCACATGTTCTTAACATGTTCTCGGATGATTTGGGTCCTCACATGTTCTTAACATGTTCTTGGACGTTCTTGAGATGCTTGAAATGATTTTGTATGATTTGAACATAGTTTGGTTGTTATAACAAGAATTAAGTGTTTGTTCGGTTGTTATGACAAAATTAAGTGTTTGTTTGGTTGTTTATGGGTTTTATGTGTTATGTACATGAAATTAAAGTGTGTTGACTACATGATTATGCTATAGACAAGAAACGTACACAAGTTTAAACCAATATCAAAGGTTTTTTTTGAAGAAACATACCTACTTAGGGGATGTGGTCTTCTCTAAGTGATTACCTCACTTTCTTCCTTGATCTTCTTGGTTGGACGTTAATCGGGCATCGTGGATCTCTTGAGTTCTTTCTCCAAGAACCTCAAGAACATCCAACTTGGGGAATATGGTCATCCCTAAGTAGCTATCTCCCTTCCTCCTTGATCCTCTTAGCTTGGGGTTGATCGGTGACCGTCGATCTGTTGAGTTATTGCTCCAAGAACTTCAAGAACACCCTCTGGAAATGGATTTTAGCAGAATAATGGCATGTTATTTGATAAATTTTCTTGAAAAGCCTAGCACCGTAGACTTGGTTCGAGTTTTAGGGAGAGAAGCTAAGCATTCAAGGTTTGAAAAAATGAGAACCAAGTACCCCTATATGTAGGTTAGGGGATTGTGCATTTGTTAATGCACAGGCTAATCCCACCTCTTCCTTGGGGGGGTGTTAGTCCTAGGGGCAATGTTGTGTTGACTTGATCTTGTTTTTTGTTGAATGAATTTAGGGTGGACGGCAAGATTTGGTAATAATTACCAATAATTACTAATGATTGGTAATCATTACCAATCATTACCTCCCCTCCAATCTTATGGCTTGTATATAGATGCATTAAAGGCTCGATGTGTCACATCCGATTTGGTTTAGGGATGGGTTAAGTACTAGTTAGTTTCACTATTTTGGTTTAGTTGCCATTAATGCTTTCCAAATACATTGAACCTAGTCTGGACATGTCACCACTGCATTCAATTCTCTTTGATGAATTGTTGCTTGGTGAGCACCTATCTGATTGGTTTCAGATGGAATCGGGTTAACTTTGCTTATAACCGAAGGTTAGTTTTCAAGCTCCTTAGTTACCCTAGGATATTTTGGTGAAAATATCTTGATTCTTTGAACTTAGCCAGTCCATGTGATTTCAAGCATTTATTTCTTGATGGTATGTACATTTAATTCATCGGCTCGGTGGCAAACTAATTTGATTTGATTTTGGTAACGGGTGATCACAATTCGAGGTTTTCGGTTACACCTAAGATATTTTGCTCAAAATATCTAGATACCTCGAATATATCCTATTCATGACATCCCAAGAATTTAATTATTGATGTTATGGCCATTTAATTCACATTAAATGCCTAACTTAGGTGGTAAACCGAATCGGTTTAGTTTCGATAACAGTTAATCGCATCCAAAATGTCTTGGTTCTCTTTCTTAGCCACTTTATAGGAAACTTCTAGGAATGTTCCTTGGTCATTTCAAGGCCTCTTTTGTGGGCCTTAAATGATGTCTAGGCCCTTAATTCATTATGCCTAGGGTAGTTTGTCATGACAACTTGAATTTAGTGTAATTCCAAATTTAGCCCAGCTCCTTAATCACCTTTGTGATTTTGGGTTTATCATGACCTTTCAAATCCTTAATTAAGGTCTCTTGGATTGTTTCTTGGTGGTTTTTGATGTAATATACATAATTGAAACAATTGTTTTTGGTGTTAAATCGACAAGATATAGTGAAAATAAATGTTTCATGGTCAGGGTAAGTAACTGGAATAATTTGTTCGAAATATCCTACAATTTAAGGGTAGTTGATAATTTTTATCTATACTAAATATGATTTTAATAAAAACCAAAATTTAATAAAGTTATTTTAGACCCCCTGAAATTATGAGAATTTCAAGGTTGACTGTCTTGTTTAAAATTAAATATTGCATGTCTCACTGACTGTCTCATTTAAAATTAAAATACTAGTTGTCTCACTGGTTGTCTAGTTTAAAAATTAAATATTGGCTATCTCACTGACTATCTCGTTTAAAAATTAAATACTGCTTCTCTCGCTGGTTGTCTCGTTTAAAATTAAAATATTGGCTGTCTTGCTAGCTGTCTCGTTTAAAATTAAATATTGGCTATCTCGCTGGTTGTCTTGTTTAAAATTAAAATAATGGCTGTTGATGAGAACCAACGTGCACCAACAAAGGATCCGCTGCATGTTCCAATTGGGCCTATTACGAGGGCAAGATCCAAGAAGATCAAAGAAGCACTTAATGGGCTAATTCAAGATATATGGGCTGAATCTAAAGTCATAATGCCCAAGTTAGGCCCAAATGGAAATCAAGGCCTAATCCATCTCATAAAGGCAAGCAAATGGGCTTAGTCATGAACTTAAATGGGCCAAAACATGAGACCCACGAAATTCTACTTATTTATTTTAGTTTATATCATTTTGTAAGACATCAATGCCAATTAGTATTTTTATTTTCTAGTATTGATATTGTAATAAGTTTGAAAGGCATCTAGGACTTTTGTTCTTGTAGCCTCCCCCTAGGTGTGAAAGGCCACCCACTATCTATAGTAGGGTGTGCTAAAATTGAAGACTTCTTGTGTGAAAAGGACAACCCTAGGTGTGAAAGACCGCCCCCTATGTAAGGTAGGGTGTGCTTGACCACCCACTAGCCTAGGCTCTCCTTTGTGTTGGTTGCCTATTTAAGAGAGTTGTATTCCATGGGAAAAACACATTACTTGAATAATATATCAGATTGAGAGAGTTTTCTCTTGAGTTCTTCATAGAACTTTTCTTTGAACTTATCAAGAATTTCTTGTGGCGTTCAAACTCTATAACTTCGGTTCGTGATTCCATTATAATCTTTGGGTCGAGGTTTGTTATTTTATACCTTTGGTTCGCGTTTCATTCATAAACGTTGGGTCAAGGTTTCTATCAAACATTCTGTATTTTTGTGTTATTCCTTTCTTTCTTTTCATTATAAATCCAGATTTTAGATCGATCCTAGCAAAGACACCATAAATTGGTTTCGGGTCTCACTAATTCTTGGTGAGGTTCGCATCATTTGGTAATCAGAGCACGGTTCTAAAATCAGGTTTGATCTATCCTTGTTTTTCATTAATTAGTTTCTTTTATTTCATCTTCAATACTATTAAGATCTTGTTTAAGTCTTCAATTCTGTTCAGATCTCGTTTAAAGCTTCAATTCTGTTCAGATCTTGTTAAGTTTTCAAATCTGTTCAGATCTTGTTTAAAGTCTTCAAATTTGTTAGATATTATTTAAGGTTATTGTCATCATCATTAAAAAAAAAAAAAAAAAAAAAAAAACGAAAATCCTGCAGCAAAAAAAAAAAAAAAAAAAAAAAAAAAAAACAGAAACAGAAACAAAACAAAAAAAAAAAAAAAAAAAAACGAAAATCCTGCAGCCAAAAAGAGAGCATATTCTTCTTGATCGATTCCATAACTTATCCTTTGTGTTGTCCTTGTTCGTTTTGTTTTCTTTCCTAAATTTCATTCTTAGTGAAGTGAATCATAGAGTTCGGATTGTTGCGAGAAATTCTGATTGAGATAGGTTAAGTTCAATAAAGAACTAAAAGATGAAGCTACGAGTGAAAAAAGGCAAGAGAGTGTGAGTGACATACTTTGAGTGCAAACACGTGAGGGAGTGTGTGAGGACTTATTCTCTAATATTTCTATTTTCAAGATATGTCTT
>CM028340.1:26182500-26475000 GCA_016647705.1 Eucommia ulmoides | reverse complement strand
GACCGCCCCCTATGTAAGGTAGGGTGTGCTTGACCACCCACTAGCCTAGGCTCTCCTTTGTGTTGGTTGCCTATTTAAGAGAGTTGTATTCCATGGGAAAAACACATTACTTGAATAATATATCAGATTGAGAGAGTTTTCTCTTGAGTTCTTCATAGAACTTTTCTTTGAACTTATCAAGAATTTCTTGTGGCGTTCAAACTCTATAACTTCGGTTCGTGATTCCATTATAATCTTTGGGTCGAGGTTTGTTATTTTATACCTTTGGTTCGCGTTTCATTCATAAACGTTGGGTCAAGGTTTCTATCAAACATTCTGTATTTTTGTGTTATTCCTTTCTTTCTTTTCATTATAAATCCAGATTTTAGATCGATCCTAGCAAAGACACCATAAATTGGTTTCGGGTCTCACTAATTCTTGGTGAGGTTCGCATCAGCTGTCTTTCTAGTTGTCTCATTTAATTAAATACTATTTCTAAAGGATTATGCGTCGTTTGTCTTATAAGAGGTGGGGATGATGACACTTTGTTAATCGGCTCTTGGTGATAACCGTAACCAAAGGGTTTTCCTGCATATCTCAAATTAATGAGAATCGAGTCACATATAGTTCTGACATGGAAAATTAATTATGCGATATTATACTTTATATATTCCTAAAAGATGACACACGGTCTTTCTTATAGGACATTGAAAGGATGACACTCGGTCAATTGGCTCCTGATTATGCGGAGGATGATACTCGGTTAATCGACTCTTGGTAGTGGGGAGGATGACACTTGGTCAATCGGCTCCTAGTTGTGAAGATGATGATACTTGGTTAATCATCTCATAGTTGTGGGGAGGATGACACTCTATCAATTGGCTCCTGGTAGTGGGGAAGATGAAACTCGGTCAATCGTCTCCTGGTTGTAAGGATGATGACACTCGATTAATTGTCCCCTGGTTGTAGAGAGGATGACACTTGGTCAATCAGCTCCTGGTTGTGAAGAGGATGATACTTGGTTAATCATCTCCTAGTTGTGGGGAGGATGACACTCTATCAATTGGCTCCTGGTAGTGGGGAAGATGAAACTCGGTCAATCGTCTCCTGGTTGTAAGGATGATGACACTCAGTTAATTGTCTCCTGGTTGTGGAGAGGATGGCACTCAGTCAATCTGCTTTAGGTTGTAAGAAGGATGACACTCTACCAATCGGCTTCTGGTTGTGACCGTAACCGAAGGGTTTTCTTATATATCTCAAATTAATGAGTATCAGGTTACATATAGTCCTAACATGTAAAGTAAATCAAGATTGGGTGAAATGGTTTTGGGCTAGAGAAACCAAATCCGGGGTGTCTAGTCAATTTGAGACTAAGGTTGACGATATATCTAAATACTGATTTTCTTGAGCTAGCTTGACCAAACCCCATTAGGGCCTTTACATATCTCAAAATTAACTGAGAATCGAGTCAAATATAGTTCGGACTTGTGAAATGCATCAATATTTGGTTAGGGAATTGATTCTTGGGTCGTTAAACCAAGACATGATTAGAAATGATTGAAAGAATTCACACGGGTGAAGATCCTCAGGGAAACTCAACATGTAGTGGAGTTTCTTGGCTACATCCTACCTGGGACTACCTGACGATGACCAAAAAACATCTTGGGAAAATTTAACCACGGATAAAATGTGCCCCACGATTGGGGCTCTATGATGCTTGTCTATATCTGGGATTATATATTTTAGTTGGTGATTGGTGTGAGTCTTATATCAAGAAATTCTTTACGTAGAAGATTTGATATAATGTACCCCAACTCTAGCTGGGGAGACTCCTATCATAGAATCTTAACAGAGAAACTGGATATAATGTGCCTTAGTTAGAGTCCCATCACAAAATCTCAACAGATAAACCAGATATAATGTGCCCCAGCTCTAGCTGGGGCGTGGGATTATCTCCTGGGCATTCAAATGATGTAGTAGATCCTACATGGGTTGTCTCTATGTCTTGAACTGAGTGCACAATTGTAATGTTTGTTTTAGTATGGAAACTCTGTTAGTTTGTATATGTATTTTGGTATTACTGTTTTGGATACTGATCGTCAGATGTCCGAAACCCATTTGGGTTGTATTAACATACACTGTTTTTCCTAGGTTAGGAATCCAGTCAAAATGTAGTTCGGCCTTTGTTGTGCTATCTCAAATTGTCAACTGTACCTACAAGGGCTTCCTACGTACGTTGGTAATCTACCAAGGATCAGGTCGATGTGTAGTTCTAGCACAGGTATTCTTTGTTGTTTACTTAACAAAAGGATTAGCTTCTTAAGGAAGTCAAAGAACTTCTCGGGAGATGCACCCTGATATAGGGCTGAGAGAATGTCATATTGTAGACTTCTCCCTAACTTCGACTAGGCCCACTTTGGTTTCCCGCGTACCTAGGTGATCTACCAAGGACAAATCAAAGCGTAGTCTGTTGGGGGATGGAGGAATTTTGTTTAAGGTGACGACCCAACCTATAAAGGTATTACGTATCCTGATATTTACCAAGACTTGGGTTGACACCTAATTTTTCCTTGATTGATTGAAGTTTAACATGGTTAAATCTGGATTAGTAGGCTATTGTTATATTTGATATAATTCAACTCCAATTGATTGGGGGATTTATTATTGAGCAACTCTATGGGGATTTTATTGTTTATCAAGAGTCAATCCCAATTGGTGTAGGATTTTGTTAATGGAAACTGAAGAAGGTTTCCTTTGTTTCTTGGTAATCTGCTAAGAATCGGTTGGAACAATAGTTCAGTACCTATTGGTTTGTCAACCAAACCCCCAAGGGTTTCCTACATATCTTGGGCTTTACCGGGAGTCAGGTTGAGTAGTTCCTGGTTAAGCATCCTCTATTGTTTGGTAAACAATGAGGGTGCATATGGATTTTCTCAGGAGAGTTAAAGGACTATTCCTAGATATGCGCCTTGGTCTAGGGCTGAGAGAGCGTCATAAAGATGATATCCTTCTCTTCGTTTTATTTTGATCGAACCCATTTGGTTTTCTTATGTACCGTGGTAATCTACTAAGGATCAGGTCGAAATGTAGCATCGAGTTTGTATATCATATGAAAGACCCTATTTCTTTGAAAACTCATGCAATGATCTTGCATTTTGAGTTTGTATATCATATGAAATGCATGATTTTAAGTTAATTTCATGATTTCAACTAGAAATGGGTGGTGTTCTTCCCTAACCCAAGTGAAGTGGCGTTTTTGGTGATTTTTAGGGTGGTGCAATATTGTTTTTCTTTGTTCTCATGCATGAATATTGTGTTTAATCATGTTTAGAAGATAATTTAGGGATTAACTTTGTTTGTAATGTATTAATGTATAGGGATCAATAATCTTGTATATTTTTTTTTTACCAAATTTGTTTTTAAAACTTTATTTTGGTGAATGATGTTAGGAATTAGTTTATGGGTTGTTGTTGTTGTTGTTATTGTTGTTTTGTTTTGTTTTTTTTTCTTCCTTACTATATCTTGTGGAAAAAATCCTTAGTCTATAATACTTCCATTGTCTAGAGAAGGTTTTTTTTTATGTCATGCAAAATGTAGTTATAGAACAAATTTCATGTTGTGCTTGTTTGTATTGTATGCACATATATATATTTTATTTTGAGAGTCTTGGATATCATATTTCATCATACTGGATTGAAGGTATAATTAGTTTATCTCTTGTATATCATTGTTTGTTATTTAAACTATATTTGTTTAGTATTTTATTGTTTCTCCTAAGCGAGATGGGTTTGCAAATTTTGGTACATTGCATTTTTAGGGGTGGGAGTTTTTAACTTGGTTTTCTCGACTATACCCTAGTTTTAAGTAGTAAACTACACGTACTTAAACTTAAAGAAGGTAGGGTCGTAACTGTTGTTTTTAGAGAGGTAAACTTAATCCCTTGCCCCCAGTGCTCGGCTAGCAATAGATCGTTAGAGATTAATCCTAATTATTCACGATTGTTTTTATAGAATAATAGCAGTGGTGAGTCTGACATGTCTTCCAAAACTCATGTATGAATCTTAGCGATTCCAACTTTTCTCTCAACTCAAAACCCTAATGATAAAACCTTGAGACTTTGATTAGAGGGAGTGCTTCAAAGCGCACCCAAGGTCAACCCATGACATCAGTACTCGGGATGTTTGATGATGTGCACCACTTCTACTATTGAGAAGACCTTCAGAGCATCTAGAGTTGAGACTCGACGATGGTTGGTCCGTCGGACGCTCCTATGGATCAGGAT
Organism: Eucommia ulmoides; assembly: GCA_016647705.1. Classification (NCBI taxonomy): domain Eukaryota; kingdom Viridiplantae; phylum Streptophyta; class Magnoliopsida; order Garryales; family Eucommiaceae; genus Eucommia; species Eucommia ulmoides. The sequence goes on along the minus strand of CM028340.1, from coordinate 26,470,739 downwards.
TTTGCTGGCCCTTCTAACACAACTGAGATGGCCGCGGATCCCACCAGAGGATGAGATGCCCGAGTAGGGTATTCCTAATGATTTCCTAGGAGACAACGTCGAGCCGAGGGATCCTATTCCTAGGCCATTTCGAGATAGAGCCCTTACATTCGATGCAGATGACTTTATCCCATAGAGCTCGAGGATTTGACCTTAGTAGGAGATCTTCATGATCATCCTTCTATTTTTCTTGATTCTGCATAGGTTTTACTACTAAAACCCTTTCTTAATTTACCCTTCCTTCTTAAAAGATCAATGTCTTATATTTTTGTAGGTAATTTTCTATAGGTTGACCCCAGTTGCAACGGGAACTTTAGGGGGTCATGGCCATTGTTTTGCATCATTTACTTGAGGAGAATGCACCCCAACTATCGCCTATTCCTCCAGGGACGTGGCTTCAAGGATTTTCTTACTATTCAGGCATCTCGCATGGATCATGCATATCCTATTGCCCTAATCGAGTGTTGGTTCTCGTCGAAACATTCTCTTCACTTAGTCTGTGGAGAGTTAGTGCCGATACCCTTTGGCTGAGTGGTAGCACGTAAATACGCCGCTACTTTCACTCGCAAGTATACGAGGTCAAGTTTTAGTATGGATTGGGAGAGTTAGGGTTATCATGTCCATAGGGATTGGTTTTGACTATTATTGAGTAACGCGTTTGTCATGACTTAACTTTATTTAGGCGAAAATAAATGTGTTTAAAATTAATAATACTAATACTAAGTTAATTAATCTAATTAAACTAACTATACTAATATTATTATGAGATTTTTAGGGAAAGTATTGCCAAGGGATTAACTTTTATTTACAAAAACGTGTTTGGTCTCGTTTTAGTTTACGTTAACGGCGTTCGACTTATCCGATAATCTCAGTTCGTAAACTCCCCCACCACCTCTCCCGAGTGTAAGACGAGGGATATAATGCTACTTCGTGTCAACGAAGAAGTCCCCATCGACGTCTTAAAAACCCTAGGTCATGTGAGTCTCGCCCCAATGTCATTGATTACACACAGTCCAACTCCCGACCGGGTTATTGAATCGTCGCGTTGTGGTTACCTTATCGACAATCTCAATTCTAAAACTCCATCGCCACCTCTCCCAAGTGTAAGACGGGGGAATACATGACTTTGACTCAACGAAGAAGTCTCTCTCAACATCTTAACGACCCTAGGTCATGTGAGTCTTGCCCCAACATCATCGATTGGCGTTATGTTTACTTTAGTCCGAATCCAGGATTACCTCTCCCGAGTGTCAAACCTCGTATTCTCGATATATCTATCTAAGCATAATAAACATAACAATATGGCAAACACAATCAAAATAACGAAGAACAACCGCTAACGAAACACAAACTCAACAAAACAACATTTTCATAAATATATTAATCTCTAGACAAGGCCATAGCCGATTATACGATGAAAACTAAGCTAAACATACTCAAACAACAATCCTAAGTTAAGAAATAAAAGAAGGAACAAGAGAAACTTAGCCTAGTCCGAAGATTTATCGCTAAAAACGTTTCGAGATCGCTCCCTTTTCTTGGTAACGTGATTTTCTCCTTAGGATTTGAATGAGCACTCCCAAAACCTCTCTCTAAAATTTACTAAGTCCTATGGAGCTCTCATGGCCGGAGGTGAGGAGAGGAAAGGGTATTTATAGGAAAAATATGTAAAATAAATATCTAATATGTGTAGAGGTGACTGCCGCAGCAGTGGGTATGTCAGTTCAGTGATCGCCTAGGCGGTGGCGTAAGTTTTCTAGGCGGTGGAATAGTGATCCAAGTCTCTGCATTCTGATCACCTAGGGGGTGAAACTGCCGTAAGTTTAGGCATGGCTCTGTACTTTGACCGCCGTGGTGGTGGTTTTGGTCGCCGCAGCGGTGGCTGCAGGTTCTGAATTTCATTTTCTTTGCCTTTTTTCCACCGTTCTTCCACCGTCTTTGATCCGATGTGATCGTTTTTTATCCACTTTCATAGCTTTTCTCCTCAAACACCTAATTTATTACAAAAAGAATAAAAATACATCAAAATATATTAAAACATACTAAACATACTCAAAAACTAATAACATTCGGATTGGAAATAGATAGGTAATTTACACCTATCACTGGGTGATGATCATTAGAGTTCACTTCCGAAGACGGACCGTTCCCTTGAGGGAGACATCATGGGTTGAGGCAGAGAGGCTCCTGGGTAGGATACTAGTAGAGGCGAGGACCGGGGCACCTATACAATAGAGCAACTTAGTGTATAAGTCAGTCTTCACACTCCCAGCTTCAGAGGACCCAGTGGTGAGGGATTAGCGCTATTGCATCCTACTGATTCAGTTTCTTGGTGGGACCTTTATGCCTTCTTCGAGTTCCCCCATACCTCTTCACTTCATAGGGACTCTGAGTGATTTGGCCAGTTTGGCAGAGCTTGACTTGGGTAGCTTCACATTCGCAGCCTTCTTGGCAAGGTTGCGGTCTCGCGTATCAACTTGAGTCTATAGCGTCATGGGGTTCTAGTAGTTCCTACCTATGAGTTCATTTTAAATCTTCCATCTTTCCTTTATATTATTCTTTTTCTATTACTTAGTTTTTTTTTCTTCTCTCGTTTTTTCTTGCAGTATTATGCATATGAGCACTTTTCCTTATGTCAGCCCTATTCTACTATAGAGGACTGCTTCTCCCGTGGGGCGAAGTGGCATTGCTCTGTCTTGGAGAAAAATGGTTATCTTTTCGAGATCACATGGGCTAGAGTTCCTAGCGCGCAGAGACATCATCTAACAGCCATACCTGCATGGCACTCATTGGACGGTCATGCTTCTCGAGAGGATACTGTCAACTTAGCGCCTCATCTTCAGAGGTCCGTCTTCCTATGAGTTATACATGGGCGAGAGAGTGACTCCTCATATTTTCGGTATATTATATCGGCCTCCTGCTCATTCGACGGTGTAGTTTGAATGCTATATTGATATTGATCTTGATATGCTCGATCCAATAATTCTCGTAGATGTGTTGGTTACGCCCCCAGTTTCTGAGGATGATTACCTTCAGTGGTTCTCATGTCTGTCGATTGGCCCTCAGACGGACATAGCACACCTAATGGGTGGTATCTTGTTAAGCCACATAGTACTAACCTTTCTGGGCTAGTAGCAGTGATGTGAAGGTAGTTCCAACCTCTGAGCTTGCTGCTATTAGAGCCGAAAGAGATGTTCTTAGAGATGAGTGCGATCAACGTCACCGGTACGGTGAAGACTTGTAGCGAGAGATCCGTAGACTTCGTGGGATATCATTAAATCACAAAACTCTGGATCCTCATTTTGAGGCTTGTACAGCTACTCCGGGCACAACAGAGTTCATGGTTAACCTAGAGGCTTCTATCCCATTCGCTATGCCGACCCTAACAATTAGGGATTGTAGAGAGGGTATGGACTGAAACATGTCAGGCCTTCAACAGGCGCATATATTGCTCAATTTTTGGATTGGATTGTACATTTGTATCTTTTGGGGATATGTATTGTAGTGGATAGATTTTGTACATGTATTATTATTGGATATGTATTATAGTTGATATATTATTCTCTGGGGTATATATTATTACGGATGTATATCTTATGGTAGATATAGTTGTACATGTATTGGGATGGATGTATATGTATTTTCCTTTCTTGAAGTATACTCATTTTTATTATTGTACTTATGCATGGGATATACATTTATTATTTTAGTTTTTTACATTTGTTATCAGTGGGATGGCATATTGGTAGTGCAGATTTTTAAAAACTTATCTTCAATTATTAGCATGTATTTCTTCGAACATCTTATACTAACGTTTTCCTAAAATATAAATAACCTAATTATGATAACAAATTTTATACATGAATTTTCTTTATCATATCAAGATATTATATCTGGTTGTTTTGGACGTCATTCCTCTTCCCAAGAGAAAGAGAAGAGATCAGCCCACCTTTCTACTAGAAAGGGCCTATCGTCCGATCATACTGTCTCTTCCCCAGAGGTGGGGAGACCTAGCGGTATCGCTACTTAGTCTGGACAGGTAGGATCACTTTTAATTTTTATGCAAAAAATATACGTCACGTACCTTAATTGTTTGGCATATGTGTGGATGATATTTTTCTTGAGTGATTTTATTTTTTCCAAGGTGGCTCTTTTAGAGTTATTCATCTCAGGTACTCATTCCATCAGTCGAGCCACTTTTCTCTATCTGATTGAGTAGACTAACTGACTTTAGATGAGTTGGCACTCCTACGGTCAACACTCGGACACATTTCGAAGCTTTGTCAGGTGACTATGGATAAGCCATTTGTTAAGAGTTTGGTACAACTCTGGGTACCAGCCTCTTCATGCTTCCATTTCGGGGTGATCAAGCTGACTCCGTATCTAGATGAGGTATTCTTTCTGCTTGGACTTCCTTTGACTGGAGAGATTCCTCATCTTCCATCATCATCGTCAAAGAATTGGTTATCGTAGGTTCTCGAAGTGAAACGAAAATACCTATTATTTTTCCAGAATGTGGGTGAGGATTCCCTAGAGTTTGACACGCTGTAGAGGAGGTTTTCAGATGTCCACATCTATTAGGCATATAGGAACATGTAGAGCAGCTACGAGGACTGGCGTGGGTGCCAGATGATCGTATTAGTTGCTCTATTATTGCAAGAGGCATTGTTCCCTAGGGAGAGAAGTGATCTCTCAGGCTAGATGATCCTCTTGGCAGAGATGATGCTTGTTGTTCGTCTTGCCTGATAGTACCTCTCGTACTGGCAGAGTTGTATTGGTCATTGACTGCTTCTTAGGCGGGCGACCACTATTTCTTTGGGAGCTAAGCACTACTACAAATATGGATCATCTCTCATTTGATCAGATTACCCATGGTGGCATAGTGCTCGGAGGATTCGACAGTAGACCAGCTATGTTCTCAGTTGTCCACTAGACTCGGCATCACTCCAAATAGAGATGGTTAGCTCTGGAGTAATATAAACTACGAGGCGTACAATGTTGATCGATATTTATTTAGATTGCGTGGACTTGCCTTTTATCCCTCGGTTAGGATTCCGAGGTTGCGTCCACTACATTCCTAGTCAAGTACTCCATTAGTTTGATAGGACTCATTATATTTTATTGGTCGATGGAATGATTGTTGCTTGTTATACTTTTGAGTTCGGGGATTGGGCTAGAGATACGGCAACCTATGCTTAGTGGGAACGTCATCGCTTAACATCTGATGGGGTTCCCTTCTCAGTACATCTATCGATGACGACATAGTATATGATCTAGATAGACCCTCACTATCATCCCGTGGTCTCATAGTCCATTGAGATATATATGGCTGAGGCTCCTTCTTCGTTGGTGGAAGATTCCCCATCTACCTCAGACTAACCCTCCGGCTTCACGGATAAGGAGTTTGCCTAGATTTGCTCTTGCATAGATGCTCCAGATTACGTGCGATCCCTGTGCTCATCCTTTACTCTCTAATTAAATGGTACCACCTACTTTTGATTTGTCTATTTGTTATTTAGCTTTGTATTGTACTTACAACATTAGTAGTTTTATCTAGTACTTGGTAAGTGAAGCTTTATTGCTTGCTATTTATCTTATATCTATCTTATGTAAAAGTTTTTTAGATGGTAATCTTTATTTGGAAATTATTGTGTATATATATGAATTATCGTTATCTTTTGTGCTTCTAATTTCTTAAAGAAAGATTAAATACCTTTTTGCCTTTAGTTGTCTTAAAGTAAACTCCTGTTGTGAAACAGACGGGAGAGGGGTCACCAACATTTACTTGGGCTTTCTTTTGGGCTCAAGAATCTTGATAACGAGAACGCCTATATTCCTTTGGATGACATAAACTTGGCTTCCTCATTGCGTTTTTCCTTCTTCTAGTACTCTTTGTTCTTCTTTATCCGGTTCTCTAATCTTAGGGGTAGTAGATTATCTTAGGTTGATTTCTATCATTTTCGTTATCCTAGAATCCCTTTAGTTAAAATTTTGGTGTCTCAACTTATAGTCCTTATCACGCCTTTTTATATATCCCTCTTTAACTCTTTTAGGATTATTTAATTAAAGTATTTTTTTAAATTTCCATAGTCTAGTAGTCAAAAGTTGGATGGTTATCATAATCTCTTACACTAGAAATTTTTTGGAATATGGTAAGTATAATTTTTACAAGAATTTTGAACAATCACCATAGTAGTTTGTTATCTGGAATTATCTAATCCAATTCTATCAAGTTTCAATATTTGAAATTATCTAAGATTGTTATGTGGATTACCTAGGCCTTGAATGCTACCTAAGGTTTCTTCAATGACTCTACTTCACTTTTTTAGTCTTGGACTGAGGGTAGGAGGAATGGGCATTCCTAAGATGACTCAGATGAGGGAGAATAGAAGTCACGAAGAAATATAAGTGTTAGTTACTGACTACTAACAAATGTTATTTTTTCCTGGTAGTATTAAGAGAATTATTTTTATTCTGTTTTTTTTTTTTTTTTCACTCTAGCAAGTAGGGCGTCATACTTTTTATATAATCCATGTAGCGCTTTGGTTAGTGATCCCGGTCCAATTGGCCTAATTCACTAGGTGTTGAGACACCCGTAAGACTTGATACTCGAATCATATAGAGAGCGTGATTCTCCTAATGGATTTCGTGTGACTACTTAGTGTTCAAATACTTTCTAAGACCGGTCTTTATTATTTCTCTTAACACATACTTTTAGGATTTTTTATTTTTAGAGAATTAGGGTAATTTGAGTCAGTCTCAAGGTCTTTGTTGGTTTTGCCCTTATCCCGACTACTTTTCCCATTATCCGATATTATATTTACAATAGCTTATTATCTTCTTTCAGTCTTAAATGTCTTCAATTCTACAAGGTTCTTCTTATTTTTATTTTAAGTAGGTTTTCATGTTGTCTCTGAATTGGTTATGTCTAGATAAAGACTTAGCTTATATTAGTCAATGTTCCTTTGTTCAGTTACCCGATCTTTCAAGAACTTTTCACGGACGGGCTTAGGCTTGAAGACTTTATCTATCATTCTTCACATTGCAAATCTTCTGGATATTTCTTCCTTCATTCTGGTTGAGGAGGTCTTTTGTAATTCTTCAAGGTTACTTGGATACCCCCAGGTTCGAACATCTGTAGTAATTCTATATTTAGGGTTCCTAGGTTTTCCTCCTAACTTTCTCAGATTTTATTATCAATATCTTACCATTGTTTGGTTGAAATAAGACTCTTCCTCTTAACTTATACTTCAGATTATGTTCTATTTAAATGTTAAAACATAGCCTTAGCTTTTTCTATAGTGTATAAATTATGATAGACATGTCAATTGCTGAAGGCTAGAAATATACATTGAAGTTAAACTTTAAGTAGGTAATATTGTACTTTATAATAGTAGGGTTATGCGTTAGTCACTTATCGACATCATCCAAATACCAAAATTCCCTACTTATGGTAAGCTAGCAAAAGCAAATGATAGATAGATACCAAAACACATTAGAGCAAACTACGCCTCTATCTTGGCATAGTTCATGATTTCATCGAAGTTGATTGCTCTATACTGAACGAGGTCCTCCATGTGGTTCAATATAGAGTAACGTTAATCGGTATGATGACCCATTCATCTTGAATGATTCTCGCAGAAGGCATTCGGGTTAAAATATAGAGAATGCAAGTTAGGTCGATAGCACAGAAGAGTTGTAAGTAGGTTATCTATGCAGTATTGTTGGTATATCTGGGAGAGCAGAGTAGGAAGTGTAGTGAAACTTCTATGCTCCTAAGAGGCTAGAGTGTTAGCAAGGTGAGGTGCAGGGGTAAAAGCTGAACGTTTGGGGTACGACCATTTTTTAACGGAGGTGGGGTACATATTTCCATTCCTTGACTTGCTCCTGGGCATAGACTGTCCTAGTTCCTTAATGGTTTGACTTAGGTTGCTGATCTGATCCCACATCTTAGATATTTCTCCCTGGATGAAGTCTTGTGTAGGGATTTCTTCTTCAGGTTGTTGAAGTACTGGAGTTTTAGTTATTGGCCCCATATCAGAGGTCTAATCATTTTCCAAGTCTTTTTCACCATCAACGTCTCCCTCATACTCATCTTCCCACTTAACGACCATGTCTTCAACTTGTTTCATTGGCTTAGAATAGGTTACCCAGTGGGCTTTCTCGTAGTTTCCCGAGACGATCCATTCTTCGTGCGGGGGTTTAGGGTCATTTCTCTAAACTCTTAGGTTACCAAAGTTATTCATGGGTGTTATTTCTGCTATAAAGCTAGAAGACTCATCATTGTAGGTCCTAGGTGGGGATACGGGTTCTTGCTTAATTTTTGGAAGAAGCGGTGATGGGTTCTTTTCGTTTGCGAATTTCTTCAAGGTAGTTACTGTCTCTTGCATCTTGTTGTGATGACGTGACGTTGATCTCATCTTAATGTCTCTAGTGTACAAGCTTTAGGACACTTGTTCGGCAAATGATATTTTTAGATGTTTATTATGAAGTTTTTCTTTTCTTATTTATTTATTTATTTATTTTTAATTTAAAAGCGAAGATACTGTTGATTTTATTAAGGTAAGTTTTAAATGAATTATTACGGATGAAATGGGCATTATTAATTTGATGTTTATGTTTGATGGTTTATTGGATTAAGTAAAATAAGGATTCTTATTCTTTCTTGCAACTTGCTCCGTATTCAAATTTTGAAAACGTTTTTCGGTGCTAAGCAAGCTTGTAATGCGCAGGATAGAACAAGAACTCTTATATCGGTTATTATACCCCAACTTTTCCTGGAAGGTTATTCTATATAACTAGTACAACAGTAATGTAAATAATTATAGAAAAAATTAAAAATGACATATCTCTCCATGACAAGTGTCCTATGTAGAACATAGTTTTCGTTATCTTCTAACCTAGGCTCACTATATGTGGTTTTGGCTTTTCTTCTAGCGCATTCTAAAAAGGATCGGTTTCTAGACCTTTAAACCTTCGACGTCCTCCCCGGGGGAACATTCATCTTTGGTTGGTGGTCCGAGCGAGAAGAGATTCGTAGCCGGATCCCGGGGGAGGAACCCACCCAGCCTTACTTATACTAACTTTTCTTTCTAACTTAAGGGTTTTCAAGGCCTAGATTGGCGTGATAAAATCACCGACTTCAGCCCCTACTGTCGGCCTCTCTATTCCTAAGAGGGTTACGGCTTAAGTTTTTCATCAATAATGTTGGCCTAGTGAGCTACCCAAGAGGGATGGTGAATTTGATAGATAAAAAATTATCAAAGAAAATATTTCAAAAATTCAAATAATTAATTTTAATCATAAATTAATTATTATCTTTATATCAAAGCAGAAATATAATATCAACTAGGTGCACATCAAACAACAAAAATAAATAATGAAAAATAGCAACACACCAAAAATTTATACTGGTTTACCAAGCTACTCTTAGCTAATCCAGTCCCCCGAGTTCCACGGAGAGTCGCATCCACTAAACTCTAGATTCCTTTAAAGGTAGGAATCAAACCCTCACAAAGATTCTTTTCATAGGCTCAGAATCAACTTTTACAAATTATTTTTTCTAGGTTTAGGAATAACCTCTACTTTTACAGGCTCAAGAATAACCTAATTCTTTTTGTACCTTAGGCTAAATAATCAAAACCTTACTGTTGGCCCAGTAGAATACCCAAGAAAGGGGGGTAAATTGGGTAATTAAAAAATTATCAGAATAAAATTCAATAAATCAAATAATTAATTTTAAGCCTAAATTAATTATTATCTTTATAACACAACAGAATAATATAATCAGCTAGGTGCACACCCAAACAATAAAAATAATAAAGTAAATGTAGCAGCACACAAAAGATTTATATTGGTTCACCAAGTTACTCTTGGCTAATCTAGTCCCCCGAGCTCCACAGAGGTTGCACCCACTAAAACCAAGATTTCTTTAAAGGTAGGAACCAAACCCACACACCGATTCTTTTATAGGCTCAGAATCAACATTTACAATATTATTTTCTCAAGCTAAGGAAGAACCTCTATTTTTTACAGGCTAAAGAATAACCTAATTCTTTTTTTAACACTAAGACACAAGAATAAAAACCTCTCAAAACACTCTAACTATCCTTTTCACATGTAAGGATGAAACCTTTACAAATCACTCACAACGCAATTCTTATCCAGGAAGAATCACTACCTCAATCTCTTTACAGGAAAAGACTGAAACCTAGTTACCCCTGATTAAATACTCTCAATAGTATTTAATCCGTCACAACTCACCAATACAAAAGTTGATAAGAAGTAAATCTCACTCGGAGTTTCTACCACCCCAGATAAACACTAACTCAATTAATTTCCCAACTAGTGATAGAAATACGTGAGATACAAAAATCTGATTTCAACAAGATATAGGTAACAAATTTGAGCATGTAATCAGATTCAAGAAATTGTTTGTAAAAAATATTTTCTTAAAAAATCAGAAACAATTTCTAAGATCAATTTTCAAATATAGAATAATAAACAAATAATAAGCAATATGGAAAGATCTCACTCGAAATCCGCAGAAATAATTATTAGAACAATGTAACTTCAAATCTGGTATCAGCAAAAATTGAACGCAATTAATTCTTAGAATCACTCTTAGAAAAGCTCACAATATCGTAGAATAATAACTCTTATAAAAGCTCACAAATGATATAAACTCTTTTTGCTCTCTTTCAATGATTGATTAGTCAAAAAATGAAAATTCGCAGGTTTATTTAAAGAAATCTGTAATCAACCTTTTAATGGTTAGTTTACATGTGTCATGATAATTAAAAGCTCTTATAGACCCCTTATATCATAAGGACTTCATTTAGGTTCAATTCCACTTAAAAACATATTTCAAATCTCTCAATTAAACCCCCAAAGTATTTCTCAATCTTAATAAATAAGTATAGAATCTATTTCAAGTACCAAATTGAGAAACATTAATATTTAATGAACCATATTAATATGATTTAATTAGTATATGAACCATATCTTAAATATAGAGAATATCCCCCAAATCTCTCTCAAATCCTAACAAAAAATGGCTACTTTTGGATATAACCTCAGATTAAACAGTATCCTGAAACAGCGCGTTCAGTCGACTGCCCAACTTAGGTTGCAGCCAAGCTATCGCCGTTGCGTGCATAGGTCGACCGCCCGGTCGACTCATAGACTCAGAGAGTTCAACACTACTTCACCAGTCGACCTATTGGTCGACTTGTTGATTTAGAGTGTTCAGCCTTCTTGGCCGATCAACCTGTCGGTCGACTTAGAGATACAGGATGTTACAGCTTCTATGTTCGGTCGACTCACCAGTCGACTGCTGTCACTAGATCTCTTATCTGAATACATTTTTAACTTATTTTCTTTTCCGATTTCGCCCCTTTAACCATTTTCTTCTCTTGATTAACTTTACTAATATTCTTATATTCCATTTTATTCATTCAAAATTATTTCTTCTTATTTCACATAGGAGCAAATAATTTAGCTTAATGAAAACACACATAAAAGATAAAATATATTTTGTGTCATGTGTGTGTTCCTAAATGGAATATTAAGAGTTAAGATTCACCTGAGTTGTTTTTCCTAATTTCTTCAAACTCTTAATTCTTCATCATCATCTTGACATCTTTATTTCTCATCCATTTAATTTGACATCTTCATTACTAGAACTTTAAATCACTGAAACAATAAATTAAACATTTGTTCCACCAAAACATCAATACTTAATTGTTCATCAAAATCTTAGGATCAACACTTACACACACTCCAAACATCCTTTTACCCTATAAGGATTGAACCATTACAAAATTGCTCACAAATCAATTCAATCAAGGAAGAATTACTACCTCAATCTCTTTACACGAAGAGATTGAAATCAGTTACCCTTAGATTAAATACTCCTAATAGTATTCAATTTGTCACTCAACTCACTAATTACAAATTGATAAGCGATTTTTCTCACTTGGAGCTTCTATTACTCTAGATAAATTAGAACTTGATTAATATCCCAAAACTAGTGATAAAAAAGTGAGATATTCAAAATCTGATTTTAAACAAAAAATGGATAGCACGTAATTGAACACGTAATCAGATTTCTTCAAGAAATTATTTCAAAAATATTTTTCAAAAAAAAAATTGGAAAATAATTTCAAAGATCAAATTCCAAATATAATCAAGTAATAATAAATAGAAAGTAATTGGAAAGATCTCACCCAGATTCCACCGAAAAAATAATGATTAGAGATAGCAATGAAATTTCATATCGGTAGCAACAATAATTCACAAAAAATATTCCCCAAGAATAATTCTAAGAAAAGATCTCACAGCTCACTTAATATGATTACTCTTAGAAAGCTCAAAAGTTGAATAACTCACAATAGTTCTCTTGATGTCTCGCTTAAATGTGGAAAAACACAGGTCTATATAAAAGGGAATACAATAAGCTCTCCAACAGCTAGTTCCCACTTGTTATAACATTTAATTACTCTTATAGACCCCTTATATCATAAAGACTTCATCCTGGTTCAAATCACTTAATTATGGCTTTTAAACTTCTCAATTAAGTCCCCAAATATTTCTCAATCACAATTAAATAGGATAGAAAGAATTACATGTACTAAATTGAAAGATATTCAAACTTAATGAACCATATCTATAGAGTTATCATAATATATAGTGCATATCTCAAATAATATCAAATCCCTAAGATATCTCTCAGATCTTAACCATAAAATGGCTAATAACGGCTACTTTTAGAAAAAAAATTTCCAGAATTCCACTAAATCCTGAAACAGACCCATAAGTCAACTGACCAATAGTCGTTTGTCGATCGCTCAATTCAGGAAGTAGCCCAGCCAAAAAATCTTCACCCATCTATCGACCGCTCATCCATCACCTGTCGACTGGACGATATAGAGAATTTTATAAGTCGACCTATCTGTCGACCTAGAGATTCAAAGACTTCTTGTTTTAGGCTCAAGTCGACCTACTTATCGACCGAGAGATTCAGCAACTTCATATTCTATGCATCGGTCGACTTACCTGTCGACTTACCAATGCTGAAATCCTCTCCTTAATTCGTTTTGAATTCATTCTCATTGACGTTTTCGCCCCTTTAAACGATTTCTTTTCTCAGTTAGCTCTACTAAATACTTAAATTCAATTTTAATCAATTATCAATATTTCTCTTTCAATTACACATAAAAGCAGATAATTTTACTAATTAGGATCCTATCAAAACACACATAAATTTTTTAAAAAAATTGTGTCATGTGTGATCCTTATCGGGATACATTAAGAGTAAAAATTAACCTGAATTGTTTTCCCCTAGATTCTTCAAAATCTTCGGTCTCTTAATGTCCATCGTCTTTGTCAGTCTCTTTAGCATCCATAACTCTCTTTACTCAATTCTTCATGATAAATCATTAATGGAACTTTAATACTGAAACACTCAATAAAATCATTAGTTCTACTAAAGACATTAACATTTAATTGTTTGTCAAAATCTTAAGATCAACAAATGATATGCAATGTAAAGCGAGTGCTCGTACGTTGGAGGGAGTATACAGTAATGTAAATGTAGAAATGTAAAGACAATATTTAAATGTGGTATTTAAAGACAGTAATGTAAACGCAGTAAATAAAGTAAATATGCACGCATGCTGATATATACATATAAAATGATATGGTTATTATTTTTTGGTAAGGAATTATTTATACTTGAAATCAAAGACATAATCCTTGGATGTTAAATAGTGAATATAGATTTAGACTCCAACTAGGCCCGAATCTCCTACAATCCACAATAGAGTCGCTAAATCATGCACCTTGGATTTTGATAGCGGAAGAAGTACAGAATCGGAAAGAGGATGAAAACAAGTTTTATCCCTTTCTCTCTAAGTCATCTAAATCCATTCATTTTCAAACTGGTTTTTCAAGGGATTTTCTAGGCATCGGTTTTGAAAAACTTCTTGGCCCAAATTTTATGTTAAAACTAGAGTCTCCATCTAGCATAGGGTTAAATTGTGTGCTAGGTCATCACGATTTTAGAAATATATTTTTCCTTTGAAATAGCTAGTGTTTTGACATCCAAATGTCTGTGTACCAAAGATATTCTTCAAGTTCGAAAGTTAGTTATACTTGGGGAAGGTTTTACGTACCCTAAGACACCTGTCCGTAAATGGTACCTTGGGCTAAATAGATATTCTCTATTAAACATATCCAAGTAGTTTTCTTTGATTTTCTTAAACAAGAATAATCCCATTTTTTAAAGTTTTCCTCTTTTATGGATTTTTAACATGACGTAATGGAAAACAGGTAAATACTACAACTACTTCTAGTCAGCGACAACCAATAATAGTTTATAAGAGATAGGAATATAAATATGCAAGTTATACTAAATGAAATGCAAACTAAGACTAAATTATTTGGATATGCGACCAAACCCGCATGTGTGTTGCCTACATATCTTGGATTAATGAAAATCAAGTCTTCACATAGTTCGTTTGTGTTAGGTTAAACTATATAGTTTGTTATTAAAAGTGTGACCGAATCCTTATGGGTTGCCTACGTACTTTGGCTGGTTACTTAAGATCATAGTTTATCCTGGTTGAAGCCAAGATATTCAAAGATTTTGTAATTATTATCAATCATTACCTTCCCTTCAATCATATGGCTTGCACATGGATGCATTAAAGGCTTAATGTGACATATCCAGTTTGATTTAGGGGCTAAGTACCGGTTAGTTTCACTATTTTGGTTTAGTTACCATTAATGCTTTCCAAAAAATGTCTTTTACCTTTATTTCTACAAAGAATTTGTTGGCTTCGTCCATTAATTTACACTTTGGGTAAATGTAAACAATAGCAAATATGAAAGACTGTCGGAGACCAGATGAGAAAATAACTAAGGGAGATGGATTCGGGAAAAACAACGGCGGCGTTGATGACGATAAGATTGTAGATGTGGTGTTCGACAGAATTATCGTGAGGATATTGTTTTTCGTTGGGGTCCCACTGTTCACCGGCGTGGTTTTTGCTGTTCGTAATGGACGTGGAGAAGGAACGACAACTGTGGAATCCGTTGGTGTGGCTAGTTTTCTTACGTTTGGCAGTGCCGGCTAGTTGGGATTCAGTGAAAAAAAGGTCGTTTACAGGGTTCGAAGAATCACAGAAGAATTAGATTGGGCTCTGGAAAGAAGAAGATGAAGGTGCCCGGCGAAGGTAAGAGAGCAATAATGCTGACGTTTTCGAAAAAGAAAAAGAAAAAGAAAAAGGACAAAAAAGAAAAAGAAAAAGAAAAAGAAAATGATTTTTCTACCCTTGAAGTCTAAAGTTTGCATGTGCAAGTCATATGCATCAAATCCATCAAAATTAACGTTACGGAAGGTCACTTAAAAAAATGGCTGCAAATATGAGGACCACTTTGACAAAAAAAAAAAAAAAAAACAATTAGAGGGCCAAATGAAAAATCGCGTACAAATAAAATGACCAAAACTGTAATTTGCCTCCCCAAAAATTATTTTTCTATCTCTAAAGTTTGAATGTACAAGTTACATGTCTCAAGTCCGTCACAATTAGCGCCTATTTTTTACGGAAGGGCTACTTAAAAAGAATGGTTACAAATACGAGGACCACTTTGACAAAAAAAATAAAATAAAATTTCGAGGGCCAAATAGAAAAATGCGTGCAAATAACCAAAACTGTAATTTGCCCTAAATTGTATTATTTGGACTTGGATTTATACTGTCAAATAGGTTCTTTAATTGATTTTCAAGCTCAAAATTCGAGCTTGAGCTCGAAATTATTTAACGAGCTTTTCAAGCTCGAGCTCAATTATTTTTAGTTGAGCAAAGTTCGAACACTCAGTTCAATGCTTGGCTCGAGCTCGACTCTTTTAAATTTTAATTTAAATAAATAAGCATGTACATCTACTACTCGACTTAACTCGGCTTGTTTACATCCCTAGTTCCCATAAAGGGAGATTAAGGTAAAGTAGAAGGGAATAAAAGGCAATTAACCTTATTAATCCAGGGCATATATGTCATTACAAGCCAAAGCACGCGTTCCATTCGAATTCCCGTGGCCATGCTCATCGTCTTCCCTTGCAAAATCCAAATACACACTTAGCCCACCATTATCGGCCATTACAACCGGAATAACATGGATTCACCACCACCGCAGCCGTCTTCCAAGAGCTGGAGCATCCACACCCGCCGTGAGATCACCTCGAAGTACGAAGTTCTCGGACGAATTGGCTCAGGCGCCTATTCCGACGTCTACAAGGCCCGACGTCTCTCCGACTCCCTTGTTGTCGCCCTCAAGGAGGTCCACGACTACCAGTCCGCGTTCCGAGAGATCGACGCCCTTCAGATCCTCCAGAATTCCCCCAACGTCGTGGTTTTGCACGAGTACTTCTGGAACGAGAACGAGGACGCCGTGCTTGTGCTGGAATACTTACCCACGGATTTGGCTTCTGTGATCCAAGAGGCCAAGAAAGTCTGGGAAGATGGGATCTCTGTCGGCGAGATTAAGCGGTGGATTGTTCAGATTTTGTGTGGGGTCGATGCATGTCATCGGAATTCTATTGTTCATCGGGATTTAAAGCCATCCAATTTGTTGATTTCGGCCGATGGAGTTCTCAAATTGGCTGATTTTGGGCAGGTAATGTTTCCCATTATTGGAATTTAAAATTCTCAATTGTTTACAGTCTCTTGTTAATTAAATTTAGGCAAGCAATAGCAATTTAAATTGTATGGTAGCAGTTTTCTAAAGCGTTCTTCACATTCCTTCAAATTGGATGATCCTCGTGTGGTTTATTCTTTAATTCCTCATATCCCAAGGAACATGAACATTAGAAGATAAATCCTGTTTCAGCAAAAGGGATTGTCTTGATGACATGGGGTATCATTTTTCTTTTTCCACTAGGACAAACAAGAGGTCTGGTATTGATTGTATGTGCAGGGAACTAAAAAGAGATTACGTAATTGAATCATGATCTATCAAGTTTCATAGAGATTATGCTGAACTTTTGAATCCCAGTATATTGTTTGGTACCCAGCCATGCGTAGAGGATAAGAGTAAAACTCCCCTTCAATTCCTTTAATAAGTTGTGAATGGTTAAAAGTCCAAGGATGATCCAGAAAATTATTGATGAAATTTGGCTTTGGACGCTGCCAATGAAGAGTTGAGAAATAATTGCTCATTACTTACGCGAAAGATTTAGGAGCTAGGGAGGACTTTTATAACAGAAGTGGAGAGTTTGATGGCTGAAATATGGAGATAGTAGTTTTGGATATTTCTCTAATTGCATGACACAAGTTGAATTATGAGCTTTTAAAAGGATGTTGGGACTCAATTTGGTTCAAAAGAAGATGTACAAATAAAGGTTGTGGATTTTATGGTGAACAGTTT
This sequence comes from Eucommia ulmoides, assembly GCA_016647705.1. Lineage (NCBI taxonomy): Eukaryota > Viridiplantae > Streptophyta > Magnoliopsida > Garryales > Eucommiaceae > Eucommia > Eucommia ulmoides. Next base: position 26,453,274 of record CM028340.1, on the reverse strand, counting down.
TTAACAAAGCAAAAGTTTAGCAGCATGGAGAGCCTAATTGAGTTAATTGGTAGTTAAGTACCTAGTGACTAATGGATGTCCTGAGGCTGATGTCATTGAGGAAGAAGTGAAAAGGTTTTCAAGTTAGTGACTTTAGGGCCCTTGGTCGAGTAATGCATTATCTTTTCAGAAGTCATGGCCTATTATTTGGGCGAATGTGGTGTGACTCTTGCCGTACAAGACTTTTATAGGTCTGGTCATCAGGTGATCGTACACTAAAAATCCTGCATACTACATCCATCACTTTGGCACCCAAAATTTCTAATCCATATAGAATGAATGAGTTCAGGGCCTATTGTATGCTGCAACTTGCCATAAACAGATTGAAGATGGTTTTGGCTACGATTGTTAGCCTTATTAATCTGCTTTTATTCGTGGCAGAAGTATTAGTGACAATATTCTCTTGGGGTAGGAATTATTTGGAGGATACAATTCTAACAAAGGCATTCCAAATGTTCTTCAACGGTTGACTTGATGAAGGCTTAGGACAATGTATATTAGTTTTTTTTTTTTGGGTACTTCAGTAGCTTTTTGTTCCAATTCATTATCTATTTGGATCAAAGAATGTGTTATCTCGATTTCCTTGTCCATAAATTTGAATGGGGAATTAGTTTATTTTTAAGGGCAGGAAATGGTTGAGACAAGGAGATCCCATTTTCCCTTACCTATTTGTGATTATAATGGAAGTTCTGACGTTGATCATCATTGAGAAAATTAGCAGTAGCAGGAGTTCAAATTGTATTGGAATTGTTAAAAATTGAGACTCTATTTTGCAAATGACTTGGTAATATTTTGCAGAGGTGGCATGGTAACTGCTGCTGTCTTAAGGAAGGTTGTAAATACAACAACAATGTCTTTGTCTCACTTAAGTAAGGTCGGCTACATGAATCCGCTTGCACCTTAAAATCTTTTCTATGGTCATCCCCTCCGCTAAGTTTAAAGTCATCAAATCATTCCTAATCGTTTCTTCCTAAGTTTTTACAGGCCTACCTCTTTGTCTTGTGGCAGCATCTACTTGAATGAAATCACATTTTCTAACTAGTGTTTTTGACGGTCTTTTGCGCACATGTCCAAATCATCTTCAATAATTTCTTCTCATCTTTTCTTCAATTAGAGCTATTCCTACTCTATCTTTGATTATCTCATTCCTGATTTTCTCCATTCTTCTCTTTCTACTCGTTCACGCTGACATCCTCATCTCTGCCAAATTTATTTTCTAGAAAATGCTTCTTGTTTACCATTCTTTGAATCATATGGTATCACGGGTCTTATTGTAGTCTTGTAAAATTTGCCTTTCAATTTCAATGGTATTGTACAATCCCATATCTCCTCGACTTGTATCCTTGCCTTTATCCAATCTTTAGATCAACACTTGCTAAGCCACGAATAGGCTTGCCTCCGTGTTCACCGCCTTGATTCTACTATGATGTTTTACTAAATCTAACTTCAAGTTACCAATTTCTTGATCAGCAACGAAGTTGTGAATTGCGCCAGTATCAACCATGGCCAGCACCTCACAACCATTAATTGACGCCTTCACATACAACAAACTCCATTGTTGTGAAGGGAATTTCTCGGCACGAAAGGCATTGAGAATGTGCAGGGGGTTGACTCGAGTTGGGGAATCATCACTGTCATCCTCCGAGTCTTCAGCAGCTATGGCACCTGTTTTTTTCTTCTTCTTGGGACAATCCTTCATAGGATGTGGCCTATTACACAAGAAACGACCCTGGTTCTTATTTTCTTTGAATCGGGATTGTCCATCACCTTTGGACATGTCTTGAGAATCACCCGATTTCTCTTTCTTCTTCTGGTCACGGGATTTCTTCTTCTTGTCTATAGAGCTTCCATACTTCTCCTTGTCAATCTTGCCAACAAAAAGCTTTCATCGATCACCGCTGTTGGTAAGTTTGTAGCCGACAAGGTTGTTTGCCGAACGATTGTAGCAGGCACATCGCGTATGCATTGTCGTTTAAGTTCTGTTTGTGCCCATGATTGCAATATCGACATGAAGTTGAAGAGCTTGTCTTCATCAAATATGTTCTTTATGTCCAACATCATTGAAGAGGCTGATAAGGCTTGGTAACTGTCACAGGGCAGTTGGGCTACAGCTGCTGACGCATGTCCAGACAGGTGACTGCTTTCTGTGCCTAGGCAGTTGGAGCTGTTAACTGGTGATTTTTCCTATTAATATATGTTTGGTATGTCTAGTTCAGCAGAGAGGATTGTTCCTACGAACCAGACCGAAACATGTATTCATTGGTTCCTTGTTCCTTAGTTAATACAAGGTTGGGCTTTATTTGTAATTCTTTGTGCGTGGGTTTATGTCCTCGTTGGAGGGTGTTTGTGCTTGTGTTGATGCCTCTTAGCATGCTTAGGGTCCACTTCGAGGTTCTGGAGGAGCACCCCCTTGAAATACTTTATGTGACCCCTTATAGTATTTTATGTAAAAATGACACGCGGCAATAGTAGACATCTATAGGAACAATCAACCGTTAACCAAGTCCGACTCACGTGTCAAAGACATTGGCTTGGACGTGACACCAAAATCCAAGCTTTTGTCTTTTCTCACCGTCAAGGGGCTAACACCTTGACTCTATGCGTAATATCCTTTTGGATTGCGTCATTACCCTAGATTATAGAACCTAAATACAAAAATGATTTAACCTTGGGGACCACTTGATCTCCAATTTAACTATATCATTGTCTCTTTGATTATTACATGACATGTATTCCGTCTTAGTTTTAGTTATCTTTAAACCCTTACTGCATGTTTGGTTGGAGGTAAAGGAATCGAATTCCGAGGGAATGGAATTTTGAATGGACTTCCATTTAAATTTTGATTCATTTCCATCAGAATTTGATTCCATTACCTCCAACTAAATGTGCTGTTAGACTTTAAGGATTCTCTTCAATTTTGAACTTTGCTTGAAGATCTCTTTTTCTTTCATCTATTACTATGTCATTCCCAATCAACATACTCCCTTATATTCCATCCCAAAAATGTTTTTGAGTTGATTTGTTGTTAAAACAAAAAGGTAAGGCTTAAAAATGATCCTTGATGTAAATCTATATTAATCGGAAATGCGCCTGATCGTAAGGACGTAACTACATTTCAAAATATCGTTTGGATTGAAGGCTATTCCCAACAAAACCAACCTCTTGCTGGAGTTTCTGATGTGGAATCTAGAGGTATTACTCACCAGTTTGCTTCCCTTTGTGTTCCTTCCCTATTCATTTCCTGGAGGTTTCCTTTTTGATCTCAACAAAACTGAAGGCTATTCATTGTTAATATCTGATTGACAAAGTGGATAATAGGATTAGATCATGGCGTAATAAATCTCGTTCCTACACTGGTAGATTGCAGTTGGCTATTTGAATACTCCATAGACTTCATGTTTATTGGTCATCTCTTCTTTTACTTCCGGAGATGATTCTTATGAAGATCTAATCGTTCTTGATGGGACTGAGATTGAAATGAAGCACACGGTCTTGTCTGCCTAAGAGAGGTCTTGGGTTGGGAATGAGTACTGTTGTCTCCTGTAATAAGGTTCTCGTGTTGAAGCATCTGTGGGCTGTTCTTTTTGTTGAGTTGTTTCCCTCCTTGTCCAGAGGCATCATACAAAATTTTCAGAATTCAGTGTACGATTTCCTGGTATATATATATATATATATATATATATACATATATATTTACCCGTGTACATATATATGTACACACGTACACACACACACGTGTGTGTGATAAGATAGGACGGACATAAGAGGTCTGGATATTTTCCAGCTGTTCAATGTCGTGTGAGATAAAAAATGGATGATATTACGGGATACCTAAACTCTATTTTTTTGTTTTTACACAAGTGGTTCAATTCACTTCTGCTATAAATAGGTATATGACAAGTATATAAATATGGTAGTGATTAATAAATATATTTTATTATAGTAAAAATGTAGAATTGACAATGAAAAAAAAACTTCTCCCAACGTGAAAACCCCTACGCTCTATTTGGTTGAAATCCAAACTAAATATTTTTTACATTTCTATTTTTCTAATTTAATTTTGAACTACTTATTTTTCTGTTAATAGAAACACGTCCAACATAATGATTAAGCATAATTACATTTTGGTGATTATTTTCTTGATTGTAAATTAATTAGGGAAAAGAATGTAATTTTTTTGTAAGGGAAATTATTATTTAGTCTTTCAAATATATGTAATTTATTTAAAAGACCCTCAACTATTATAATTAAGTTTTTGGTCCTTGAAGATATTTTAGAAAATAGTCTTAATTCTTTGACCATCATTTTTTTTCTAATTTACATAATATGCGATTATTTAGGCCCCGTTTGGTTAGTGTTCCCAACCAAATCCAACCCAACCCAAAAATTCAGGGATTGATTGTTGGGAACGCGTTTGGCAACGCACAAAACCCAACCCAACCCAAAAAATAGGAATTGATTCTCAAAATCCTAAAGAAACCAGAAACAAAAAAAAGTTGTTTCTTTTTGTGCCCAAAAAACTCAACCTAAAGTTCTTAACTTTCGACTTTATCTACCGGCCGACCACCACCCGCCGCCGCCGCCGCCGCCTGCTGCCGCCGGCCACCGTCCGGCGACCATCGCCGGCCGCCGTCCGGCGACCGACCGCCGTCTCCAGCCACCTCCGGCGACCTTCTGCTGCCGGCGGTTACCTCAGGCGACCATCGCCGGCCGCCGCCTCCGTCGTCTCCGGCCACCTCCGGCGACCTTCTACTGCCGCCGGCTACCTCCGGCGACCGTCGCCGGCCACCTCCGCCGCCGCCGGCGGCCGTCCGACCACCTTACCGCTGCCGCCGTCTGGCCGCCACCAAACAAAAAAAAAAAAAAAAAAAAAAAAATTAGTTTTAGAATAAAATCGTTACCAAACACATTCTGTTCTCAGCACAAAACAAAAATTGTCGTTACTAAACGTAATTCTATTTCCAAAATTCTCAATCCAACCCAATTCAACTCAACCCAACCCATTCCAGTTGGGTTCAAAAAAGTGGGAACACTAACCAAACGCCACCTTAGCAATTGTGAAATAAAAAGGGGATTTCTTTAAATTATGGAACAAAAAATATGTCTAAAAAAATTAACAATGTGAATGTTTCTAATGTTAAAATAAAAAAGAAAGAAAAAAAAAGAACAATTTTAATGTACAATTCACTCTCTTCATTTTTAATATAGGGAAAAGTATATTTTAAACCGTCTAGGTATTGATACATTTCTAAATGGTCCCTCTCAGTTTGAGCGTTTCATTTTAAACCCTTTAGGTATAAACACGTTTTTATTTAGTCTTTCTATCAATAAAATCCGTCCAAATTAACAGAGTTTTGAGGGCAAAATCGTCATTTTACTTTTTTTAATATTTTTTATTTTTCTTTTCTTTTTTCTTTTTCTTTGACTTCTCTCTCTCTTCCCCGCTCAACACACTCTCTCTCTTCTTCCCTCTCTCTCTCTCTCTTTGAATGTCCTGGTTGATGAAGATGCTCTGAAGAACTTTCACGATTTCGATGGAGACGTAGAGTGAGATCGGAATTAGGTAGCTGTATAACATGATGGCGGTCACAAAGTGATAAATCACCGCCGCTGGAGCTCTCTCAGTGTCAAAGAAGATGACGGAGTTGTTGGGTCTTAAATACCACCTCTCCATGAGGCCGTTGCCATGGAGGTCGTATGTGGTTTCGATTCCGAAATAAATTGTACCGACAAGAGCCATCGTGAACAAGACGCCGAGTCGCTAAACAATAGGTAGATGATTTTATCCATTTTTTTTTCTCGATTTTGCTTCTTTTGGAAGGTGGGTCAGTGGAGTTTTGAATCACCTTGGTGTCTTGACCGGTGAAAATCACGGCGTCGTGGATGTGGTTTCCGGAGCTTAGAGTCCTGGAGGTGCAACTGCTGAGGAGAAAGAGGGTGCTGTAGTTCTTCGAACTCCATCGTTCCGACAAAAGAGTAGAGATTTGGATTCGGATTTTCGCATTTCACGACGGCTTGAGAAATTTGAATCCTCGTTCAACGACGAGGTTGTCTCCAGAGCTTGTTTTAGTTTCAAATTCGTTTTGCCGTCGAGATTCATCGTCTTGACGTAGCAGATGACATCGTCGTACCCAAGACCTCCAATCACTGAATAATCATCTTTTAATGAAGCTTTCCCACATCCGATTGTGTAGATCTTGCTGAAATGGAACTTTTTGCTGTCATTTCTCCTCTCCCCCATTGAAATTCAGCTCAAAGCTTCAAAAAATCAACCTGAAAACCCTAACAGACCCACAAAGAAGAAAAACCAGAATATTACAGTAATTTCGCACTGATAAATGCAGTTTCTTCGAGGATTTCACGGCACTCACGAGGGAATAATTTAGTATTTATGCCCAAGAACAAAACCCTAGAAAGGGAATCAAATCAACCCCTATTCCCTTGTGGATGACAACTTGTAACAGGGGGTTGTTCCACCCCCCATAACAGGGGCTGGTTTCCCCCTATTAAGGCGGTGGTTCCGGCTGGCAGGGAGAGGGAGGAAGAGGGAAGGCAGAAGAGAGAGGAGGGAGGAAGAGAGAGAGCGTGTTGAGCGGGGGAGAGAAGAGAAGTCAAAGAAAAAGAAAAAATATTAAAAAATGATTAAAAAATAAAAAAATATAAAATGACGATTTTGCCCTCAAAATTCTGTTAGTTTGGATGGATTTTTTGACAGAAAAACTAAATAAAAACGTGTTTATACTTAAAGGGTTTAAAATAAAACACTCAAACGGAGATGGACTACTTAGAAATGTGCGAATACCTAGAGGGTTTAAAATGTATTTTTCCCTTTAAAATATATATATATATATATAATTTACTGCAACATTAACTGATTGAACTGCTGTGAATGTTCACAATGCTTGTGTGAATATTCACGTTCTCTTATATTTTATTCTCTTATATTTTATTGCAACATTGAGTTTTAGATGCAGTATCACATTTGGGATATTGTTAGATTTTTTGTATATGTAAATGAATGTTTGCTTTAATTACAATAATTCACATTGCTGTGTGCTGTTATGAATGTTCATATTATATCGAAACCAATGTTGTAAAAGGCAGGGGCATTAGGCGGGGCATTTTGGCTTGTCCGGGGTGGGGCGTAAGCCCCGCGATACATGAAATTTTTATATTTTAAAAATATATATAATTAAAAAATACCAAAAAATAATTTAAAAAATATACAGGAATTATAAAGAATAAAATATAGATAACAACATCATAAGATGATAAAAAACAATATAATGAATAATATAAATAAAAAATTGAAAGTGTAACTAAATCTAAAAGTCAAAAACGAGAAACCAACAAAGTGTTAACTAATCAATTCTCGCTCAAAAACCAACAAAAGTCAAACACATTTCGCTCCAAAAATTCTTCATCCATTTCATCATCGTCAACATACAAATCATCATCTAAGTCTGGTATTCTTCCTTCAGGGTTCTACAAATCTTCACTGTCTTCATCACTTAAAATTTGGCTCAGTACTACTTTTTCTTTGCCTTTTCCTTTGCCTTTTCCTTTATTTGTCCCTATTAAAAAAATAACAAGTCACACCAATAAAAGAATTAATCGCTCATAACAAGAATGATTTATTATTTGGTACTTACTTGAAGAACAATCCACCGTCTTTTGTTTCTTTGGTGGTGGAACTAGAGGCTCATAAGGTGGATTAATGTCAAGCACAGGAGGCCTATTAACATCTGGTTCATAAGTAGGTATGGGCACCGTCTCAATTGTAGTAACATCAAATAATTTTTCATCATCAATCCAAGATGCATCCGTTGGGAAAACAGGATCTTCTTTCTCAGCAATCCACTCATCGTCAGAATCAATCTCATCAATTAAAATTGGATCAATTTTATGTTTTTTTCTACTACTACTTTCTCTAAGTCGCGTGTTATACATCACATAAATTAGAGCATTTAACATTTTATGCTCAAGCCTATTTCCTTTTTTTTGTATGAGTCTGTCGTTTATGTTAGGGAAAGTTAAGAGAAGAATTAAAAAAAAAAAGAATGATCAATTAATAAAAAGAGAAAAAACAAAATATACTGCCTAGAAAGTGCTCCAATTTCTTTCACAACCTGAGGCACTGCATGTCAGGCTTAAAACACGAATTGCAAAATTCATTAGCTCGGGTGTTTTACGTCGAAATCGTATCCACCAGTCAGCTACTTGATCGAAAGATGAAAAGAAAAAAATTACAAAAGATGAAATTATAAAAATTAAAATATAAAAGTAAATCAAATATGAATTACCTAGAGAACGTAATTTTCTAGAATCCATTGCTATACGAGTACCGAACTCTCCCCTTGAATTATCATATATGTCTAATTGAGTGTCCGCTTTAAGCCGATCATCATAATTCAACCTCCGATCCATGCACTCGAATAACCCTCGTCTCACTTCATTATTAGAAAAGCTTTCTGTGTAACATAATTGAGGATTGAGATAATATCCAGCTGCATGCAATGGTTGATGGAGTTGCGGAGTCCATCTATCATCAGTCAATTTCCAAATTGGTAAATATTTGCTTGCATTTCTTCCACAATTATATGCAATCTTCTCCTTTGTCGAGTCCATCAACTCATATATAAATCCCATTGCAGGTCTTTCCTCTGAATCAACCTCTCTTAGCACACTAACTAGAGGAATTGTGTTTTTAATACAATAAGCAACACAAGACCAAAATGTTGAATCAAATAATACGATAGCTCGTACTTTCACGCCATCTAGTTTCTTGGCATAAGGTGAGTTGGCCCATGTTTCAGAAGAAAACATAGAAATTAGGGCTTGTTTTTGCTTGTAAATGCTCTGAAGAGTAAGATAAGAGGTAGCAAATCGTGTAACAGCAGGACGAAGAAGTTCAATATTCTTTGTAAAAGACCTCATCATATCTAAAACCAAAGTATGCCCATAAATGTACTTAACCACTTGTTTGGATTTTTTAACCGCATCTTCATGAACTTTTAACTCGCTTATGTCCAACATTAGATCAATACAGTGAGCTGCACATGGAGTCCAATATAATTGTCTTCTTTTCTCCATTAACCTCTTCCCCATGCTCACATAATTCATAGCATTATTTGTGATAACTTGCACCACATTTTCTTCCCCAATTTCTTCTACAACATCATCAAGATACTTAAATAACAACCCTCTAGTTTTAATAAAAGCGGATACGTCGATGGACATAAAAAACCATGTACTAGTAGAATTATTCACAAGAAAATTGATAAGGCATCTATTTTTTCCATCAGTCCAACCATTAGACATTATTGAGCATCCATATTGTGCCCAAGCTCTCTCATGTTCTTTCTGGGTCAAATTGATGTTTGTAACTACATCTCTCAAGATCCACGTCTTTAGCTCATGCATCTTAGGGGGAACAAATCCTGGCCCACATTTAGCAATTCCATCATACATTGGCACAAAATATGGGTCATTAATCTTATTGAACGCTAATCCACTTGAGAAAAAAAAGCGTCCAATTAGTCAACAGACCTCTTTTCTTTCTTCTTTCTTCCATTTCGAGTTGAGAGTGGCTTGTCGAGCTTCGCTACTAACAAAAGTGTCCATTGGACCCCTAGCTTTTGGTTGCGATATCATACCACTACTCCCGCTTTCCAAATCCACTGGATCTTGACAATTCCCACTTTCACTCTTACGTATTTCTTGAAGTACTAAATTTCGTTGCATTTTAGCTTTGTGAGAATCCTTCAATGCCTTCTTACATTCCTCCACAACATTTTCAGGAACAGAAGGACATGCATTTATCCCTTTGTGTGTCCTAGCCAAATGTTGTTTAAGCCTATTAATAGTGCCACTATTTTGATGATTACAAAATCGGCACCTATGATATTTCTCTCCTGTAACTTGTATTGCGTACTTCCAACCAAAATCCTTTTTCTGTTCTCCTTCTCTTTCTTTAGGTGCGACTTCAGAATTATTATCCATGAGAAAACTGAAAAATTATGTGAATTCATCAATAAAATCCCAAGTGCCAACAAAGGAAAAACAAATAACGAGGAAATTAATCCCAATTCCCAATGAAATAAAATAACTCCCAAATCCCAATTAATACATAATTACAAATTTATTCTCATAATTAAAAAATTGAGGAAATTAATTCAGAAAAATAAAAATAAAGAAATTAATAACAGTGGAAAGAGTTATGTTTATTTATTTAATTATGAAATAGAATAAATCCCAAGTGCCAACAAAGGAAAAACAAATAATAGAGGAAATTAAGCCCAATTCCCAATGAAACAGAATAAATCTCAAGTCCCAATTAATACATAATGACCGATTTATTCACATAATTAAAAAAACAGAGGAAATTAATTAAAAAAAAAGAAAAAAAAAAAGAAGGCAAATTAATAGAAAAATCAGAAGAAAAAAACCCCAGAGCAATATGAAAAAAACAGAGATTATGTTAAGAAAATCCAAAGAACATAAAAAAAGAAGATAAATTCATTAAAAAAATAAATTACAGAGGAAAATAAACAGCAAATAAAACATAGCAATATAAGAGAAAAGTCAAAGAACAAAAAACTAATACTTGGGACTTGAAAAATAGAGCACTGGACGACAGTATGTTCTGGTTTTCTCTCTCTCGGCTCCGGAAGACTTGCAGATGAATTCAGAGACTTGCTGGAGAGTTTTTGAGAATGGTAGAGAGCTTGAAACAGAATTCTTGAGTATTTTGACCTGTGTGCTGTAGAGATTCTGTGTAGAATATTTCTTTTGTAGTGCATAGGCCATGTAGCCGGTTCCCCTGTTCTATTTATAACACTCTGGTGCCAATTCTCTGTCTAGGGTTTTTTTAAATGATGTGGGCCCAGTCCAGAACCAGTCAACATTAAAAAAATAAAAAAAAAAAAACCCAAAAAAAAAGAAAACAGAAGGCCTAACGAGGGCGTACGCCCTGTTCGCATGTGCCCTGGGCGGTGCCCAACATCGCAAGGCGTACACCCAACGAGACCTACGCCCCCCCAAGTGCCCTGGGGCACTTTTGCTACGCCTTGCCCTTGGTTGCGCCCCAAGGCGCTCCCTATGTGCGCCCTTTACAACACTGATTCGAAACAAATACTCATCGTACAAAATTTAATCCAATTATCAGTGTAAACATTCACATTATTTTTATACTGTTGTAAATGTTCACAATGCTTTGTACTAATTTTATGTACCTTCATTCCAGAAAAAATTGAACAAAATGTGAGAAGAATGAATAAATAAATCTCCATCAAAATCAACAAGAACAAGAAACTTAAACAAATTTCTCACAAACTAGATCTGCAGAATAGAACAAGAATCAATAAGAACAAGAAAAAATCACAATGACAATAATCCAAAATATCCAAATCTACCGAAGAACAACAAGAACAAAATGAAAAATCAAGGATTACCAATAACTCACACCAAAATTAAAAAAGGGTTGCCAATGTGAATGTTCAAGGGTGAAAATGCAATTACGATAAAATGTGATTCTAATCGTAGTCGAGAGAGGGTTTTGAAGATGCAATTACGATCAAATGTGAATGTTCATCTTCCGAGGGTTCGGGATCGGACGGGAACTCGAAGGCGATGAAACAATGCTCGTAATCGCAGCCGTCGAGCAATATCGTCTCCTTCGGTGACCGATTGCTCCAATTAGGCGATGGGTTGTTGAGTGGAGAGTAACCCGATTTGGAAGTTTTAGGTCGGATTGGGACTAGCTTGGAGTTCAGAGCGAGTTGGATCCTATTGTTGACAAGCGGAAGAACGCAACGAGAAGAACACGCCGACTGAGAGAAGGTGCGATAGAGGAGGGAGGTTAATCTGCGCTGGGTGGTGAACATCACCATGGTTGAGCAGGGAGTGGAGAATGTTCTAATCGATCGCCGTCACTAAATGATGCCGAGTTTTTTGGGGGGTTTATGGATGGATTTTAGTATACCTGCGACTCATGTACTTTCAATGCTTTATCCGACTTCTTCTTGTTCTTCTTCTTCTTCCTGAAACTCTCAAGCGCTGCAAACAGGTGGTTGTTGTTGTTGATAACCATACATCCTTTGCTTTTCTTGTTTCGAGTCAGATCTAGGGCTCAATCAAATCAGATCTAGGGCTCAAAAATCAGATCTAGGGCTCAACCAAATCTATTTCGGCAGATCTAGAGAGAGAGAATAGGGTTTTCTCTGACTGGCTTCTTTGCCAACGCGAAATGGTTGTGACCATTGCCGTTTCATAACTGGCTTTCGCCGACGCGAAATGGTCCTCCATGGTTTGAGCAATGTTTCCAATTTCAATGGAGGTGATATTCGGAACGGCAGTTTGCTGATGGGTTGTCGGCGGTTCGAGCAAATGTTCGAGCAAATGTTCCTTCATCTGGACGAACAAAGAGCAATATTAGGGGAAGCCCTAGAGGACAAAGAGATATAGTAAAAAGATTGGATTGAACTTTCCATTTGGTTCCCATGATTTTAGGGAGGTTTGGATATTTTTCAGTTGACCAATGTTTTGTGACTATATCGGTTTTTAGACATGGTCAACTAAATGTGACCTGATTAAGATGTACGTAATTTGATCGACTAAGTGTACTTCTACCAGAAGATAGATCTCTATCCACAACAAATATTTTTTATCCGAAAGTGTTACTGTGATTGTCTCAAATTATTGTATTTAAACACGAAAATTCTCAATTTACTGAAAAGTGACTTGAATATTTTGCTATATGATACATATTTCTACTTAATTTCATAGTAATTTTGTAGTGTTCTGCAATTTTTTTCAATTTAAAATTGTCTTTAGGCATTGTCTTAATTATATTTACACGTGCATGTACATGTTAAGCTTCGAAAGGGTTCTGTTTCATACATGTTTTGCTAATACATACAGGCGAGGATACTTTTGGAACCCGGGTTTGTTTCCATTGATGAAAACCAACAACCACATGAACAGACCCCACCAAAGGACCTCCCTCCATTTCAACTGCTACAAGATTACACCGGTGAGTTAGACGAGCTCAAATCCGAATCCTTCCCCGATGAAATTGACAAAGAAAGTAATTACACTCATGATGGAGATATATCTTGTCTTGCCACATACACCACAAGCGAGATGGGCGATCCTTTAAGAACTTCTTATTCTTATGAGCCCGACGAGGGCATAAACAATAGATGCGGCCCGTTAACATCGTGTGTAGGGACCCGCTGGTTTCGCGCCCCCGAACTACTCTATGGATCCACAAACTATGGCCCTGAGATCGACTTATGGTCATTGGGCTGCATATTCTCTGAGTTATTCAGTTTAGAGCCGCTTTTTCCTGGAAATTCGGATATCGATCAGCTGAGCAGAATCTTCCACGTTTTGGGCAACTTGTCTGAGGATATATGGCCCGGCTGTTCTGAATTACCGGATTATAAAATAATCTCATTTGCTAGAGTGGAGAATCCGATTGATTTGGAATCATGTTTAGGCAAACGCATACTTGACGAAATATTGCTTGTCAAGAAGCTACTTTGTTATGATCCGGCGAGTAGAGCTACTGCGATGGAATTGCTTCATGATAAGTATTTGAATGAAGAGCCTCTACCAGTACCCGTTTCTGACCTCAGGGTTCCTTCTGAGCATATTGATCGAGATGAGGGCTCGCCTAGTGAGTGGGCTGATTGCAGGGATGTGGATTCGGATTCCGATTTTGATGATTTTGCCCCTCCAAATGTCAAAACCACCGATACCGGTTTCTCCATTCAGTTCCCTTGACTCAAAGAGCATGAACTTGCGGTAAAAAAAATTGTAATTTTTTATTAATTATTATTCTTATATTGTCAATTCTTTGTAAACGGAGAATTTTTTTTTTTAATTAATTTTTATTTGCTGTAACCAAAAAAGGAAAGGAAAGGAAAGGAAAGAAGAAATCATTTGTGGTATTTTTGGGATAGTTTTGGGTTGCTAATTATTTCCTAGTTCTTGCTTGTTTTTGTTCATTTGCGTTGGTTTTCTTATAATTCGTTAGGAAACAAATTATTTCCTTTAATAAATAAGCACACATGGTTGGATGGGGTGTTTGGCTGTTTTGGAGAGAGAGAAGCCTGTGGGTTAAGAAGTGGGCCCTGTGGCATTCAAACTCATCTTCTAGCCGTTTCAGGTATACTTTCCGGCGATTGTCACCGTCTTTCCCCTCCTGTAAGACAGTAACTCAAATAGGTCGATGAAGGGGAGTTGCTAGGGAAGAATTTACTATCAAACTTGGTAGATGCGATCCAAATCATTTGCTACAAGAGAAGAACTCAAGAATTTAAGCAAGCTTATGAGTCGCAGGTAATAAGTGCCCTTCGTTTCGGATTATCATAGAAATATTCGTTTGTAAACCAATTCAGGCTGGCTGAGCTGGCAAGAGCTCTTTGATTCCTCACTAGGAGGCTAAGAGTTTGATCCTCATCACATGTATTGATTTCTTGTTAGGTTTAATGTTGGTTGATATAATCATAGTGTCATGTAAAATATATCGTCTGTTTGAGAAGAAAATTTTGTAAGTTTTGGGACCAATTATCTTTTACACTATTCTACTACTTCATTTTAGTATCACTTATTTTATAAGAAGAATTGAGATATGGTGAGAAAAAAGTTTGTGTAATTTTGTTAAACGTTGTTTTGAAGAAATCGATATGCCCTCTAAGATAAATGAGACACTTATTGTTTTAATCCTCAAAGTGGAGATAACAGAAAAGATTAACCAAATTTGTCTAATAAGTCTGTGTAATATTCCCTATAAACTACTAACCAAGAATCTTGTGGCTAGATTCTGCCTCTTCTTTCATCCATTATTGGTCATTTTCAAAGTAACTTTATCCCTGGAAGACAAATGTCTGATAATATAATTATCACCCAGGAAATTCTGCATAACTTAAAAAAATCAAATGATAAAAAGGGTGGTATGATTATTAAAATTGATCTTGAAAAAATGTATGATAAACTAAGTTGGGATTTTTTAGAAAACACTCTTGACTTCTTTAATTTTCCTAAAGCTTGGATTGAGCTTGTTATGAATTGTGTTAGGAAGGCCTTATCCAGGGTCTTCTGGAATGGGGAAGGCCTTATCCAGGGTCTTCTGGAATGGGAAACCCCTTGAGGGTTTCTCTCCGAATAGAGGGCTTAGATAGGGGGATTATTTGTCCCCGTACTTATTTATTCTATGTATGGAGAGACTTTTTTGCATGATTAATAAGGAAGTTGATCAACAGAGATGGACGGGTTTGAGGATAGCCAGAAATGGTCCGATCTTCACCCATCTGGTTTTTGTTCATAATATTCTCCTTTTTGCCAAGTCGAACCATAAAAGTTGTGATTCTATTATCAGTGTCATGTGTAAATTCTCTTCGGCCTTGGGGTTGCTTGTGAATCTTAATAAATCCAGAATCTTTATTGCCTCTAAAGTCACCTTATTTCTTATTAGGGAGATCAGTAGCAAGTTAGTTATTAATCTTTGAAAAGACCTAGGAACCTATTTGGGATCCCCACTTATCCATAACAGATTTAGCAGTAAGTATTTCAATTTCACTTTGGAAAAGATCCAAAAAAGGCTTTCTAGTTGGTAGGCGACCAACTGATCCATAGTAGGTAGATCTACTTTGATAAAATCTGTCTTGAGCACGATTCCTCTTTATTCGATGCAAACGAATCCCCTTCCCCTCAAGCTCTATGATAAAATAGATCAAATAGTTAGAAACTTTCTTTTGTGGTGGTTGGGGGAGGGGGGGATGGAGAGTAAACGGAAATTCCACCTTATTAAATTGGGATAGGGTTTGCATGCCTTGCGATTTGGGGGCTTAAATATCAGAAAAGCTAGACTTAATAACAACGCTTTCATGTCTAAACTAACTTGGAGGATTGTCTCTATTGACAATAGCTTATGGGTGTCTATTGTTTCGCATAAATACAACATGGAGAGAAACCCCTCTTCGTAGGCTAAGAGGCAGGGAGACTCCCATATTTGGAGAGGTATTTTTAAATCTAGAGAATGCATTCTTAAAGGTTTAAAATGAAAAGTTGGGAATGGTGTAAACGTTAACTTGTGGACTGACTGGTGATGTGGAGAGGGGCCTTTAGGCAATGAGGAATTACACGGAAGTTATGACCTCAAGGTTACATACATTTTGGACGATTCTGTAGTTGGTATCTTCTGCCAATTGCCCATCTTATTGCAAAAAACCAGGTTAATGACATTATTAATTCTGAGCCTCCAAACATGCTTAAAGAAGATATGGCTATAGGGTATTTGGAAAATTCTAATATTTTTTCTATAAAATCGACTTACTCCCTCATTTCGAACTTTGAAGTTCCAAGAACGTTTTCCAAATGGGAGTGGTTATGGAAGCTTAAAATTCCTCAATCTCAAAAAAATTTCCTTTGGAAAATTTTACATAAAAGACTGATGACTAACTCATTTGGAACAAGATAATCAAATGAGGTTTCTACTATATGTGATCGATGCAATAACACTATTGAGTACATTGACCATGTACTTAGATATTACCCAAAGGCCTGAATTGTTTGGAATGTTTTCTTAGGTAGGGACAATTTGAGGCGGGATCAAGGCATGGAGCTACCGAATTGGATTGCCAAGTCAATTAAGGGGAGATCCGTTAAAACCCACTTCTCTTTATTTCTCTATTGCCATCTTATGGGAGATTTGGAAAGATAGAAACAAGGAAGTGATTGATGGAGTTGTCCAAGATCCTTCCATTGTGGAATCTAGAATATCTCGATTCGTCGAAGAGATGATGGAAGCATTTTATCCTAACCAAATCCGGAATGGATTCATGTTACATCCCTCTCCTAATTGACCTCCTCATCCCCCATATTTTTTCAAGCTCAATACAGATAGGAGTGCTCTTGGTAATCCGAGAAAATGAGGTATTGGAGGGCTTATCTGACATGTGGATGGATTATGGAAAATCGGATTCTTTAGTCATCTCAAATCTTGCACAAGTCTGGAGGCAAAAAGCAAAATTATCCACGTAGGGCTTTGTCTGGCGATTTATAGGAGATTCCCTAGAATAATTGTGGAGTCGAACTCTAAAGAGGCAGTGAACCTCATCAAAGAGGATTATCCTGAGAGCCATGTTTTTAGGAGTTAGATCATGGAGTGCAAACATATTATCGAAACCCACAACTTCATCATTTAAGCGACTAAAAGGGTCAGCAACAGGTGTGTTGACTACCTTGCTATGATGGGGACGAACAGAGGCTCGGAAATGCATTACCATGAAGACCCCCATGGAGGGAATTGAAAGGCTCCTATTGTCAAGATGAAGAACGAGGCTTTCACTTGCTGTTCCTAGTTTTTGTTGTTTTCGCCTTTGTAGCAAAAAAACAACACTTTTCCTTCTCCATTTTCAAAACCTACACTTTATTCCCTTGTAGTAAAATGAGAAATCAACATATTTTGTTAAAGTGGAATATTCTTTGAAATAGAAAAAATTAAATATTTCATCCGAAATTTTATTTGAAGTAGACCAAATTACCTTTTATTTTATTTTTAATTTTGTTTAAATTTTATTTTTATTGAAAGAAGAAGCTAATATTTGGTTAAGACCCCTGATGAGATACTCGATTATCCCATTGAAGCTCCAAACTGTATTCCCATGTGAAAAGAAAAATAAAATTCAAAATTGGTTGAGATCTCCATGGCAGCGATTTGGAGGAAGTCGAATTTCAGGCAAAGATTAGTCGAATTTTAGGCGGAGATGAGTCGAATCAGACTCCATTTCTCGCACAAGTTATACAACAAACAGAAAAAGAAACAACGGTAGAGATTGGGTTCGTACATACGGATTAAAATAGAATTGAATACCGTGGAAAAAATCGACAAGCAATGTATGGGTACCTTCTTTTTGTGGAGGATTTCATTGCCGCTGCTGGAACTTTGACGATGATCTTAGATTCAAAATCCATAATCAATATCTGCAAAATTTAGGATAAACACTTGGGATACCGGTGTAGTATAAGCCAAATGCCTTCCGATGTGAGAATAAATTAATCACATCTTTAGTGATATGAGATTAGAATGTCAAATGTAACCTGTAAATTACTGGATTTATAGAGTGAAATCCATAACTAACTCCATTTAATTTGGGAAGAAGAATATCTCCTAAATTTGGAGAGAATAACATCTCCACGATTTGGAGAGAATAATTGAAATTGAACTTGGCTGACCGGTTCGAATGTTACACCATTATAGGTTGTAATTTTTCGGTCCAAATCGATAACTACTTATTCATCACATCTTATATAATATGAATTTTATACCTATTGAGGGCCGTTTTGGCATTGACCCATTGAGCCTTAATGTACAATTGTATCTTGTGTTTTTTACCCTCATCATTTGCCCCTTTCACTAGCTTATTTGAACTTTGAAGATAATTGATAAACCAATTTTCAAAGATTTATACAATATCTTCTCTAATTGCCCTTGGTTGGAGGTTCCTAATTAATGAACCCTATTTTTTTTTACCAGACTAAAGAAAAATCTCTCTCACACATATCCTTTTCACGGGGAAGGATAAACCTTTACAAATCACTTAAAAATAATTCAATTGCAGGATGAATCAAAACTTGATTTTTTTCAAGGGAAAAAACTAACCTAACCTGTTTTTAGGACAAATATCAAGTCTTAATTTTTTTCACAGAAAAAAATGGAAACCTATCTACCCTGACTAGACATAGACGTGTTTAATCCACTCAAACTCACAAAATAAAAATAAAAATGTAAGTTTCTTCCCACAAGGAGATTTTCCGACCTCAATACGAGTATACTCAATTAATGTCTCTAATAATTATTACGTGATAGATAATATGTGAGGTAATTCAAATGTGATTAATAAATAATGTGGGTAGCTCAAATTTAGCACGTAATCAAATAAACAGACAAAAATCGCTTAAAAATATTTTTAGGCTTTTAAGTTCAAAAACATTTTTTCTAATAATCCTAAACCAAGTAATAAAGATACATATAACTTTAAAGCGAATAATATAACTTGGAAGGATTTCACTGGGAAAACATCGAAGAAAATGATTGAATAGCAATTAGAACCCAAATCGGTGACGCCAAACAACTAGTACTTTAGATCAAGAACTTGAATAGAATCTCTCATAAAAATCTCAGCGTAAATCTCACTCTTATAAAATCTCAAACTGATTGTTCTCGATGTCTTAAACTCCATTCCCGCATGTCTATATTAATAGACCAATAACTAACCCTCAAACAAAAAGTTTTTCAAAGATACGAAAATATGCTATAAAATAACACTCTAAGACCCTATATATGATTACCTTTCATTTCAAGTTTATTTCTGGTAGTGGAATTATTTCGTCGCTACGTTATTGCAACTGTATGGGTCAAGTTCTAATAGTATAAGAAGAGTAGGGTTGTCGTATCCACAAGGATTGGTTTAAATTGTCATTAAGTACCGCAGTTGTTGTAACCTAACTTTATCTAGGCGATCCAATTTTAGTTTTTTCATAAAAATAAAACGAAAGTAAAATAATAACTAATTAAACTATAATACTAAGAATAAAATATATGAGAATAAATTATTTAGGGATTAACTTTGTTCACTTAAACATGTTTGATTTAGTCTAGTTTACATTAACGGTCATTAATCTATTCGACAATCTAGGTGTCTAAAACTCATTCACTACATCTCCTGAGTGTAAAGTGAATGAATATGCAATTCATGTCAACACCGATATCCCTATCTAGCGTCTAAACGATTACATGCGTCTCACTCCAACCTCACGGATTTCACACGTTCTAATAATCTCCCGAAACATTAGAATGTCGCGATGTGTTTAAACCCTAGTCCAAATCCAAGGTTACCTCTCCCGAGTGTCAAACCTCGTATTCCCAAATCAACCACAATATCATAACAAACATAATATGGAAGTAAAGAACGGTAAATACAATCGAATAGGGATGAACAACCAATAACGAAACAACGATTTACTTAAACAATATATATATAAATTTCATCAATCCTTAGATAATAAAAGATTAGTTTATGGACATAACCAAATATTCAACTAAAAACGATATATACATGATCAAACAACAAAAAAGAACTTAGAATGAAAGAGAGAGACAAGAGAGAATAGCCGTTATCTGAAGAATGGATGGTTCCACGTCCGTAAAATCTACTCCGATCTTGTTTCTTCTTCTCCAAATGTGTTCTCCTCCTCTTGGTTCTGATCTTGAGCTCCCAAAAATGTCACAAAAACATTCTTGGTTGGAGTGAGAATGAGTGGGAATGCAAAATATCTCAAAAATATCTTAAAATATCAATGCCAGCTGGTGCCGGGTCGGTGTAGTGATGGAAATCATCGCTGCAGTGATGGGAAGGCAGAAACTTACTGCCGGATCAGCGCTGCAGCGATGCTTAAGGTAGTGTCGACATTAGGTTCTTTATTTGGTCGTAACTTTCTCGTACGAACTCCGATTGAGGTGATTCAAAAACTTATGGAAAGATAAGTTATAGATATAAAACTTATATGGTTTGAGATTTTCCAAAATCGGATATAATAATTATAAAAAATGGCCTTGAAATTACTGCACCTGAACCGATTTTGCATCTTGTTTCCTATTTATTTATAAACCTTCAAAACAACACAAAAACATATTAAACAAACAAAAGTACATGAAAACACACAAATATTTGAACCTAAAAATACTTGATCTGTTGGTAAATAAACCACTCATCAAATACTCCAAAACTCAAACGTTTTCTTGTTCTCAAGCAAAAACACACAAACAAGAAAACAAATTACCACAACGAATTTAAGAACACAAATACTGAAGACGAAAGACTAAAGCGACTTAAAAACAATGACATGTTAGTTTTGAATTTAAACTAATCGACCAAAATTTTTTCCCTCAACGGCCTCCAATCATATCGAGTTCAAGAATAAAATCGCACCATGTGGTGTTCTAGAATTTCAACATTCAATAGCGGTAAACGCCATTCTAGATCCTGTTTAAGTGTATTTGCGGAAACTCTAATTATACAACCATCCAAAGATCGGATTAGATTATCCATAAACAAAGTTTATGACTTAAAATCGAAGAGGTCTAGGATTTCTATATGCCTGACTGGGTTCCACTCTCCAATAATGTAGGCTAAGAAAATCCAAAAGATTAAAAGGACTTGGTTCTATTTTTAACATTTGGCCAAAGGTATATCGGGAATATAAAACAGGTAAACATCTTTAGATCAACGATACCCAAGGCACTACGCTTGGCACTCAAACACACTCCTACCCACAAAGACAAATCTGAAACAACCCCGAACTTACATTTTAAAACGTTGTACTCACTTGTCAAAACAAACAAAAATAAAACTATATTTATATATGTGTTTTTTTTTACTCACCATTCCCCCAAACTTATTTAATTTGTATAATTTCACGGGTGTGGAACTACGATAGAAAAATAACAAATGAGTACTTGAATATCGAACCAATCAAAAGTTTGCCCAAAATCCAACCACTCACTTCAAGTAGCATAAACAAATGCTAACTTGATTTCAACTCAAATTGTGCCTTAGGTTTAGCGACAGTGGTTTGGAAAAAAATTAATTGGCCAGGGTATTTGATACGTGTTCCGAATTGAAACAACTAACAGGCTTCGACAAGGTAACGAGAGATAAAACATATAGCATGGAAGGCTTCTACGGCTCAAGTGATCAAAATGAATGCCTAAATCATATCTCCTGAACTACCTCACCTAGGATTTCGCCTTGAGTTTTCCCCAATCAGGTTCTAAAATCCCTCAAATTATCATGAACTTGGCTATTGGATAATTGGTGTCAAATCAATTAGATAACTAGTACATTGAGTCTACGTGCTCGTGCAAATTAGGATCCTCAATGGCTTTTACCAAAATGAAAAATCAAGCACATAGAACACACATGAATGGGCATTATGCTCGACCACGATAAACAACTAGGGGATAATATCATCATCGGGTAATGGCCCAGAAGAACTACAAAACTCAGTACACAAAAACTACTAGTACTAACACAAACATACTTAAACTTAACAAACATGCATGAAATTAAACAACACAACATTTAACAACTATTAAACTTAACTACATAACTAACAAAAAGACA
The DNA here is from genome assembly GCA_016647705.1 of Eucommia ulmoides. Taxonomy (NCBI): domain Eukaryota; kingdom Viridiplantae; phylum Streptophyta; class Magnoliopsida; order Garryales; family Eucommiaceae; genus Eucommia; species Eucommia ulmoides. Next base: position 26,431,042 of record CM028340.1, on the reverse strand, counting down.
TTATCCTAGAAAGCATACAAAACATCAATACCCCCAAACTTAGAATGGGCAGTGTCCACAATGACCCAACATCAAACTCAATAAATAGCATGTATTATAGTGATGAAGGGGGGTTTTGAACACGTACCTGGAAGGCGAGACAATCTCGCCTCCGAGTGTAATTGGCAGTGATGAATTGATTTATTTGAAAACTTGGGTTACGGTATAGTGGAGGATTTGCATCATCCTCGTATTGACTACTCGCAACTGTACGAGGTCAAAGTTTTAGTATAATATGATCATGAAAGATCGGGTTATCGTATCCACAGGGATCGGTGTCGTTACTATCGAGTACCGCATTTGTCATGACCTAACTTTATCTAGGCTAAAAATAATTGTATTAAATTAACTAAACTAAACTAATTAACCTAAATTAACTATACTAATATACTAATATGTTTTAGGGGAAATAATTGCCTAGAGATTAACTTGTTTACAAATATGTGTTCAATCTCGATTTACTCACGTTTAGGGTGTTCGACCTATTTGACAATCTCGGTTCGTAAACTCCACCGCCACCTCTCCCGAGTGTAAGACGCTGGAATACATGACTTCGAGTCAACGAAGAAGTCTCCATCAACGTCTTAACAACCTTTGGTCACGTGAGTCTCGCTCAACGTCATTGATTGCACACAATCCAACTCTCGACCGGGTCATTGGATCGTCGTGTTGTGTTTGCCCTATCGATAATCTTCGTTCTAAAACTCCACCGCCACCTCTCCCGAGTATAAGACGGGGGAATATATGACTTCAAATTAATGAAGAAGTCTCGCTCAACGTCTTAACGACCCTAGGTCAAGTGAGTCTTTCCCCAATGTCATCGATTGTCCACAATCCTAACCCCAACCGGGTTATTGGATCGTGGCGTTTGTTTACCCTAATCCAAATCTGGGGTTTGTCAAACCCCGTATTCTCCATTTATTAATCTGATCATAATAAACAAACAATACAATAATCACAATCAAACTACGAAGAACAAACATAAACGCAACACCGAAATCATCCAAACACATATTTATAAATTTATTGTTAATCCCTATACAATCCATGTTTAACTACGGCTATAACTGCATTTACAATGAAAGAACGAGCTAAACATGCTCACATATTTCTAAGTTAAATAAATAAGGAAAGAAATCAAAGAACTTAGCCTCGTCTGAAGATTAGCCGCTAAGAACGCTCAACGATCGCTTCGCCGTTTTCCTCCAATTCACGATGTGAGCTCCACCTCTAAAACTCCTAAACCTACCCTTAGATATCTTCTAAGGGGCTCAAAATTCCAAGAGAGTCTAGAGAATGGGGAGGAGAGGGGATATATATAGCCAAAATATCTCAAAATATCTAATAAATATCTTCAGTCTGTGTAGAGGTCACCGCCTAGGCGGTGGGTATGTTGGTTAGTTGATCGCCGCGGCGGTGAGGACAACGGTGGATTTGGAAAACATTCTGCCGTTTTACCGCCTAGGCGGTGAGTGTCCATCAATAATAGGGTTTTCATAGCATTTTCACTGCCTAGGCGGTGGTTTGGACGCCTAGGCGGTGGGCTTGTTTCATAATATTGCCTTTGAGCTCATTTTTCCACTGTTCTTCGACCGTTTTTGGTTCGATCTCATCGTTTTCGCTCCAGTTTCATATATTTTTTCCCTACACACTTGATTTATACAAAAAGAATAAAAACTAATTAAAACATAATAAAATGCTATATAAACGCTCGAAAACTAACTTAATTCGGTTTGAAAATATATAGGTAGATCACATTAATCAAATACCCGCAAACTTGAAATTTGGCTAGTCCTCGAGCCAAACACACACACGAAAATGAAAAACAAAACTTAATTAAATAACAAACAACCTAAAAATAATCTAAACATAACGGTATGGGAGTTTTAAATTCTTTTAACGGCCTATTTATTTTTCCCTCAACAATCGCCAGTCATATCGAGTTTAGGCGATAACACACATCACATAATGTTCAAGATTTCGACATGCAATAATGGTGAATGCCATTCTAGATCCTGTAAACGTGTTAGTGCGAGACTCAATAATATAACTATACAATGACTGGATTGGATTATCCCCCAACGAAATTCATGACTTAGACTGTATAGGATTAGGATTTCCATATGCCTGATTGGGGTCCACTCTCTACTAATGTAGGTTGAGTAGTTCAAAAAGATCAGAAGAACTTGGTTCGGTTTTGGTACATTTGGCTAAGGGTAATTTGGAAAAGAAACCGGTTAACGTTATTAACTTAACGTTACCCAAAGCTCAACACTTGGCACATTCACTCTCCAACCCCCATAGATAAATTGAAAAAAATTCTAAACATGCATTTTAGACCAATGTACGTACTTGTCAAAAGAAACGTAAATTATTTTTTTGATTTTTCTTTTGATTTTTTTTTTTAACTAACCACACCCCCAAACTTATTCGATTAGTATGATTTCATGGGTGTGGTTAAAACGAAAGAAAAATGACAAGTGAGTACTCGAATACCAAACCAATCAGAAGTTCGCCCTAAACCCAACCGCTCACATCAAGTAGAATTTGTAATTGCTAGCTTGATTCACTCAAATGTGCCTTTAAATTCAGCGATATAGGTTTGGAAAAAGATCAACTGGCCAGAGTATTTGTTTATGTGTTCAGAATTGAAATGTTATTTAGGCTTCGACAGGGTAACGAGGGATAAACATATTACAAGGTAGGCTTAAAAAGGCTCAAGCGACAAAACGACGACCTAAATCACGTTTCCTGAACTATCTCGCCTAGGATTTCGCTTCAAGCTTCCCCTCAATCAGGTTCTAGAATCCTTAATTGTCATGAATTTGGCTAATCAATAATCATTCTCAAATCAATTGAATAGAAATATATTGAGTCTATGTGCTCGTGTAAATTAGGATATACAATAATTTTGACTAAAATGTATAGTCAAGCCCACAGAATCACACATGCATGGATATTACCCTTGACCTGGAAAACAACCAGGGGTAATTTTCATCATCGGGTAACGGCCTAGATGAACGCAAGACTCAACATGCAAACAATAACACAAAAACATAAACACATTCTAACCTAAACACACATGCACATGGTAAAACAATAACACATTTACTAACAATACTAAATACTACACATCACTTTCGAACATAAAACGGACAATGTCCTCAGTGATCCTAATCATCATTCTTCAACATATGAAATTTAAAGCATGCTGACGAAGGGGGTTTAGAACACGTACCTGGGAGGCGAGAGAATCTCGCCTCCGAATAAATTCGACGGAGATGGATTTAACTTATTTGACCTTGGGTTGCCTCCCGAGAAGCACGTGGTTTAATGTCCTCGGCCCGACATTCCGAACATCTCAAGCTTCGTGAGATTTTGCTTTGTTCGGCTCGATCTTTCAACGACACACCTCACCGGCTTATGTCCGTGGCCACGCACCATAAAACATCTTGGAATCCTATCGAAAGGGATGCATCAATACCTATCGATCTAACATCGGTAAGTACCCTGCATAAGAAACAAAAACAAAACTACAAACAAAAAATTATATACAAAAGAAATGCCTAAAGTAAAATCGGGTCATTTACTCACAATATCAATAATAAACGAAAAACACAATTCCCGGCAATTGTTACCAAAAAATTTGGTGGTGATCGCCAAAAATTGAGTTTTCTCAACTAATCCCCGACAATGGCGCCAAAAACTTGTACCGTGGAGGATTCACATCCTCCTTGTATTGACTACTCTCAAGTGTATGAGGTCAAAGTTTTAGTATAATATGATCGTGAAAGATCAGGTTATCATATCCATAGGTATTGGTGTTGTTACTATCGAGTACTGCATTTGTCATGACCTAACTTTATCTAGGCTAAAAACAAATGTATTAAATTAATTAAACTAAACTAATTAACCTAAATTAACTATACTAATATACTAATATGCTTTAGGGGAAAGAATTTCCTAGGGATTAACGTGTTCACAAATACGTGTTCGATCTCGATTTATTCACGTTTAGGGTGTTCGACCTATTTAACAATCTGGGTTCGTAAACTCCACCGCCACCTCTCTCGAGTGTAAGATGGTGGAATACATGACTTCAAGTCAATGAATAAGTCCCCTCAACATCGTAACGACCCTAGGTCATTTGAGTCTCACCCAGCGTCATTGATTGCACACAATTCAACTCTCGATCGGGTCATTGGATCGTCGTGTTGTGTTTACCCTATCGACAATCTCCATTCTAAAATTCTACCGCCACCTCTCCCGAGTGTAAGACGGGGGAATACATGACTTCGAGTCAACGAAGAAGTCCCCATCAACATCTTAATGATCCTAGGTTACGTGAGTCTTGCCTCAACGTCATCAATTATCCACAATCCTAACCCCAACTGGGTTATTGGATCGTGGCGTTTGTTTACCCTAATCTGAATTTGGGGTTTATCAAACCCCGTATTCTCCATTTAATAATCTAATCATAATAAACAAACAATACAATAATCACAATCAAACTAGGAAGAACAAACATAAACCTAACACCGAAATCATCCAAACACATATTTATAAATTTATTGTTAATCTCTATATAATCCATGTTTAACTACGACCATAACTGCATTTACAATGTAAGAACGAGCTAAACATGCTCACATGTTCCTAAGTTAAAGAAATAAGGAAAGAAATAGAAGAACTTAGCCTCGTCTGAAGATTAGCTGCTAAGAACGCTCAATGATCGCTTCACCGTCTTCCTCCACTTCGGGATGTGAGCTCCACCTCTAAAACTCCTAAACCTACCCTTAGATATCTTCAAAGGGGCTCAAAATGCCAAGAGAGTCTGAAGAAGGGGGAGGAGAGGGGATATATATAGCCAAAATATCTCAAAATATCTAATAAATATCTTCAGTCTGTGCAGAGGTCACCGCCTAGGCGGTGGGTATGTTGGTTGGTTGATCGCCGCAGCGGTGAGGACAGCGGTGGATTTGGAAAACATTCTACCATTTCACCACCTAGGCGGTGAGTGTCCAGGAAGCATAGGGTTTTCACAGCATTTTCACTGCCTAGGCAGTGGTCTGGACGCCTAGGCGGTGGGCTTGTTTAACAATATTGCCTCCGAGCTCATTTTTCTACCGTTTTTTGACTATTTTTGGTTTGATCTCATCGTTTTCACTGCAGTTTCATACCTTTTTGCCCCACACACCTGATTTATACAAAAAGAATAAAAACTAATTAAAACATAATAAAATACTATATAACCGCTCGAAAACTAACTTAATTCGGTTTAGAAATATGTAGGTTGATTATACCTATCAGTTGTCTCCCAAGAAGCGCTATGTTTAATGTCCTTGGCTTGACATGGAGAAGGGCGCATCAAAGAGAGGCTTCGGCCTATAGTATGTGTCATATAACATAACATACGAGTCTTGATTCCGAATGCCCTCAAGCTTGCTGAGATTTGGCAATGATCAGCACGTGCTCTCAACATGACTTAGATCCGTCTCATGTGCTTGGGAAGTTGGAATGAACGGAGTTAAATGTGGTGAAAGACAAGTGAGCCACATTGAATCCTCGTAGATGTGATCGTCTTGGATTGGTGGTGGCAACACCAATTGGATTTCAAGAGGTGAGAACTCAAAATCATCTTCTGATTTGTCATCAACGAACAATTTTTGAGCCTCGTCCTCTTTTGAATTATCTTCATAATGCACCTCCAAAGTCCTTCCACTTGCATTCGGTTTCATATAGTGGCTTTCACAGATGGATGTGGCTTGTGTGTCTCTTAGTGCCACTACTTCTAACTCGACCTCAATAAAGCAAATAAGCTGACCGATTTGCGTCTCGAGGGACTTTATGGTCATATCAGTTTTAGTGCAGGTCGTCTCAATATTGTCAAGATGATCCTTATGCTCATTGAGACAGTAATTTGTTTGCCTCCAGAAAGCCTAAGTCTCCCCCATAAATTCAGTAAACATCTTTTCCAGAGTGGGGGAAGACTCCACAGGTTGGTCAGGGGTGTTAATCCATGGTACCGAAATGGTGGAACTATCGGCCAAGCTTTGGTAACTTGTTGAATAATTCCAATATCGTAAATCAAACTCCTTCATGTCTTTCAACGACCAATAGGCATCATTCGTGGTTAGGTCGTAAAAAAAGGTGGTACCATTTCCTCCTTCTACCAAAGTTCTGCTTGCGGCTTATAACCCGTTGAGGAAATTCAGTAATTGACACTCCTTCGAGAAACTATGATTTGGAAATCAAAAGAGCAACTCTTTATATCTATCCCAAGCACAATAAATGGCTTGGAATCCCATTGAGAAAATCGCAATAGCACTTGTTTATGAGACATCTTCAAGTACCTTGCAATACAGACAAAACTAAAAAAAAAAAATTTAAAAATAAAATAAATGCCTAAATTAAAATCATGTTACTTTTTCACAATATCAACAATAATCTAAAAACCAATCATTGGCTATGGCCCCAAAAATTTGGTAGCGGAATTATTTCATCACTATGTTACCGCAAGTGTACTGGTCAAGTTTTAATAGTATAGGAAAGTAGGTTTGTCGTATCCACAGGGATTAGGTTAAATTGTCGTTAAGTACCGCAATTGTCGTAACCTAACTTTATCTAGGCAATCCAATTATAGGTTTTTTATAGAAATAAAACTAAACTAAAATAATAACTAATTAAACTACAATACTAAAAAACAAATATATGGGAATAAATTATTTAGGGATTAACATCGTTCAGTACCTCTCCCGAATGTAAAGTAAATAAATATACAATTCATGTCAACACCGACATCCCTATCTAGCGTCTAAATGATTACATGAGTCTCTCCCCAACCTCACGAATTGCACACGTTCTAATAATCTCTCGAAATATTAGAACGTCGTGATGTGTTTAAACCCTAGTCCAAATCTGGGGTTACTTATCCCAAGTGTCAAACCCTGTATTCTCAAATCAACCACAATATTATAACAAGCATAATATGGAAGTAAAAGAATGGTAAACACAATCGAATAGGGATGAACAACCGATAACGAAACAACGATTTACTCAAACAACATATATGTAAATTTCATCAATCCCTAGATAATAAACATTTAGCTTATGGCCATAACCAAATATTCAACTAAAAATGATATATACATGATCAAACAACAAACAAGAACTTAGAATGAAAGAGAGAAATAAGGGAGAATAGCCATTATCCGAAGAATTGATGGTTACACGTTTGTAAAATCCGCTCCGATCTTATTTCCTCTTCTCCAAACGTGTTCTCTTCTTCTTGGTTCTGATCTTGAGCTCCCAAAAATGCCGCAAAAATGTTCTTGGTTGGAGTGGGAATGAGTGGGAATGCAAAATATCTGATAATATCAATGCCAGCTGGTGCCGGGTCGCTGCAGCGATGGGAAGGCAGAAATTTACTGCCAGATCACCGCTGCAGCGATGAAAAAGTTTGCTGCAGCGATGCTCAAGGCAGTGCCAACACCATGTTCTTCTCTTGGCCGTAACTTTATCGTATGAACTTCGATTGCGGTGTTTAAAAAACCTATGGAAAGATTAGACATAGATATATAACTTACATGTTTTAAGATTTTCCAAAATCGGATATAATCATTATAAAAAATGGCCTTGAAGTTACTTCATCTGAACCGATTTTGCATCTTGTTTCCCTTATTTATAAACCTACAAAACAACATAAAAACATATTAAACAAACAAAAATATATGAAAACACACAAATATTTGAACCTAAAGATACTTGATTTGTTGGTAAATAAACCATTGATCAATGTCACTTAAAAATAGCTTTCAATTCTTTCATTTAAGTCCATAAAACTATTCTTATTTTGAAACCATAGAAATAGGAAGTATTAAACCATTTGAATTAGGAGAATCTTAAAATATATGGACCATATCAATAGGGATAATATAATAGATTGTTAACAGCTCAATTATATTCAAATTCCTCAATTCCCTCTCTTGGAATTATCAAAAATGGATATTTTTTGACCAAGAGACCAAATCAGGCGAAATCCCAATTGATTTAGTCGGTTGACCGATTCCTATCAGTCGGTTAATCGACCTGTCCTGCTTCCAAATTGTCATTGGTACAAATCCAGTCGGTTGACCGACTACAACCAGGCGGTTAACTGATTTGGATAGTGTCTTCCACTTTTCCACCATTTCATATTTTGACTCAAACGGTTGATCGACCCTCTTTATTCGGTTGACTGATTGGATTAATATGCTCACTTTCTTACCCATTTCAGCTACTATTTCAAATAGTTGACTGACTATCTTCATTCGGTTGACCAACTGGATCAATAGTACCTCATTTTAACTCCAAAACTCACTGTTTGATTCAATTGACCGATTGCTTTTCTCGGTTACCGAATCAATCCAAAAACTTAACTTTTTATACTTTAAAACATATTTTTCAATTAGGTCAATTATAAAATTCATTTCACATAAGGAGGACATACAATATCTCATTTTAGGATCTTAAATTTATCACTTCTTATCATGACAAACATAGAATTAACTCACTTAAAGTGTGGTGTGTGATATTAATTCAGGTTGCATTAAGAGTATATAAGTAAAGAGTTGTTTTCACCTATTTTTCTTCAAGTTCTTCAAAACTCTTCATATCTTCTTTACATCCATCTTGAACCCGTTATGTTTTCTTCACCAGGTCTTCTTCTCAATCACATACATGGAAGTATAAATTTGAAACACTCGATAAAATCATTAGTTCCACAAAAAATTTCAATACTTAATTGTTAATAAAAATCTTGGATTCAATAGTACTAGTAGCGGCATGATTGTTGTATCTCCGGAGACAGATATACACTCAAACCGTAAGCACCTAGCGGGGGCGAAATCTACTTTAAGGACAAATCGTCAAATGATTGCCTCGATCCTTTCCTCTAGTATTTTGTTTCTGTTTGCTCTATCCTACAATAAGTATTTTGTTTCAGTTTGTTTTATTATACATTATGTTTTGGTTTTATCCTCCGGTAACTTTGTTGTTTCTGTTTTTCTAATCAGTATTGTAATATCATTTTCTTTTAACTTTCTATAATGTCATATGTTATCTGGAATATTTTTGTAATAAAGAATTTAGAAATGATTCTTTGTATTTTTTCACATTTTTAATTAATAATTAGTTAAATAATTAATTATTTATTAATTTTTGGACCATAATTTCCAACAATTATATTTTACCAATAAAAAGTGCATTGTTTATTTTGCCTATCATCTTATCAAATGGAAAATCAAGCAAGACTGGTTTGGAATGTCATTCATTCTCCACAAGAAAAATTAAAATTTCTATTATTCGATTAAATTTTCTAAAGCTTGAGTTGAAATATTTGTCTACATCGGAGATATAGCATTCAAAATTTATAATGGTAATAAAAGGGTTGGTATCAGACAACTCAAGATTAGAATTGTTTTAGCTTTACACAATGGCTAGTAATTCTTAAGAATACAACCAAGCTTCCTAAAGGAATGAATAACATGACCCTGAGTAATTTTATGAAGTTCAACTTGAAAATTCGGATAACTTACGAAGTAAAAAATATGAATTTGTATTGCATCTTGAAAAATGAAACTATTTGTTCATTAATAATTATTGTGTGTTATAGATGAAACTACATCTCTTATAAAGCAGGTCAAAAGGCTACATGTCATAGTCAAATCCCATAAACAAATGGATAACTAGAAGGATATAGAAAAGGGAGAAGAGCTCAGCCTTCCCAAAGGAAATAAACAAAGTAATCAACTAAGAAAGTATTTTGTTTGAAATTGTCTTTAAACACTATTATTGAAGGTTATTAATAAAACATGTTGGTGCAAAATTAAAATCATATTATGGAGAAATAAAATTGAATATGTATCCGTGAAAAAGTTTGTCTAATAACAAACTCAAACGCTTGAGGAAACTGCAAAAGGAAATTGATTTAAGAAAACTGCTTCAAGGAAGCTATTTTTATGATGCTTCAGGAAACTACTTATAGGAAAGTACTTTAAAGGAAACTAGTAAAGGAAACTGCTTAAATCAATATGCTTGAGGAAGTTATGGAGGCCAAGTTCAGTTACCCAAGCACCTCGAGGCTAAGGTAAACAATGAACCCAAATGCTTAAGATAATCGTTAAATAACTATAGGAATGAACTAAAATTAGGTCATCACAACCCTAGACTAACCCTATTTAAAAAGGGGATAGGGGGATAGGTAAATATAAAAATCAGGTCAACACAGCCGCAGGTTAACCCTATTTTAAAAGGGGACAAGGGGGATAGGTTAGTCTACTAACGGGTCAGCCATGACCATATGAGCTTCAACAAATAGATGCCAGGTCTAGCAAAGAGCACAAGCACCTCAAGGCTCAATTAAATTGAGAATTCAACACCAAAGGAATTAGCTAAAGAATGAACAAGGGAAGGTCTGCGTGATTTACAAACTGACCTCAAAACAAAGGAATGTCAACATTGTTCATAAATTGACCTCACAACAAAGGAATGTAAGCTCAGTTCATAAACTGACTTCACAATAAAGAAATATCAGTCGTTTCACAAATTGACCTTAAAGAAAATGAAGGTCAGCTTATTCACAAATTGACCTCAAAGCAAAGGCAGATCAGCCTGTTCGAAAACTTACCACAAAGCAAACAAAGGTCAGCTTGTTCACAGATTGACCTTATCACAAGGAAAGATCAACTTACCTTGCAAAGAGAGACAAGCCTAAAAGATTCACATATAATCTAAAATGAGGTCGGCCTATTGAACTTGAGAAGAATATAAGCTTCAAGGAAAATGAGTCAGGTCAGTTTGACTAGTTAGATTTCAGAAAGAGAAATGCGATATATATACTCCATTTCTATGTTTATGTGAGATTATTTTGACCAGGGTATACTCAGGTAATCATATTGAAATGTTCAATTATCTCAATGATTGTCGCAATTTTTATATCGAATTAATCTAAATTATGATAAACATAAGTTCAATAGTAATTTAGGCCAAATATCCGTGGTTATTAGTTAATGAGGTTGTCTAGTTCAATTCCATCAAGTTCTGATATTTATACTTTCTAAGATTGTTATCGATATTACCTAGGCCCTGTATGTTACCCAAGGTTTTTTCGATGGCTCTGCTTCACTTTTTCTATCTTGAATTGAGGGAAAACGGGATGGGCCTTCCTAAGATGACTTAGAGGAGGGAGAAAAAGGTGATAGAGAGAGGGAGAAAAAGGTGATAGAGAAACAAAGTGTTAGTTAATGACGAATAACAAATGTTGTCTTATCCTGGTAGTGTTAAGAGAATTATTTTCGTTTTGTTTTCCTTTTTATTCACTCTTAGCAAGTAAGAACTCATACTTCTTATATAATCCATATAGCAAACTTTGAGTAGTGATCTTGGTCCAGTTGGCCCAAGTCACTAGTTGTTGAGACATCCCTATGACTTAATACTCTGATTGTATAGATAGCGTGACTCACCTAATTGTTTCGTGTGACCACTCAATCTTTAGAAACTTTATGAGACTGGTCTTGATTTTCATTGTTTATCTTAATATGTACTTTTAGGATTTTTACATATTTAGAGAGTTATGGTATTTTGAGTTAGTCTCGAGGTCTTCGTTGATTTTACCCTTATCCCGACTACTTCCCCATTATTAGGTATTAACTTGATGGACGCTCATTGTTATCTTTTAGTCTAGATTGTCTTTTAATCTTACAAGGTTTGTGCTACTTTACTTTTAAGTAGGTTCCATGTGCTTCTGAATTGGTTATGTCCAGATAAAATCTTAGTTTACATTAGTCGTTTTTCTGTTGTTTAACTCCCCGATCTTTCAAGAAAATTTCTATGGTGGGGGTGGGTTCTAAAACTTTGTTTATCATTTCTCACATCGCAAATCTTCTGGATATTTCTTGTTTCATTCTGGTTGAGGTCTTCTATACGACACTCCCGGGTTGGAACATATGTAATAATTCCACATCATTGTTCTTAGATTTTCTTTCTAACGTTCTTAGATTTTTTTTGTTAATATATCACCATCGTTTGGTTGAAACAAGACATTTCTTTTAATATTTTTCTTTGGATAATGGTCTAATTTATTATTGAAATTATGTATCATTATTTTTAACTAATTGTGATGTGTAAATTGCGATAAGAAAATTGATTTATGAAAGTTATAGCCTAAAGACCTGAGTCAACCTTAGATAAATAGACTTGCATTTAGTGATTTTTTGATCTAGTACATAGGCATATAAGATAATATCTGGTTTATTATAAAGTACTTAAAAAACTAAAGGAAACAAAAATATAGATGTTTCTTTCCCTATTCTTTGATGGTCAGAGTTTCTCCTAAGATACTTATAATCCCTATCTGGATGAGATCCTCGACACGGTTCTTGAGGTCCTCGCACTGATTAGTGTGGTGATCAGTCATTCCGGAGTGACACTGACAGAAAGTGCGACAGTTGAACCTCAAATCTAGAGGGTTTCCTTAGTTAGGGAGAATAGGTTCTAATAACCTATTCTTGAAGTAGTAGTGGTAGATTTGAGATAGAGGAATAGGGAATGAGGTGAAATGTGTCCTCTCTTTTGGTGCTTGGGTAGGCTTGAAGATTTTGTAAGATAATTGAATTGAAGTTGGTAATTGACTACAGTTTTGAGGAGAACTATTGGGATATGAAATAGAGATGAAAGGTTAGTGTTCTGTGTCGATAAGGGTCCAGATGACCTGTTTGATCTCATCAATGAATTGGTTCATGTAGTCTACTTGCTTCCATATCTTGGAACTATCTCCTAGGATTGAGTTTTTCTTAGGTTTGAGGTTCTTCTCCTAGCTGGGTAGGTCTTAACTTGCGGCGGTAGCGCAAATGTAGTCTTCTGATTTAGCAAGGCTGTTGTGATTTTTAGCAGCAATCCATTTTCCATGAGAGAGCCTCTCGATTCGTAATTCGTCCCAACATTTTATCATGTTAAGGGTATTTTAGGTGACGGTAATTGGTCCTCCTCTTGGAATACCAAGGCTGGGTTTATCTAGCTCAACATTTGGTTCATGGAAGTAATGTTTTCTCACATTGTCAAAATTTTGGGGTCGTGCAGAGTATTTTCGATAGATGGAGGGATCTGGTCCATCTTGCGATCTTGCGGGCGAATCTTGGATGGCTTTTAGCAAAAGTCACCTAAAGTATATTTTTCTAGATTTATTAAGTGATTAACAACCTAGACCTTTACTAATAAACTTTTAAGGATACAAATTATCCTAGTCATTAAGCATGATTGTATTCTTTGCCAATTTATGAATATGTTAATATGAATGAATGATTATGTTCGTGCTTTATGTAATATGAGCCGAGAAAGATGTAGCTCTAGCAGGAAACTTTGAGACATGTTCTGGACAAGCCTTGGCTTGGATTTGGTTTTCGTAGGACCAGGGTAAGTTGTCAATTTTTTGGATTGTCTTGGGCTTTGAAGATATAGTTATCTATGGTTATGGCATGATTGACTTTTATCCTCAAAGTGTAGATCATTTGATCTTAAGACTAAATGATGGGATTCTATTCCTAAAAATATATCATCGTTCCTATAACTAAATGACAGACTTGTCCCTTTCTCTCTAAAAACATAGATCATTGTCCTAATGAAAAAATTGTATTTCTTCTTTCTCAAGACATGGATAATTTCTCCTAAGACCTAATGACATATTTATTTCCCCCCATTTTTTTTTTCAAAGTAGGGATCGTTGCTCTTAGAATTTAGTGACAGACTTGTCCTTTTCTTCCTTGAAAAATAAATCATTGTTCTTAGGACCTAATGATGGAATTATCCTATATTTTTCAAAATATGGATAATTTTTCCTAGGACCTGAAGGAATAACTATCCTTTTTCTTTATCAAAAGATGGATCATCATTCTTAGGACCTAAGGAAGGGTTTAAGAACACCTTTGATCTCATGATATGTACTGAGGATGAATTTTGACAATTTGATTGGTGAGCCTTAACTGGCCTCCTATTAGAAAAGGTTTTGACTTCAGGCGTTTTGAACCTAAACCAAATGTCTTTCCTATGGTTCATAATTCCTACAATATAGGATTTACGAGAAATTACACTATGCTTTGGACGTGACATGTATCTCCTATAGAAATATGACCAGTAGTATGTAACTATTTGGATTACACAGTCTTGATTCGACTAGGTGATGACATTTTCTTATATTTTGGTAAGATCGGCATGATTTTGCACGATCGAGGTAGATTGTTTCACGTTGCCTTAGAGGATGAACTTTAGACAACTTTGTTTGGCAAATGCTATTATTTTTTTTATGTTTATATGAGATGGACCTTTGTTTATTTAAAGACGAAGGTAATTTTTGAATTTATAAGAGTAAGTTTTAAGTGGATTGGTATAGATGCAATGGGCATTATGATTTACTCTTTGTTTTTGATGGTTTAGGCGAGATAAGGATTCTTGTTCTTTCGTGCAGTGTGCTCCGTATTCTGATTTTTGAAAACATTTTTTGACGTTGAGCAAGCTAGAAATGCATGGGATAGAACAAGAATTCTTACACAGATTATTATGCTCCTATTTGTCCTAGAAGTTTTATTATGCGTACCTAACCTAAAAATTATATAAACAACTGTACATAAGATAAAAACAAAATGTCTCTCCAAGATAAGTGTCCAAAATAGAACATGGTTTTGGTTATTCATCTATCCTAGGCTTACTATATGTGGTTCATGGCTTTTCTTCTAGCGCATCCTAGAAAGCTTTCGGTTCCCAGACCTTCAAACCTCGGACGTCCTCCCCAGGAGAATATCCATTGTTGGTTGGTGGTCCGGGCGAGTCGAATTTCATAGCCAGATCCCAAGGGAGAGCCCCCCCTCGGGGCCTGGATTCCACTAACATCTCTTCTTATCCTAAAGGGTTCAGAGCTTAGTTCGGTGTAATGCAATAGTGAGTGTTCGGGCGTTGGAGAGAGTATATGAAAATGAAATGCAGGAATGTAAAGACAATAATTTAAATGCGGTATTGAAAGACGCTAATATAAATATAGTAAAAGATAGTAGATATGCATATATGCTAGTATAAACAGGATATGTAAAATAAATTTTAACTTAAATTTACTTTTTAATTTTTTTACTATTTATTATTATTAGTATTAGTATTATTGTTATCATTATTATTATTTAATTAATTATTTATTGTTATTGTTATTGTTATTATTATTATTATTATTATTATTATTATTATTATTATTATTATTATTATTATTATTATTATTATTATTATTATCATCATCATCATCATCATCATCATCATCATTATCATTATCATTATTATTTATTATTATTATTATTATTATTATTATTATTATTATTATTTGTTACTATTTATTATTTTTGGAAGGGAATTCATTATGCTTAAAAATCAAAGGCATATTTCTTGGATTTTATTTAACTGTAAATATTAATTTAGACTCCGACTAGGCTTGACCCTCTAAAAGTCTCTAGTGGAGCTACCAGCTGACGCACCCCGAATTTTGATAATGGAAAAAATTGTAACTGGGAAGAAAAGGAAACAAGTTTCCATTCCTCCCTTTCTAAGTTCTCCAAATCCATTTATTTTGAAATGGATTTTCAATGGATTTTCTTAGGTGTCAGTTTTGAAAAAATTATGGGGTCAGGATCTTATTTTTAAAAAAGAGTCGCCACTTAGCATGGGGTTAAATGGTGTGCTAGGTCATCGGAATTTTCACAAATTAATTCTTTATTTTGAAATGGCCCATGTTTTGACTTTATAAGGTCCATGTACTAGAGATATTATTAAATATTTGGGGTCGGTTATGCTTGGGGATGGTTTTACGCACCCCAAGGCACCCATCCATAAACGACACCTTAATCTAAATGAATATTCACTATTAAACAATAGCTGAGTAACTTTCTTTGATTTCATTAACAAAATATGGCTAATTATCTATTATGCAACTATAAATGAAAATGAAAATATTTTTGGTGTTTTGATGACATAATGAAAGCAGTAAAACTATACTAATCTATACTATTCTAGGCAGCGACAAACCAATAGCAGTTTGTAAGAGACAAAAATATAAATATGCAAGCTATACTAACTGAAAATGTGTTTTGTGGTTTTTAGAGACCGAACCTTCTCTAGGTTGCCTACATATCTTTGCTTTCACAAGATATCTGGTCGACATGTAGTTCCAACATGCATTTTAAGACTAATTTTTTTAAATATGTGACCGAACCCGCATGTGGGTTGCCTACGTATCTAGGATTAATGAGAATAAGATATTCATGTAGTTAGTTCATGTTTGGTGTAAACTAATGGTTTTATTTATTAAAGGTGACCAAACTTGTACATGGGTTGCCTAAGTACTTTAGGGGGTAACCAAAGATCAGGTCATCACGTAGTTCATTTGGTGTTAAGTTGAAAGCTAAGTTGGTTTTACTTGATTTTAGTTGATTATTAGTTGGTTTTAGTTATTAAACAAAATCACAACATGATATGGACATGACCTCTTTGATTTTGTCTAAAACACCTTAACCTAATTCTTTTGTTTTGTTTAATTAGTGTTAGTATGTAAGTTGTTAGTTGCAATTGAAAAAAATAACATATATTTATGCCAGTCCTACTCGTAACTAAGAAAACCTGGAAGGTTTATGAAGAAGAATCACACAAATCCCTGATGGAATAGAAGCCCTTCCTTATCCCAAGTTTTTAGCCGTAAGGGTTTGTCGGTGGAGCATATATATATATATAGGTGTCAGTCTACAAGCCTATGGACGTGATCTTGATGTTTAGTAGAAAGTAGATCATGTTACTAATAGTATATAGTTAGTATTAACAATTAGTAAAGAGTGAGTTTGAAGTGTTCTTGAGAGAATCGTGGAGACTATGCATAACTCATGGTGTGATAGTTATTTTGTTTGAATCCTCACATGTTCTTAACACATTCTTGGATGATTTGGGTCCTCACATGTTCTTAACATGTTCTTGGATGTTCTTGAAATAATTTTGTATGATTTGGACCTAGTTTGATGATTATAACAAGAATTTAGTGTTATTTGGTTGATTATGGGTTTTATGTGTCATATACATGAATATAAAGTGTATGAACTACATGATTCTGATATATACAAGAAAGATACCCAAAATTAAGACAAGATTGAAGGATCCTCAAGACACATAGCTAGTTTAGAGGAGTGGTCTTTCCCTAAACAAGTAACCTTCTTACCCTTCTTGATCTTCTTGGTTAGAACTCGATCGATCACCATTAAATTCTTGAGTTCTTGCTCCAAGAACCTCAAGAACACTTTCGGGACCAAATTTTAGTAGAATAATGACATGTTATTCAAGAGAATTACTTGAGAGGCCTAGGACCCGAGAGCTTGGATCTAGTTTAGAAAGAGAAGTTAGGCATTCAAGACTTGAAAAAAATAAAACAAGGGCCTCCCATTTATTGGCCAAGGGCCTGTGCACTCAGCCATGGGCAGGCCACTTTAGTCTCTTCCTTAGTGACTATGTGGCCTATGTGACATGTTTTCTTGATTTGGCTTTGATCAACTTTGGACAAATTTTGAGAGCAATATAAGATCCTCAAAGATTTGGTAATAATTACAAAATCTTTTCCCAGATTTGGTAATGATTGGAAATCATTAGTAATAATTGGAAATAATAAATCATTACACTCCCTTAAATCTCATTGTTTTCACATGAGTGCATTTATAACATGACGTGACACTGCTGGTTCGGTTTAGAGGCTAAGTACTGGTTAGTTTCACTAGTTTGATTTGGTTGTGATAAATGCTTTCAAGGTGAACTATTAGTCTCAATGTATCACTTTTCATTTAATGACCTATGATGAGTCATTACTTGGTGAGCACACATTCAGTTGGTTTCAGATCGAATTGGGTTAGTTTGCCTTGTAATAGATGGTTGGATTTCAAGGTTTCTAGTTAACCTTAAGATATTTTGATGAAAATATCTTGATACCTTGAACATACCCCTTCCATTTCATCCAAATAAATAAATGATTGATGGGATGTGCATTTAATGCATTGGATAGGATGCAAACCAAATTGGTTTGGTTTTGGTAACGGGTAGTCATATTTTAGGGATTTCGGTTAAACTTAAAATATTTTGCTCAAAATATATACATCCCTTGAATGTAGCCTATCCATTTCATCCCAAGAATTAAATTATTGATGTGATGAGCATTTAATTCACATTAAATGCCTAATTTAGGTGGGAAACCAAATCGGTTTAGTTTCGATAACAGTTGGTTACCTCCTAAGTGTCTTGGTTTCATTCCTTAGATATTTGTTTAGAGAATATCTAGGGGTTTATTGGTCATGTAAAAGCTCCTTTGTGGGCCTTTTAATTATGTTTGGCCCTTGATTCATTGGGCCTAGGGTAGTTTGTCAAGACAACTTGGATTGGTGTATGTCTAAACTAAGCCCAGATTCTTAATCACCTTAGTGATTTAGGGTGTGTCATGAAATTTACAAGCCTTTATCAAGGTCTCCTGGATTGTTTCTATATGGGATTTGATGTAATATTTATAATTAAAATAAATATTTTTGATGTTAAACCGACAAAATTTAGTGATAGTAAATGTTTAAGGGTCAAGGTAGGTAAACCAAGGTAATTGTAGAAATATCATATAATTAAAAGGTAGTAGTTAATTTTTTTTAATACTAAATATGATTTAATGAAAATCAATCTTTATTAAAGTCATTTTATAACCCCTTAAATTTTAGGATTTTCAATGTTGACTCAAAACTTTTACTTAGCTAAATTTAGTCAAATTTATCATTTTTCGTGTTTTCTCATGTTTTATTGGTATTTTTCTATATTATATAGTGTGATCTCCGGTAGAAATTCATTCCCTTTAAACTTAAGTTTAAAGTTTATCTGAACTTGTACTTGATTTGACACTGACTGGGTGGGATAAGATGCTGTGTCTACAACATTTGTGAAATATTTTTATACTGTTTGATGTGTGGCTATATTTTTTGGAAAATGAAATATGATCAGAGTACTTGATCCATAAATTATTTTTATATTATGAAGACAGTACCCCGATAAAATATTTTATCTCAAGTAATTAAGGTAGAGATTGATTACTACTAGCGTTAGGAAGAGTCAGGGAGTGAGGTAATTGTTGAGACTATTGGGGGGTAGTTGTTGATAACCTAGAAGTTTGGCCTTTAGTGATAGGAAAAGTTGTATACATATATTTAGTGTATTTTGATTGACAAGATATGATATTTAATACAGTCATTGTGCTACTCTAACGAAGCATGAATTCTTAAAATTTGAAAAATTTATTGCCTGTTAGTTGTATATTTGTTGTTTGGGTGATATTTATTTTTGGTAATACTAAGTAGAGATTATGCCTAGCCTCGAGTGTGGTAGCCTAGTTTTTGGTATTCATAAGACCCAATTTCATTTGTGACAATTTTGAAGTTTAAGTTTTTAAAAAATAAAATAAAATTGAATCGAGCGATTAGTATGTTAAGTTGATTTTTTTAAAAAATTTGAGAGGGGGTCAATTGTTATTTTAAATTGAGAAATTCAAGTGGGGTTTTGTGTAATATTTTCAGAGACAAATGGAATTTGTAAAAAAAAAAAAAAATACATTTTTTTTTTATTTTGAATAAAATAATAAAACAAAATTATTTTTATTTTCATTGTTATAATTAGAGTGCGTAGCGGAAGTATTTAGAAACACAAGATCCTATGACAATTAGTTTGTTTGTGTTAGGGGTTACCGATCAAAATGCACCATGTTGTATGTTTTGTTGCTTATAGTATGGGCCACTGCAAATGCAAACGTGATGATGTTTAATATGAATTTTGTAAATTATGATTTGTTGGTGTCTTTCAGTTATGGGACCCTCTGTAGAAAGCAATTGTCTTAGAATCGAGTGTGGTAAATATGACTGTGTGAGTATGAATTATTTTTCCAAGCAAATATTTCGAGAAGGTATTTATTCAAGGGGGTAGATTATAACGTCTGAAATTTTGATTACATGACATTAATTGTTTAAGTGAATTTTATTATAACTTAATAGTGATTTAAATATCATTTCACTATGCTCAAGTACTAACGAACACCGGATTTTGATAGTAAAGAAAGTAGAGATCGGGAAGAAGAGAAAACAAGTTTCACTATTCCATCTTGAAATCGTCTATATTCATTCATTTTGAAAATGGTTTTAAAGGTTTTTTCTAGATGTTGGTTTTGAAAACTTCTTAGTCCAGGAGTTTTGAGTTGAAATCGGAGTCGCCACCTAGCATTGGTCAAACGGTGTGCTAGGTCACCAAGAGTTTTAGAAATTCATTTTTTATTTTGGAAATGGCCCGTGTTTGGACTCGTAAGGTATTGTACTAGAGATTTTTTTAAGCTCAAGTTTAGTTATAATTGGAGAAGGTTTTACGCACACCAAGACACTCGTCCAAAGACGGTACCTCAGTCTAAATGAATATTCACTTTTAAACAAGATCCATGTAATTTTCTTTGTTTACTTAACAAAGTAATTCCATTTTTTTTAAAGTTTATACCTTTTTATTATGCATTTTTGATATGATGAATGTAGTAAATAGTACACTAATCTAAGCAGTGATAACCTGATAGTAGTATATAATAGAAAGAAATATAAACGACTGAACCTTATAAGGGCTTCCTACATAACACTGTTTTCACAGGGAATCAAGTCGACATATAGTTCTAGCATGCATGATATATGAAATGTTTTTTGTATTTTTTTTGAAGGTTGAACCTTATAAAGGTTGCCTACATATCCCGGTAAAGACGGGGAATCAGGTCAACATGTAATTCTAGCATGCGAAATAAGATTAAATTATCTAGTTATGTGACCGAACCTATATGTGGGTTGCCTACGTATCTCAAATCATTTTTGAATCAGGTAATCACGTAGTTCGTTTATGCAAGTTAAAACTATTTGTTATTTGATTTTAGTTATTAAACAAAACATTAACCATACAATGGTTTGTGAATAAACTCCTTGATTTTGTCAAGAACACTACAATCGAACTCATTTGTTTTAGTGGGATTAGTGTTAGTGTGCTAGTTGTTCGTTGAAAAGGAAAGAAATTACCATATATATATATATATATATATATACACCAGTCCTACTTGTAACTAAGAAAAACAGGAAGGTTTCTTAAGAAGGTGCACATATATCCCTGAAGGAATAGAGGTCCTCTCTTTATCCTGAATTTTTAGCCACATGGGTTTGTCGGTGTAGTATATCTATATAAGGTGCCAGTCCACTAGCCTGAGGACTTAGTGTCAGGTTATGATCTTGACGTTTAGCAAAAAGTAAGTCAGTTATTAACAATATATGGTTAGATTAATAGTTTTAAGAGTTCGTTTGATGTGTTCATGAGCGAATTATAGAGACTATGCACTACTCATGGTGTGATAGATGTTTTGTACAGAACCCTCACAGGTTCTTATCAAGTTCTTGGGTGTTTATGGTCCTCACATATTCTTAACTTGTTCTCAGACGTTCTTGATGTTTTTGAACCATTTTTGGTACGGTTTGATGATTTTGTCAATGTTTTGATGTTTTTTAACATGTTTTTAATATCTTTTGCTTTGATTGTTGTTTGTGTATGTATGTATATGATACATAAGTATAAATACTATATGAACATGCTATGTTCAAGCAAGATATACACATTTAAGATAAGATCAAAGGGTATTTAAAGAAGACATACCTTCTTAGGGGAACTAGTCTTCCATATGTGATTACTTTATTTTCATCCTTGATCTTCTTTGGTTGTCCTCGATTGGTTGCCATCAAATCATTGAGTTATTTCTTCAAGAACCACAAAAACTTCATTCGAGGTAGTATTTTAGTCGAATTTCGAGGTGTTATTGAAGAGAAATTCTTGGAAACCTAGAACCTAAGAGCTTTTCTCGAACCTAGAGAGAGAAGGAGTGGTTTTCAAGCCTTGAAAAAAATGAAAACAGGCCCCTGTACTTATAGGCTTGGCACCCTGTGCATTAGGAAATGCGTAGGGTAACCCAACCTACTCCTTAGGGGTTGTTTAGCTTAGGGGTCATCCCTTTTCGCCTTGATCGTGCTTTTGTTTGGATGAATTTTGAAGATTTTTTAAGATCTTTAAAGATTTGGTAATGATTAACAAATCTTTATTTATATTTAGAAAATGATTTGCAATCATTAGTAATGATTGGAAATCATTTGTCATAATTACCCTTCCTTGAATATGATCAGTTGAACATAGGGTCATTAATGGCTTGAAGTAATACATCCAGTTCGGTTTGGTGGCTAGGTACCAGTTAGTTTTACTATTTCAGTTTGGTTGCCATTAATGATTTCAAGGATCTTTGAATTTAGTCTTGAGGTTTCACTTTTCAGTTAATGCTTAAAAGTGACCCTTAATGTGATGAGCTTTGATTTGGTTGGTTTTGGATTCAATTTACTCAATTTGCCTTGTAACCGGTAGTTACATTTCGAGTGCTTTAGTTACGTTGAGATGTTTTGCTCAAAATATCTACATACCTTGAACCTAGTTTTGTTATTTCATCAAAAGAATTTAATGCTTGATGGGATGGGCATTCAATGCTCATTAAATGCCTTGCTTGGGTGGCGAATATAATCGATTTAGTTTCGATAACGGTTGGTTACTTCCTAAGTGACTTGGTTCCTTGCTTAGATATTTTTTAGGCAACTTATAAGAAGCTTCCTCTAAGCTCAATGCGCTCAGTAGGAAAATCCATCAACTTTCTTAGCTTTTTCTAATGTTCATAGAAAATACATGATTTTATAAACCATAATACCCAGGCTGGAATGTTATAAATAAAACAATATATGATGCACTTGCACATCATAATAAAACATGTACTTATAAAATTCAAGTATAAATTTTTTAAAACACATACATAACAAGTGTATTACTATGATACCTGGTGATCGAACCATACCACTGGGAATCTATACCACCCAGTGAGATACTCATGTAACTTGGAGTATCCCCCTGCGCGGTCCTTACATGATATCATCGTAATACCACACAACCAGATATATTTAACACACAAGCATATATTTCTTTTTATAATACCAGATTTACCAAACTTCAATTTTTAGCTGCAAACCCAATTTCATTTGAAAATACATTTTTTAAATAAGCAACTAAGAATACATATATGTAATGCATGCTAAAAAAACACATAAGAAAATAAATAGAATTCCTTACCTCGAGATGCGGGTGGTTACCCAGCAATCTTGAATCACCCTACTTCAGCTCACCTAGCTGCTAAAAGAAAAATTAAACATCTTCTCACTAGCACTATCACTTTATGTGTATACAACTAATATCCTATTATTTCTTAACGGGGTTTATGATGTGTTGTGGGAGTAATTTACTGTGAGCAGTCAGGTTTTCCACTCATTTTACCATTGCTAATTTTTTTTTCCCGTTCTTTTAATATTTTTTAATGGAAACAGACATCTCAAAATTTACTATATTTCAAATTTTCTACATTTAGTTATGATTTTTCAAAGTTCAGTAAACAAATCTGTCAGAATCTTTCGGGATTTCATTCAGCTACCTTACGGGGTTTATTTAGGTACCATATCAAGTTCAAAACACAATATATAGTAGCTCCAAATAATCCTCATTGAGCATAGTTTCATTTGTAATATGTTTTATATTTTTTAAAATTTTCTATGAATTATTATGAATTTTTGAAGACAGCTTGTTTAGATAAACCGAGTGTAGAATTTGAAACTTCTAGATTTTGGTTCTTCAATTCTTTTTGATACCCAATACTCCTAAACTATTTTTTTGACTTTACTAAGGCCTAGAGTTCATCCCAAACCAATATACAACCTTTCTAATTCATTTAAGGTACATTTGCATCATGGTTTTCTCATATTTTCTCTCCCAAAACTGAAAATAACAAAGTTAAAAATCTAAACCATATTTTGAAAAAGAAAATTAGATTCCATGCATGGTGACTTCACCTAAAGCTCATGTTTAATTTAACCTAACAAGCTCATACTTGACCAAATCCAAGTTTTACTAGGTTTAATCCAAATATATTTTACATCTTAACCCTTAGAATCATAAAAATTCATGCTAGAATTCTTAATAAAAATTTCCAGGGTTTAGGAACTTAACAAATTTGAGCTGAATCCTCCACCAAGACTTAATTTCACTTATGGATCTTCTCAAATTTATTTCTCTAAATATCCCAAGGCCTTGCTTATCTCATTTCCCTCTCTCGATCGCTCAATTTCTTTCTTTTTTGTTCTCTTCCTCACTGATGTTGATGGAAGGTAAAAAAGAAGGCAAAAATGGGTTTTTGTCTTGGTCCTTGGCCTATCATGTGAATTCTAGACTCTTCCTTTCATTTTTTTTTCTTGATATGGGTAGGGTCTTGGGTCTTTGGTTATGGGTTATGATATGGGTATGGATACTAACACATAGGGAAATGGGTATAGATATTGACTTGGGTATTAGATTATTTCAAAACTAATTTTGGGCTTTTCTAATACAACTTGGGATCCAACCATTTACATTGGGTTTTGTAATTTACCAATTTTCATACCTTTTATTTGTGGTATTTTTAAAATAGTCTTAAGTGGTCCAATTGTACACTTTGGCCAAGAATCATGTGCCCAAAGTATGGTGGACCATTGGATAATTTAATTTTAAGTTAATTCCATTAATTTGGAACCTAAGTTTTGTGATTTTTACTAGAGAATTTTAATTGCACCCAGAGTGTTATTTAATTGCTCCCACAACTTTATAATTCTAATTTTTAAAATTTGAGAATGTTAAACCACACCATATATTCGGAGGGAAATTCCCAGTTCCATTTGAAGAATTGATAACAATTTTTCCAATCCTTTATGGCTGGTGCGACGTCAGTAAGGAAGGTATACAGTTTAACGGCGAAATAGTACGACCTCCTGGTATCATGATGAAATTTCAGAGGACATACACTTCTTATCATTTGTACAGTTAAGAGGGCATTATTTAGACGAGATTGTGCAAAAGCACCTGATTTAGTGAAACCCGTTAGGAACCAATTGGGCTAGGGTGATTTCTAATTAACGAAATAAATTACGAAGAAATAGGATGAAAGAAAGTCGAATACCATATTCAAACATTCAAACAAAGAAACATGTTTCATCTTCTTTACAAGAATATGGGTGTTCATCTTTAGAAGGAACCCTAATCTCAATCGAGAAAAGAATTTCAAATGTGTTCCGAAATGATTCAAGTAATTCCTTTTTAAAATTACTTGCCCCATGATCACCCCAGTTTATTTGAGAATCGATAGATGTATGAACCCTAGTCGTTGACACTTTCTCAGGGAAAGTTGTGGACGATGAAAGCCCGTAATGGGAGCATGGATAACCTTCATGGCAGTTAAATATGGAACATGGAGAGAACTATGGGAGGGACGGTTACGAGGTAAAACGGCTAGGATATATAGGTGGAAAACTGGTATTGTAAAAAATACATTCTCTTTTATAATCTTAAGCGTTTCTACTATAAAAAACAATCTGACTTATTCTCACACCAGAGGTTATTTGGCCGGCACCACGCCGGTGTCCCCTTAGATCTAACTGGTTTTTTAGGTTTAGATTATATATTGTGGAGATTTTTGGCACATGACGAGCTGTTACACATACTAGAGATTTTTTGGTAACATCATTTAGCGCTGTCGATGGGAATAAAATAAAAATAAGTTTACCATAGAGACGAGATAACTATTATCAAGAGCAATAAGTATGAGTCAGGGGAGTGAATTCCCACATTCTCTGGACACGAGAGCACATATAGAAGCTTCAGGTGGAGTCCATACCATCCATCCCCCTGAGGTGCAGACTACTGATACGAGAATTGATGTGTTAACAGAGAAGATCGCTACAATGGAGGGAATGTTGTTAAGGATGGCCCAATATATTGTTGGGAATACTCAACATCCTCCTCCTGTCAATAATGGTAGTAGAGAGCAAGCAGAATCACTAAAATCTCTGGACTCATCACAAAGAGGGCGAACTCATCAGAGGGATATGAGTAACCATGTCACAACCCGTCCCGGACACCCGTTATCCTGAGGCTGGCGTGACTACAACATGATATCACCAAAACCCAAATAACCTAATGAATGATAATATACACCCATTGTATAATACATACATCTATTATGGGGGGACACACTCGTCCCAAAATTTTTCTAACTAAAAGTATTTATCCATGAACCTTTTTAGGTTCGCCTTTGACAGCTTCTCTCAATCGCCTACATGACTCCATCACATAGCTCTACTTAGTGCCAGTAGGGGACCGACTCCTAACTACTGTACCTGCGAGTGTATTGCCTTCTTAGTAAAATATTTTAAAAATAATAAAGCATTCTAAATATTACCATAATTAAATATGGATCAAGCATGAGTATATAAGCAATGAAAATAAAGCGATATAGATAAGTTCCATCCAAATCCATCTAGTATAAAATCATACCAATCACCATAATAAATAACAACTCACCCAATATAAATAAAACACCACATCTCAAACACACATCTCAAACCACCATTCTACCACAACACACACTGGCTAGCCATAGTAATCGTTTTAACCTCATGATCGGGAGTTTGCAACGGTACCGTACCATCCATAGGATATGCCTTCCTACGAACACCCATCACTCCGCTGAAGCGGATAATTACTGCGTAGTATAAACGTCTAACATCACTCTGCCGAAGTAGATAAACATCACTCCGCCAAAGCGGATAATATCACTCCGCCGAAGTGGATCACATCACTCTGCTGAAGCAGATAAATACCATAGCATTGTCAAATTAATAACATCATCATCAATTCACAAACCAATATTATCTTCTAATCAATATCGGCAAATCTTCAAACATCACCTTCTATTTCCACAACTGATTTTTAATCCAAAATCATATTTCTCATTTTTTCTTTACAAAAATATCTGATTCCACCAAAATCATTTTTGCCTTCTTGTCGAAAACCATCGTAATCTCATGAAAATCCATTTTTTTCCAACTCACCCGAAACCTGCTTGATCCACAAAGTTTTTAAAGCATCTAATGTAAACACAACCATTTTCTATCATATATAGATTCAAAAATAGTTTGGTAAGAAGACAGTACACTCACCTGAATATCCATTTTTGTAGACTTAGGCCCCGTTTGGTAACCCATCCCATCCCAGAAATTCCCATTCCATTCCCAGATTTTTGGGAATTCTGTTTGGGAATAGCATTTGGTAATTTTTGTTTCTATTTCCATTTCATTCCCATTTGAGAATTGTGCCCACTTTTTTCTTAAGAAATGAGAAACAAAAAAAAGTTGTTTCTCATTATTCCCATTCCATTCCCAAAACCCATGGTCACTATTCACCTACCGGCCGACCACCGCCCGTCGGCGACCGTCCGCTGCAGCCGACCACTGCCGGCCACCGGCCGCCGGTCATCTCCGGCGACCGTCGCCGGTCACCGTCTGGCAGGAAATTTTCCGGCCACTTCCAGTAGTCGCCGGAGACGGCGCCATTGTTTTCCGGTGCCGGCGCCACCGCCGTCCGGTCATCGCCGGCATCACCGCCATCCAGTCATCACCGGCGGGGGCACCGCCTTCTCCGACGCTGGAGAACCGCCGGTGGCCGTTGCCGGAGCACCGCCGGCCGGCCGGTGACGGCGCCACTGCCGTCTGGCCAAAACAAAAGAAAAAAAAAAAAAAAAAAGATTTTAGGATAAAATCGTTATCAAACACAATTCCCTTCCCAAAACAAAAAAAAAATTATCGTTACCAAACGCGATTCTACTCCCAAAAAGAAAACAAAATTCCTATCCCATCCCATCCCATTCCCATCCCACTGCTGGAATGGAAACAGAAATGGTTACCAAACGCCACCTTAACTGCTTATTCCCTACCAGTACTCCGGTGCTTGCGAACCTAATAGCGACAGAGCTTAAATTAATATTTTGTATAAAAACACCCAAATCACTCCATGCAAACCCTAATTTCCTTAATTTCCTATTTCCCGTCTTTTCTTTTAGAATATCATCATTAAATTAACGTTACTTCGTTTCGGTTTACTTATATCAACTTTGTTCATATTACGGTCTCATTATTTATTATCTTCGTTTTTGACATTTCAATGCTAATAATTAGCTTCGTAATCACCCATGAGACAATTAAATTCATATATTAAGGAAGTTCGAAATTCTACCTCTCCTGGATTTTTCCGTCTGCCGCGAGATGGATTTTTGAATTCTACTGGGGGTGTGTGCGTAATTTCTGCTTTTCCCTTCTTTCCTTCCTTTTTTTTTTTTTTTTTTTTTTTTTTTCTTTTCTTTCTTTCCTCTTTCTCTGTTTCGGTTTTTGCTCTATAGTCCCTGTTTCAGTCTGGAGCTCCAGCCGCACCACCTCAACACCGGCCAACATTCTTTCCGTTCGCCGATCTTCACCCCCGACCCGAACAAACACACGGCACACACAACACACACTGATCACGGCACACACGCAACACCCATTTCTTTCTCTCTCTATCTCTCACTTACCGCCGGCCAAAATAACCGACGGCGACACACATACACATACTCTGGAGCGCACACCCACACATACACGCATGCACATAGCACACCCACCACCGGCGATGATCATACACATACACACACACTCCACCAATTAAAACCCACACCGTCGGTGAGTTCTCTCTCTCTAACCTACCACCGGCGACATCCCACCGGAGTGGACGACCTCGCCGTCGATTGGACGGACAACACACATACATCGTATACACGATCATCGTCACCACCGATGACGGAACAACCCCACCCACGCATACCCACACTAAAATAAACAGAGGAATCACATACCCACATTTACCGACGGCGGCGACCATTACTCAAATACCCATGCCGACGATGATATACGCCCGCCGATCCCCTCTCTTTCTCCTCTGGTTCTCCTCTCTCTCTATTTCGTCTTCTCTGATTCTGTTTCTGTTCTGTTTCGTTTCCTCTGTGATTTGCTGTATAAATAAATAAATATATATATATATATATATATATATATATATATATATATATATATATATATATATATATAATGTTAGAAATTTGGGCCACCGACTCCCTTTCTCCGTTTTCTTGATTCTTCTCGACCCTTCTCCCCTATTTGACGTGTGGATGAATGCATGTGTATGTATATATACATATATGTGTGTGTGTTGATAAAAAAGAAAGGCCCGATCCTCATCTCCACCACTTATCTTTCTATGATTATAGTATATATATATATATATCATTGCACTTAAACCCCCTTCATTTTAGTTAAGTTTATAAATTAAAACAAATTTTATTTTTATGTTTTTGAAAGTTTACAATTTGGTCCCCTAAACTTTTAAATTACATGTTTGATTTCAAAATCCTCCCTGCTATTTTCGAAATATTATAAAAATGCAACCAAAACTATTTGTCTCTAAGAAATCGGGGTCTTACAACTCTTCCCTCCTAAAAGAAATTTCGTCCTGAAATTTTCGTTAGGCTACTAATACGTCAAAGTCGCATCACAAAGTTATACTCGTCTCATGTGATTCTAGAATAACTGCTTCCTATATATGGTTTCATCATCACAAATTGCCCAAAATTTATAACCAACAACTTTTTCGTCAAATCATAACCATCCAACAAACAAGGTGTACTTGGTCGGTTACACTTAACACGGATCACCCATTGTCAAAGAATCTCATGTTCCTAACTGCTTCCACTGCGCTACTCTGATAAAATCAAAATCAGTAACAACACTATCTGCTGAGAATATTTCAGTACATTGAGTCTATTTTATTCCGTCGTAATCGGTACTTACCTATTTCATCCGACATTTTCTAGTCGCCCGTTGCAACAATATTTCCCATTCAACATTTAACCTAACTATAATCGCCACCAATCTCATACGCACAAATAGCTCAACTATCATTAACCTCGATACCTACCTCAACTCTTTAATACTCATATCGATATCTTTCATAATACCTAAATATCACCAACCCACATAACTACAACTCAAATATATCAAACAAATAATCTATAAGAATTCCTTTCATACCTCCACATTTTATCAAGTCCCTAACATGGTCACGTGCTTCAAGTTCGTTTCAACCTGCCTAACATGTTTCAAACATATATCCACGTATATATACGACTCAAAGGACATAAGTATGCCCCAGTCACAACGAAATCGATACATTCTAATAATTACTAGTTACTAACTGTAAAATATTATATCATGTATACATATCATCTCAAGGATATTTTAAATTCTCCCTATCCCGTGACATCTTAATAACTTCCAATTTCCAGTAAAATTGTAGTCACATCGGGCTATTTTTAAATCCCGCAAGTTTCGTTTCCTATCTCCATTCAGTCTATCAGATCGGAATCCTGTATTCTTTTTATATAGCACTTTATGCGATGCCACCACGATTGACGACAAGATAGTTATTAGCATAAATAGATTTTATTAACATTGCACAATCATCCCTCTTACCAAAAACTTCCACGACACAACCCCTTAACATATCTTCCAACACTTGAATCATATTTCCTGATAAACCATTGATCCATGACTGGAACAAGGTATCAACTTCCACTTGGGAAACTAAAGGAGTATGGAAAATTTTTAACCCGCATGTTCAAATAACTACCAGCTTCTGACACTACAGTTTCCCCCACGGATTGTTCATACACTGACGACTTATTTCACTTTGATAACAATTATTGTCCAGATCACCATATGGCGACAACACCTATGATTTCAGAATTCCAATTCCAAGATTTCAAATAACCAATTAATAAAATTCCTAGAATTACTAATCCTTATCCCTTTTGATTTTAAAAGAATATCTTATCCCAACTTAATTTCAATATTTGCATTAAATTGGTGCATCACGCAATCGAACAATCCTATCAATATATATATATATATATATTGGACATGCGTATCAGGAAAACACTCCTCGAACTCCTCTCCCTTTTCTTTTCTGGTATAGGTCAAGGCTACAATAGTCCACCTAGAGATTTCGTTACTTCTCGACCTTAACTTGACTAACAAATCACCGAATAACAGATGCTGCGATTTTCCATTTCCATTCCAATCTACTAATCCTACTCACGCTATTACAATATAGTTAATATTATTGGGGTATTGCATATCTTATTCTATGCACCTCTTTTAAGGTCTCATCTGTAAATTGGCATTATCAACCCTACACATTTTATTTCAAATTCCCAAACTTCATCATTCCTTCAGACACGCTAATCAGCTCTACAGTCAATTTCCACTGCATTGCTAAACCTTCTTAACTGGACATCCGACCTTTACATGTCTATACTACGGTAAAAATCAATACTGAACAACGTTACCATTTGACCAGCCGCCCACTAAACTTACAAGGGCCTCAACCTAACCCATAAATTAATATGAACAATCGACTCACCAATTTTTTGACCTGAAATATTCGCTATAGTCAGCACTGTGACCATCTTCATTCCCTTCCACTCTAATCATTTCCAATTGGACATCTAACTTCTGCCCTTCTACCATACAATCGATAAATATCAACTTCATATTTATAAGCTCAATTAGAGTGGTCATTCGACCAATTGCCTAATAGACTTACAAAGATCTCAACTTGACACATACATTAGTATAAATAACCCAAATATGCGCAACCACGCTTTTCCAATTTCTGACTTAAAGCACAAATCCCGTCATACAGGAGATGTCACTAAACGTTAGAATGAATACAATCTCTACTAGTTCCAACAAGTTTCGAATTCCAGTCACATGTTCTCGGCCTTCTCCATATTCCGTCAATCCACCACTTCGACTTCCTTTGGATGCACTTGAATGCTATGCCTTAAGAGCACTAGTCATATTTATTGCACTAGTCACCGCCTTAGTAACACATTCTGGAGATGTTCGACATGCTCCTCTCTAGCTTCGACAGGGTCACCGTTTTTTTTTTTTTTTTTTTTTTTTACCACGTCACAGTCTCTAATCTTCAATTACAAATACCCTACTCAAAAATCCGACACCCTATTTGTTACAATCGATTTAACACCCTATCCATTCTAACTTTTGCGTTACCAACACCGGATCTTTATGGAAACACACACCAGGTCTACATAAATCATTGGTTGATATTCTAATTTATTGTGACGACTTCTTCTTCTATTAAAACTTCCTAAACCAAAAACAAACTTACTCCAATTCCTAATATCCAACAAATTTTTTGTTTTTTTTTTCCACACACCACCAAAATTATTCAAATTCAACTAAATGCAATCAATCATCGACTTAAATTAATCCACTTAATTTTTCCTATACCATAGAAATCGCCTTTAAAGTCCCAAAATTAAAATTTCAAAACTCAATTTCCCACATTCATTAACACAAGTATAATTAACCAACTTACGAGCCGAACGTTCACCTTCTTATCATTATGGAACTCATTTAACATCAACCACAATTACTAATCACGCTTACAAGCACCCTGTTAATTCTCAAAACTACATAGGAAAAATCCCTAGCTATTACAATATCCATTGTCGAAGCTTGTTTGAACAGCATCTGCGTACTGACTTGTGATATCCTTTCTTTAATACTCTTCTAACCTCCCAAACCCACTATCAGACTAACTGAGGTACTAGATATACCTTCCCAACAATACATACTTTTATTCATCACAAATTGACTCCACCCGCAACTCTATATTACTCATTCTAATGGATTATATTTACACACACCTACTATCCTCCTAGATCCACAATCCTCGGCTACTTCTTATATATCATTTTCTATTACCTTGCTACATGCCACAACTGTTACTCCGTCTATTAATCAATCTAAAAAGTGCTACCCAATTAAATTCTTGTCCAGTAACGTCACAGTTCCTTTGAATATTATTTCTTATTTCTACTTGAGTGTGTTCTGCTATATCATCTCGTATATTGATAACGACGTAATTTGTTGTTTGTCTAACTTAGCCTTCTTATCTTGTGGAAGACATCCCTCCTAACAATATCACCACGTGGTCATATCGTTGCTTGCCAAAAAGGCAACCCTCCATGCACCATGCCAATGCACAACCTAATGAAATAAAAGACCTAACACTCACATACCAAGGTCACCTATTAATACCCTATCTCATGTCCCCTACTGACTAGATGACTGGTATATCCTCCTATCTCATGGTCTTCTACCAACACATCTCCTGATAAGTCTACAGAACCTATAACCTAGGCTCTGATACCAAAATTGTCACAACCCGTCCTGGACACCTGTCATCCCGAGGCTGGCGTGACTACAACATGACATCATCAAAACCCAAATAACCTAATGAATGACAATATACACCCACTGTATAATACATACATCTAATATGGGGGGACACACCCGTCTCGAAATTTTTCTAACTAAAAGTATTTATCCATGAACCTTTTTAGGTTCGCCTTTGACAGCTTCTCTCAATCGCCTACATGACTCCATCACATAGCTCTACCTAGTGCCAGTAGGGGACTGACTCCTAGATGTTGTACCTACGAGTGTATTGCCTTCTTAGTAAAATATTTTAAAAATAATAAAGCATTCTAAATATTACCACAATTAAATATGGATCAAGCATGAGTATATAAGCAATGAAAATAAAGCGATATAGATAAGTTCCATCCAAATCCATCTAGTATAAAATCATACCAATCACCATAAT
The DNA here is from genome assembly GCA_016647705.1 of Eucommia ulmoides. NCBI lineage: Eukaryota > Viridiplantae > Streptophyta > Magnoliopsida > Garryales > Eucommiaceae > Eucommia > Eucommia ulmoides. The sequence continues at coordinate 26,397,154 of CM028340.1, read as the reverse complement.
AAATAACAACTCACCCAATATAAGTAAAACACCACATCTCAAACACACATCTCAAACCACCATTCCACCACAACACACACTAGCTAGCCATAGTGATCTTTCTAACCTCACAATCGGGAGTTTGCAACGGTACCATACCATCCATAGGATATGCCTTCCTACGAACACCCATCACTCTGCCGAAGTGGATAATCATTGCGCAGTATAAACGTCTAACGTCACTCTACCAAAGCAGATAAATATCACTCCGTCGAAGCGGATAATATCACTCCGCCGAAGCGAATCACATCACTCTGCCGAAGCAGATAAATACCATAGCATTGTCAAATTAATAACGTCATCATCAATTCACAAACCAATATTATCGTCTAATCAATATCGGCAAATTTTCAAACATCACCTTCTATTTCCACAACTGATTTTTAATCCAAAATCATATTTCTCATTTTTTCTTTACAAAAACATCTGATTCCACCAAAATCATTTTCACCTTCTTGTCGAAAACCATCGTAATCTCATGAAAATCTATTTTTTTCCAACTCACCCAAAACCTGCTTGATCCACAAAGTTTTTAAAGCATCTAATGTAAACACAACCATTTTTTATCATATATAGATTCAAAAATAGTTTGGTAAGAAGACAGTACACTCACCTGAATATCCATTTTTGTAGACTTAACCGCTGATTCCCTACCGGTACTCCGGTGCTTGCGAACCTAATAGCGACAGAGGCTAAATTAATATTTTGTATAAAAACAACCAAATCACGCCATGCAAACCCTAATTTCCTTAATTTCCTATTTCCCATCTTTTCTTTTAGAATATCATCATTAAATTAACATTGCTCCGTTTCGGTTTACTTATATCAACTTTGTTCATATTAACGGTCTCATTATTTATTATCTTCATTTTTGACATTTCAATGCTAATAATTAGCTTCGTAATCACCCACGAGACAATTAAAATCATATATTAAGAAAGTTCGAAATTCTACCTCTCCTGGATTTTTTCGTCTGCCACGAGATGGATTTTTGAATTCTACTAGGGGGGTTTGCATAATTTCTGCTTTTCCCTTCTTTCCTTCTTTTTTTTTCCTCTTTCTTTGTTTCGATTTCTGCTCTACGGTCCCTATTTCATTTGGAGCTCCGACCGCACCACCTCAACACCGGCCAACACTTCTTCCTTTCGCCGATCTTCACCCCCGACCCGAACACACACAACACACACTGATCACGGCACACACGCAACACCCATTTCTTTCTCTCTCTATCTCTCACTTATCGCCGGCCAAAATAATCAACGGCGACACACATACACACACTCTGGAGCGCACACCCACACATACACGCATGCACACAGCACACCCACCACCGGCGATGATCACACTCACACACTCCACCAACTAAAACCCACACCGCTGGTGAGTTCTCTCTCTCTAACCTACCGCCGACGACATCCCACTGGAGTGGACGACCCCGCCGTCGATTGGACGGACAACACACATACATCGTATACACGATCATCGTCACCACAGGCGACGGAACAACCCTACCCACGCATACCCACACTAAAATAAACAAAGGAATCACATACCCACATTTACCGACGGCGGTGACGATTACTCAAAATACCCATGCCGACGACGATATACGCCCGCCGATCCCCTCTCTCTCTCCTCTGGTTCTCCTCTCTCTCTATTTCGTCTTCTCTGATTCTGTTTAGTTTCCTCTGTGATTTTCTGTATGAATATATATATATATATATATATATATATTGTTAGAAATTTGGGCCACCGACTCCCCTTCTCCGTTTTTTTGATTCTTCTCGACCCTTCTCCCCTATCTGACGTGTGGATGAATGCATGTGTATGTATATATACATATATATGTGTGTGTTGATAAAAAAGAAAGGCCCAATCCTCATCTCCACCACTTCTCTTTCTATGATTCTAGTATATATATATATATATATATATATATATATATATAATTGCACTTAAAACCCCTTCATTTTAGTTAAGTTTATAAATTAATACAAATTTCATTTTTATGTGTTTGAAAGTTTACAATTTGGTCCCCTAAACTTTTAAATTAGATCTATGATTTCAAAATCCTCCCTTCTATTTTTGAAATATTATAAAAATGCAACCACAACTATTTGTCTTTAAGAAATCGGGGTCTTACAAACCACCCAGGTGGGGGACGACTGATCACCCGAAATGAGATGGTAGATTCTCACCAGCGAAGTAGTGTACTGGAGGACAAAGATCTACCTTTTGATGAGCTGGACGCGTTGTTAAAGGGAACTGAGATGCCATTCACCTCGGACATCCTAAAAGCACCACTGTCAAACAAGTTTGACCGAACCAAGTTTGAGAAGTATGATGGAAAAACGGACCCAATAGACCACATCGACTAGTTTAGACATCTAATGGCACTTTATGGAGCAATTAATTCTGCACTGTGCAGAGCTTTTGTGTTACCACCCAACTCAATTTTATCATTTACAGACTTTGGGAAGTAACTCATTGGTTGGTTTATCACATGCCAAAGGTTGATGAAGGGTGCTGACTACCTATTAGCTTTGCGACAAGAAAAAGGGGGAATCTTTGTGTTAGTACCTGAATCATTTTAATTAGGAATTAACTTGCATTGAGGGTTGTGACTCAAAGCTCATTATAAATGCATTTACCTCAGGGTTACGACATGGCCGATTTCAAGATTCACTGACGAAGCACAACCCAAAGACCATGATACTAGAAGATGTCAAGTACACGCGTGAAAGCAGAGTACCAACAAAAAATAATTCCAGATCCAACGAAATAGACCATCAGAGAGCATAGGGCAGTGTTGGCCTAGTGAGCTACCCAAGAGAGGGGGGGGGGGGTGAATTGGGAAGTTGTAAAAAATTTAATTTTTAAAAAATATTTTAGCACTTAATTAATCAAATAATCAATTTATCTTAAATTAATTATTATCTTTGTTATGCCACGGATAAGTGTTAATTCTAGGTGCACACCCAAACAAAATAAAAATAACATAAATAATGCAACACACCAAGATATATTCTGGTTCAGCAACCTAGCCATGCCTAATCTAGTCTCCTAAGCTCCACGGAGATTCGCAACCTCTAAACCATTTATTCCTTTAACGGTAGGAACCAAACCGTTACAATGATTATTTCCCTAGGCTTAAAATCATCCTTTACAATTATCTTTTCCCAAGCTAAGGAAGAACCTTATCTTTTCACTAGGCTAAAGACTAACCTAATTCTAATACAGGAAGAATCACAACCTAATCCTTTTAGCAGGCTAAAGATCAAACCTCACTACACTCACAAATATCATTTCCCTGGTAAGAATTAAACCTTCACAATTCACACACAATTAATTCTATTAAGGAAGAATCAAAATTTTAAACCATGTTTGGGGGTATTTGATAGGTTTAAAATAACTATCTACTTCTAAACTGAATTTGGTAGTTTTTGAGTGAATTAATAATATTTAATTGCGTTTTTGTAGTTTTTATATAATTCTGGTATAGGGACACAAACCAGCGACAAACGAGCGAAAACAGTGGGAAAATGGTGAAGAAACAAGGTTTCAACATCACAAGAGCCACCGCCACGGTGGTGAGATTGCAGAGAGTGCTAAATTTGAACAAGTCCTACTGCCTGGATGGTGAAAGATCAGAGAGTTTGGATGTTGTTCCATCGCCGCGGTGCAACGCCATCGCTGCGGTGGTAAAATATCTATGAGCAAATGACTAATCCACTGCTGTGGCCATGATCCCACCGCCGCGGTGGTGGGATCTGCACAACATAATAGATATTTTTAGATATTTTGAAACCTTGCACCTATAAATACCCATTCTCCTACTTCCATTAAAAAGTCTTAAAAGGTTGGACGTCCCTAACCCTTAGGAGGTGGTCCTTGGCCATTTTTGAAGAGCTCAAAGAGGAGAATCATCATTTGGAGAATAGGAAACACCATCGGATCGATCGTTGGTGACAATGGATCACTCCACTTTAAGATTTGATCTTTATCTCTTTGTAATTTAATGTTTTATTGTAAATGATGATGAATCCATCTTGGTTTAATGTTCTAATGGCTAAGATCACGATAGATTAGATAAATATTAGATAGGGATCGATGTAGTTGTGTAAATACTAGTTTGGTTTAATATATGTTTCTTTAACGGTTGTTTGCTTTTAATTCCGATTGTGTTTATCATTTTATGACAATCTTGTTAAGGTATTAGGGTTGTATTTGAGAATACAGGGTTTGACACTCGGAAGAGGTAACCCTGGATTCGGACTAGGGTAAACACATCGTTATGATCTAACAACCCGGGAAGGCGTTAGTGAGTGTGCAATCGATGATGTTGGGGGAAGAATCATGTGACCTAGGGTTGTTAATATGTTGAAGGAGACCTTTTCGTTGACGCAAAGTCATGTATTCACTCGTCTTACACTTGGGAGAGGTGGCAAGTGAGTTTACGAACCGAGATTGTCGGATACCTAAATATTGTTATTGTTAACTAAACGAAATCAAACATGTATTAAGTGAAAGAAATCAATCCCTAGGTAATCAAATTAGTTAGGATTAACCCACTAATTGTAGTTTAATTTAGTTTCAATTAGTTTAATTTAAAATAGTTCTTGAATCGTCTGGATAATAGGATACTATGCAAATTGCGGTATTCAATTATTCACACTGTCCCTGGGGATGATATCCAATCTTAAAGATCCACTATATTAAAACTGGACCTTGTGCACTTGCGAGTAGTCAATACACGAGCGTGTAAAAATGCTACGTCGTACAAGTTTTTGGAGCCGTTGCCGGGGATATGTCTTAATTTGGTTGATATTGTGACCAAGTGGTTGAATATTAATCCTGACAATTCTTTTATTTTAAATTATTTGTCTAATTTGTTTCGTGAGTTGTGATCTAACAATGCATGCAACGAAGAAAGAGTTTGGAATTCTTGGCTCTTGATCCTGAGATCGAGCATACGTTGAAAATGATAAGGAGAGAGAGAAGAAGCTAACTTCAATACCATGAATCGTGATCCAACGAAGCATTCTATCCTAAATACCTTGTCTATGAGCGATTTTGGTAAAAACTGCTCAAGCAAATTTCCCTTAAGTTCAGTCGAATTGGAAGGTGAAGAAGAAAAGATCAAGCACTATATCGATAATGAAAAACAAGTTGTGGAGTGTATCTCTCTCGTTGATGAATGATCATGCAATTTGCTAAGTCCAGCTAGGGACGTTAAATCAAGCAAATCTTTTTGATATGTCTCTAAGGGTATGAAGCTTGCCCAATTTTTGCTATTAATTATATTTTGGAGGCCGGAATGGTCTCGGAACGTGTTCGGAGTAGAATTAAGGAGTATGGATATTCAGGGTTGTGTTGTGAACTTAAAATCGTTGAAATAGCGAAGTGGAAGTAAGTGGTGTGGAGCAAGGTTTTGAAAACATGAAAGAAATTAAGCTAAATGTATAGGAAATCCACCGCCGAGGTGGTGAAAATACAAGATTCACGGTTTTTAAGCTGTTGTTCCACCGCCTAGGCGGTGAAACAACAGAGAGTTCAGCTTCTAAAAAAGTGATTCATCACTGAGGCAATGATTCCCACCGCCTAGGTGGTGAAACAATAGAAGGTTTGGGTTTTTAAAAAACAAAATCCTGTTTTTTCGAAAACTCCAATTCATTTTCTTAAAACTCCCTAATCTCTCTATTTCCATCATTCCCAACCATTCCAAACCTTCATAATCATCCTTGCATTTACAAAAATTCTGATTTCCTCCAAGAATCTTCCTCCAAATATCAGATTTGTCACCCATTTTCACAAATCTAGGGTTTAAGGGCCAAACGGTGCGATTTCTCAATTGTCAAGTTTTTGGACAAAAAAATTTCAGCAAGTAAGTGTTTATGATTCTAAATTTAATCTATTTGTTGAAATATTTGAGTACAATGCATATTATTTCAAAAAAATCCTTGGATTTGGAAAGTACCCAAATCCCTTAAACCCCTAGTTTCGCGATTTTCATTTTCTTTGGGATTTTGGGTTTATTTTTGGTGATGATTCTCATTATTATGCATAGATACATTAGGGAAATGGTTTATATTAGACTATATTGTGACATTATTGTTGGTTTGGTTTTGGTTGGTATGCGGTTCTTATAAATAGCAATGTGTGTTTTGTGGGTATGGTTTGATTTGTTTGTTCTGTTGTTATGGCTTTGGTCTATGTTTTGATGTTGATTGATAGGAAAATTCCAAAGCGTGCTACATCGAAAAAACTACACAAGGAAGCATCATCCTCAGCCACGGATTACGAGTCCTCTCACTTCGTATCCAAGACAACAGAAGAACACTACAACAAATTTGAGTATAAGCGTACATGCATCGGGAAAAGGGGGTTTGGGCCTTTGGATGCCCTTCAAGAAGAATTCAATGATGTCATAAGGAGCCGGGGTTGGGAACAATTCTGCAGTTCACCCCCCAAGGGCGAGGTGTCCGTGGTCCGAGAATTTTATGCTAATATCATCGAGATCACTTACTACCGGATGAGGGTCAGAAATTACCCAATCATATTTAGTCTGGAGCACTTCAATGAAATTTTTGGTTTAAAGGAGTTAGAACCCTCTCACGATCCGTTTGGGAGTCACTCGCCATCTATGGAGACTATGATCCGGGCCTTGACCACGGGCAATGTTCAGTAGACAAACACAGGGCCGGGTTAAGTGATATTTAAGGTGAGGTATCTAAAACCAGTTCCAAAAATCTGGCACCACTTCGTGTGTGGGAACTTGCTTCCTATATCCCATTATTCTGACGTCTCCAAAGAGAGGGCTTTTATTTTACATGACATCCAACTAGGGAATCCAATCAACGTCGGGTGGCATATCTATTCTTCGATACTTCATGCAGTTCAATTGATAAAGACTGGCCTTCTATTTCACTCATTTCTGGCTAAACTATTCAGACGTGCCGGAGTCGTGATCAAAGGGGATAACCCTTGGCCCCCTAAACTTTCTCTTGATCATGCAATGATTAACCGATTGTGGAAAGGCAGAGCCCAAGACCCGGCTGCACTGGAAAATAAGAAAGATGAGGGCCCGAAAGAGGAATAAGTAGGGCCATCTGAGGCCCCGATACCCGAAGCCCCCAGCCCTCAACCAAATTCGACGAATTGCGATATCCAGGATCTCACATCCGATATCGGCAATCTTCTTAATGATTTTACTCGCATGCGGATTTTTCTAGATCAGTACACGTGTAGCAAGATTAGAACCAATGACTTTTATACGAGCGTCTCGGAGTCAACATGACTCTCTATTTGCCAGTGCCACATTTCGAGCCGGACGAGCTGCAACCACCATTTCCTCCTTATGAACGGTAGGGGGTTAGACTATTACGTCTTACCTCCTAGGTATGTGTAGGAACCTAATTTTTTATTTTTATTTCTCTATTTTGTTATTGGGTTCGCTGCCTAGACAGTGAGGACATTGCCTCGTTCAAGTTTGGGGGTATTTATTGAGCATGAAGGAAGAAATTTTTGTGATGTGAATGATGAAAATTTTTGTAAGGAATTTTTATTTTTATTTTTTGTAATTGTATTAAACTAGAAATGTTTAGTTTTTGTTAATGTATTTTAATTTTTGTTTATGCATGTGTAATTATTAGTTAGTGTATGCATGCTAGTTTTTAGTTTTAATGTAGATTTAATGAATGAAGTCGTATGTGCATGTTGAGTTGTAGTGTTCATCTGGGCCATGTCTCGATGATGAAAATTATCCCCTAATTGTATATCAAGGTCGGGGGGTGATGCCATTCATGTGTGTTTTGTGTGCTCAACATGTTGATTAGGTAAAAATTATTTTGATCCTAAAATCGCACGATAGCATAGACTCATTGTATAATTATTTGAACGATTTAACGCCGATTATTCAATAATAAGTTCATGACAGAAATGAGGAATCTAGAACTTGATTGAGGGAGGCTTGAGGTGAAATTATAGGTGAGGTAATTCAGGAGGCATGATTTAGGCCTTCAATTTTATCGCTTGAACCTTTTTGAAACTAACCTGAAAAATTTATTCTCTCGTTCCCCTATCGAAGCCATAAACTTTTCAATTCTGAACACATATCTATACTTTAGCCAATTAAATCTTTCTAAACCATTGTCGCTAAGACTAATATTCAAATTGAGTGAAATCAAGTAGCATAGACTAATGCTAACTTGAAGTGAGCGATTGGGGTTTCGGACGAAAATTTATTGGTTTGGTATTAGCGTATTCACTTGTTAGTCTTTTAGTTCTATTCGCATGCCCCTAAAATTGTACAAATTCGAATAAGTTTGGGAGTGTGACAATTTAAAAAAAATAAAATATGAAAATATAGTTTTATTTTCATTTCTTGCGACAAGTGAATAAAACGTTCTTAAATTCTTGTTTATGGTTGTATTTTCAATATTTAGGGTTACGAGAGAGTGATATAGCGACAAACATTTGTACCTCAGGTATCATTCAATAATAACGATTTGCTATTTTCTATTGCTGTGATACCTTTGGTCGTTCTCCAAAGCTAAACCAAGCCCTATTGATCTTTGTGAATGTCTGAACCCGCATTAGTGCATAGTCGAGCTCAGTCAAGCGTATGATTTTCCTGAATCCTTTAAGGTTTAAGTCATGAGCTTGTCTACTGAATGATCCAATTTGGTGTTTGGTTAGTTATACATTTGAGCTCTCACACACACACATTTATGATGGATCTAGAATGGTTTTTATTGAAATTGAGTCCTGAAATTCTAGAACACCACTTGGTGTGTATTATTTCTTGAACTTGATAAGATTGAGGAATGTTGAGGAATGACCAACTTGGTTTCTTCGATTGAATTTGGAACTCGCATACGTATACTTTTTCTTTGTTAAAGTTTTTCATTTTTAGATTAGTCGTAAGTTAATTAGAGTTGTTAGTTTAATTTAGTGTTAGGGTGTTTTGCTCGAGAACTAGCAAAATTCCATGTTTGGGGGTATTTGATAGGTGTAAAATACCTATCTACTTCTAAACCGAATTTGGTAGTTTTTGAGTGAATTAGGAATATTTAATTGTGTTTTTATAGTTTTTATGTAATTCAGGTGTAGGCACGCAAACAAGCGACAAACGAGCGAAAACAGTGGGAAAATGGTGAAGAAACAAGGTTTCAAGATCACAAGAGCCACTGCCACGGTGAGAAAGGCACCGTCGCGGCGGTGTGATTGCAGAGAGTGCTGAATTTGAACAAGTCCCACCGCCTGGGTGGTGAAAGATCAGAGAGTTTTGATGCTGTTCTACTGTCGCGGCACAAGGCCACCGCTGTGGTGGTAAAATAGAGGTGAGCTAACGACTTACCCATCGCTGCGGCCATGATCCCACCACCGTGGCGGTGAGCTCTGCACAGCAAAATAGATATTTTCAGATATTTTGAAACCTTGAACCTATAAATACCCATTCTCCCACTTCCATTAAAAAGGCTTAAAAGGTTGGACGTCCCTAACCCTTAGGAGGTGGTCCTTGGTCATTTTTGAAGAGCTCAAAGAGGAGAATCATCATCCAGAGAAGAGGAAACACTAGCGGATCGATCGTTGGCGATAATGGATCACTCCACTTTAAGATTTGATCTTTATATCTTTGTAATTTAATGTTTTATTGTAAATGATGATGAATCCCTCTTGGTTTAATGTTCCAAAGGCCAAGATCATGATAGATTAGATAAATATTAGCTAGGGATCGATGTAGTTGTGTAAATACTAGTTTGGTTTAATATATGTTTCTTTAACGGTTGTTTGCTTTTAATTCCGATTGTGTTTATCATTTTATGACAATCATTGTATGCTTGTTAAGGTATTAGGGTTGGATTTGAGAAAACAGGATTTGACACTCGGAAGAGGTAACCCTGGATTCGGACTAGGGTAAACACATTGTTACGATCTAACGACCTGGGAGGGCGTTAGTGAGTGTGTAATAGATGACGTTGGGGCAAGACTCACGTGACCTAGAGTTGTTAAGACATTGAAGGGGACCTCTTGGTTGACGCTAAGTCACGTATTCACTCGTCTTACACTTGAGAGAGGTGGCGAGTGAGTTTACGAACTGAGATTGTTGGATACCTAAACATCGTTATTGTTAACTACACGAAATTAAATATGTATTAAGTGAACGAAATCAATCCCTAGGTAATCAACATAGTTAGGATTAACCCACTAATTGTAGTTTAATTAATTTAAATTAGTTTAATTTAAAATAATTCTTGAACCGTCTGGATAATAGGAGACTATGCAAATTACAGTATTCAATTATTTACACCATCCCTGTGAGAACGATATCTGATCTTAAAGATCCACTACATTAAAACTGGACCTCGTGCACTTGCGAGTAGTTAATATGCGAGCGTGTAAAAAATACTACGTCGTACACATCACAATGTAGATCTCCAACGGTGATGAATCACAATCGTCGATCCATGCTTGGGTTCCCGTTTCATTCGAATAATTATTCCCAAACTCCTTCCACTCATTTCTGGTTCCTCGTGGTGGCTTTCACTGAATGTGGAATTTGTTCTCTCAATGCCACCACTTCTGACTCGGCCTTAATAAAGCTGATTAGTTAACCAATTTACGTCTGAAGAGACGTTATAGTCATATCGATTTCGGCGTAGACCATCTCAATATTGTTGATAGGTGTGAAAAACCTATCTATTTCGAAATCGAATTTGTTAGTTTTCAAGTGTTTTAGTTATATTTAATTGTGTTTTAGTTTGTTTTAGTGTAAAACAGGTAAAGGGACGTTAAAGGGCGATAAATAAGTGAAAACGGTAGAGAAACGGTGAACGAAATGTGAAAAACAGGGTTTCGGTGAATGAAGACCACCGCCTAGGCGGACGTTCCACCGCCTAGGTGGAAAAGAGGCAGAATATTAGAGTGCTAAACCACCGCCTAGGTGAGAAAACCATCTCTTAGGAGAGAAAACATCAGAATGTTATGCCAGCAGCCACCGCTTAGGCGGAGAAACCACCGCCTAGGCGAAGATCCGACAGAAGCTTAACCGATTTAAACCACCACCTAAGCGGTGAACCACCAGCTAGGCAGTGAGATTCTGCACAAAATATCTATCTTCAGATATTTTGAAGATATTTTCCTAATCCTTCTTTTTAACCCTTTTCTCCACCAATTGTAAAAGAGGCTAGAAGAACCCTTAGACGTGAGAGGAGGCTTGGTCGATATTTTGAGAGGTCCTTCCACCTTAGTTAGGTTTAGATAATTTAGGAAGTAGATTAGATTAGTTTTAGAGAGTGTTGTTGGCCAATCCTTGAAGAGCTGGAAGAAGAAGTTCATCAATGGAAAAGAGGAAGCTCGGGAGGATTGTTCTTTGGCGAAAGTGGACTACTCTACTTTGAGATTTCATCTTTCTTCCCTTATTTCCATCTTTGTACTTAATGTTTATTATTGATATTGATGATCTGCTCTTGATTTAATGTTGTATTGGCTAAGAACATATTAGTTTAATTAAAGATTAGTTAGGGAAAGATGTAGTTGTATAAATACTCGTTTGGTTTAATATATGTTTCTTTAACGGTTGTTGCTTTTAAGTCCGATTGTGTTTATCATTTGATGATGATCTTAGTATGCTTGTAATGGTATTAGGGTTGGATTTGAGAAACTAGGGTTTGACACTCGGGAGAGGTAACCCTAGATTCGTACTAGGGTAAACACATCGTTACGACCTAACGACCTGGGAGGGCATTAGTTAGTGTGTAATCGATGACATTGGGTCAAGACTCACGTGGCCTAGAGTTGTTAAGACATTGAGGGGGACCTCTTCGTCAACACGAAGTCGCGTATTCCCTCGTCTTACACTCGGAAGAGGTGGAGGCAGAGTTTACGAATCGAGATTGTCGGATACCTAAACTCCGTTATTGTTAACTAAACGAAATCAAACATGTATTAAGTGAACAAAATCAATGCCTAGTTAATCATCTTAGTTAGGATTAACCCACTAATTGTAGTTTAGCTTAGTTTAATTTTAAATCATGTCTTTCATCGTTAGGATAACATGAGACTACGTAAATTGCGGTATTCAATTATTCATACTTTTCTCTATGGGAACGATATCCGATCTTCAATAACCACTATATTAAAACTTAGACCTCGTATACTTGTGAGAGTAAGTAGCAGTGTATTTCACGCTCCTACCAATTGTTGAGACGATCCTCATGCTCATTGATCCTGTCATTTATTTTCCTCTCAAAGGCCTAAGTCTCCCTCATAAATTCAACGAACATGATTTCCAGAGGGAAGACTCCACATCTCGAACCAGAGTGTCAATCCATGGTGCCGTGGTGGTGAAACTATCCCCCAAGCTTTGGTAGCTTGTTGAATAATTCAAACAGTGATAATCATAACCGGTTATATCTTTCAACAATCAATAGGCTTCGTCCATAGTTAATTGGTCGAAATAAGTGGTCCCATTTCCTCTTTCGACCCAATTTTTGGTTGCAGCTAATAACCCATTGAGAAAGTTCAGTAGTTGACACTACCTCAGGAAATGATGGTTTGGAAACTGGAACAACAATTCCTTGTATCGATCCTAAGCACTATAAAATGACTCAGAATCTCGTTGAAAGAAATGCATCAATACTTGTTGATCTAGCATCTTCAAGTACCCTGCATGAAAAACAAAAACAAAAACAAAACTACAAACAAAAAAGTTATAAACAAAAGAAATGACTAAATTAAAATCAAGTTATTTACTCACAATATCAATAACTATCTAAAACACAATCCCCCAGTAATGGCGCCAAAAACTTGGTAGCGCATAGATACGCTTTCTCCGCAAATATACGTGTCAAGTTTTAGTATAGATTAGAAGAATTGGGGTTGTCGTATCCACATGGATTAGATTAGACGGTCGTTGAGTATAGCGATTATCATAACTTCACTTTATCTAGGCGATAAAAAATATAGTTTTTATAATTACTATACTAAACTAATTATCTAATTAAACTAATTAATCTAATATACTAATATAATGGTATGACAGTTATGGGAGATTATTGCCTAGGGATTAACTTCGTTCACTTAAATGTGTTTGTTTTAATCTAATTTACATTAACGACGTTCTTCCTATCCGATATCTCTATATCGAAATCTCATTCACTACCTCTCTCGAGTGTAAAGTGAATGAATATGTGACTTTGCATCAACGCCGAAGTCCCCCTCGAGCATCTATATGACACTTAGTCACTGAGTCTTTGCCCCCAAAGTTGTGGATTGCATACTTTCTAACTCCCTCCTGGGTTATTAGATCGTCGCGTTGTGTTTAAATTCTAGTCCGAATCTGGGGTTACCTCTCCTGTGTGTCAAACCGGGTATTCTCAATATATCTAAATAAGCATATAAATGTGGAATAACAACAAACACAAATGGATAAACATGAACAACCATTAACGAAACATAGATTTTATATAAACAACATTTTCGTGAATTACATCAAGCCCTAGACAATATATGTTTAGCTACACATGGCCTTAGCCTTAAATACAATTAGAAATGAGCATTCAACCAACTAAGAGATAAAGAGAGAAATGAGGAGACTAGCCGTTATCTGAAGATTCATCATGAAAACTGCTTCGAGAACGCTTCCTCCTTCTTCACGTTGTGATATTCTATTGGTCGAATGGCTCTAGAGCTCACAAAACTCACAAAAACGTCCACATCTTGTTTGGGGAGGATAAGGACGATATTTCTAGGATTCAAAATATCTTAAAATATCCTAAAATATCTTAAAATATCAGGTGTTGATCATTGTAGCAGCGGGATCACCACTGCAATGGTGGATAGGTCGGTAGGATTTTTGGCGGTTGACTGCTGCAGCGGTGGAGCTTCAACAAACTCTCTGTATTTTCACTGCTGCAATAGTGGTTCATCATTGCAACGGTAGATACACGTTCGAATTTTTGAATTTTTTTCCCTTTTTCTCCATCGTCCTTCTCCCGCTTTGATCGTTTAGGACCGTTTTAGTCCCTTTTTATCCCAAATACCTAATTTAAGGCAAAATAAATAAAAAACGCATTAAAACATAATAAAATGCTATAAAAATACTTGAAAACTAATAAAACTAGCTTGGGAATAAATAGATAAATTTCACCTATCATCCACTCATTACTTTGGGATACAAAATTGGTCTAACCCAAAACAGTAACATAGTTTTCAAGATGAAGATTTTTCTCATTTATACCAACAAAATCTATGGGTTCACAACACACAGCCTTTCAATTGACAAATTCCTCTTTGAATCTAATTTCTTTCTCGTTGCTTTGAAAGTGGGTTTTGTCATATTTGAGTTTTGGGGTAGGTCTCTTGATTCTAGGCATTTATTCACACTTATAAGTTCAAACTTCCGATTAAACACATGAGATCTAACTTAGATGAAATATATAAACAGAAACCCTAGAAGAGATATCATGACCAACCTTAAATTGAAGCTTTAGGTTAACAATTGGTAGATATGATCCCTAGATCTACAAATCTAAGCTGAATTGTGATGATTTCTTGAAGATTTTGGATGGAAGATGCTTTGGAGAGGAAGGGTTTCCGAAGAAGGGGGAGTTTAAAACCTAAATGGGGTGAAATAAATGGGATAGGGACTTTAAGTCCCATAACAGTCGGTTGACCGACTGCTTATGGTGAACCGACTGCTTATGGTCGGTTAACCGACCATTGTAGAGTGTGCATACTGCAGTTCTGCTCTGTTGGTTAACCGACAGACTTTTGTCCTTTTCGTCATTTTGTGTATTTTAGCCCTAATTGATAAACTTAGCTCAATTTTTACCTCTTATTTTGATCCACCCATATTATTAAAATATTTTCACACTCACACACTTACACAGACATCACAAATATCTAATTTATGAAATGTGAAGCATCAGTTTCCCTAACGAAATTATTATATTTGAATTTTAGAAGATTTGACATACCTGGCTTGTCTTTGGGAGAAATTGGTATGTGTACCATTGTTGGATTGTTGATTTCAAGCTTGGTGTCCTTTGAATTCACTATTTTCGTTTGGTTTCATTTGTCACTCTGATTTTCTCATTTCTTGGACCGGCTCTTTTTTGGCTAGGTTCAGTGATAATTTTCTTGCATTTGTATGGTTCTTTGAGCTGCTTTTCTTCATTTGTTTTGGTTACCACTTTGTATATGGTCCTTTTCTTGTATTGATATCTCACCATTTGTTGAGGATAAGGATCGTTTGATTTCATGTATCGAACCTGCTGCTTTTCTATCTATCCACTTTGCATATACTGATTCATCCTCATTGGTGCATTGAATTTGGAGTCCTTTCTCGGCATGTAATGTTCATTGTATCTTCTTGGTTGTTCAAATCTTGGATTGGTACCTGCATAAACGTTTTTGCTTTTTGGTATCCAGTTATTTCTGGATCCGATAGGGTCACCACGCAATAAATAACAAACTTTCTCAAAATGACCATAATTCCTACAATAAAAACATTTAGCATTGTTAGTACATTTCTTTAGATAATCATTGTTCCGTACAGGAGCACGATATCGTTGGTGATATTGAGGAGTTGCTTTAGTGATTATTGGTTTTTCAACAAGTTTAGTTCTCTTAATATCCTTGAATTTGTTCATTACTTCATCAAGTTCCTTTTGAGTATTTTCAAGTAATCGCATTGTTGTACTAACGTTTACTTGTAGACCAAAATTCTTCTTATGCAAAAATTCAAGACCATTCTAAAGAATTTAACCTTCATTTTCAATAGAATGAATTTTCACACGAGCTCTATCAAGCTCACACCTTGCATTTTCCAACTCAATGCTCAAAGCCTCATTTAAAGTTTCAAGTTTTTTTTAAAATTATTTTGCTGAAAATCACAAATATCAGTTTTCAAAACCTTCTTCAATAGATCGATTTTTTTTATACAACTTACCAATTTCAGATAAAGCATTTGCAAATTCAACAGTTTCAAAATATTTGTCCAAATTCTTCTTCTTAAGAGACTTAGTAGTACTAAACTTCTTATTTTAAGGAGTTGCAATCTTTTACCGAAGTTTAAAATTCTCGTTTCCAAAAACATAGGTAAGAGCAATCAGTATCTCAATAGCCTTATCTGCATTCTCACTATCAGGAATTCTACCATTTTTACCAACAGAACAATGACTATCAGAAGAGGTGGGGGGGCACTACAATAGTACATACGACATCATGATCAATGCATTCCATATGATCGTGTTTAGCTAGACTATGAAGTATATCGAGCTAAAATCAACTATGATGCCAATTATTGGCCCAGTGAGCTACCCAAGAGGGGGGGGGGGGGGGTGAATTAGGTAGTTATAAAAAATTTCAACAATTTTTAATCTTTTAACACTTAATTAATCAAATAATCAATTTATCCTAAATTAATTATTATTTTTGTTGTGCAGCGAATAAGTGTTAAATTCTAGGTTCATACCCAAACAAAAAAAAAAAAACGTAAATAATGCAGCACACCAAGATATATATTGGTTTAGCAAGCTAACCTTGCATAATCTAGTAGCTTGAGCTCCATGGAGATTCGCAACCTCTAAACCCCTGATTCCTTTTACGGTAGGAACCAAACCCTTACTGGTAGTGCGGGAAAAACACGCCGCTACTTACTTTCGCAAGTATTCAAGGTCTAAGTTTTAGTATAGTGTGATCGTTAAGATCAGGTTATCGTATCCACAGGGATTGTTGTTGTTACTATCGAATACCGCGTTTGTCGTGACCTAATTTTATCTAGGCGAAAAGCAAATGTAATTAATTAATTAAACTAATACTAATATAACCTAAATTAACTACACTATTATGCTAATATGTTTTAGGGTGAAGAATTGTATAGGGATTAACGTGTTTACAAATACGTGTTCGATTCCGATTGACTCGCGTTTACGTTGTTCGACCTATTTGACAACCTCGGTACGTAAATTCCACCGCCATCTCTTCCGAGTGTAAGATGGGGGAATACATGACTTTGAGTCAACGCAGAAGTCTCCCTCAACGTCTTAACGACCCTAGGTCACGTGAGTCTAGCCCAGCGTCATTGATTGCACACAATCCAACTCCCTCCCAGGTTATTGGATCGTCGCGTTGTATTTACCCTATCGACAATCTCCGTTCTAAAACTCCCTCGCCATCTCTTCTGAGTGTAAGACGAGGAATATAACGCAACTTCGAGCCAACGAAGAGGTCCCCCTCAACGTCTTTACGACCCTAGGTAGCGTGTGTCTAGCCCCACATCATAGATTGTCCACGATTCAAATCCCGACCGGATTATAGAATCGTGGTGTTTGTTTACCCTAATCTAAATCCAGGGTTTTTGTCAAAACCCCGTATTCTCCATTTATCAATACAAACATAATAAACAAACAATACGATAAATACAATCAAACTACGAAGAACAATCACAAATGCAACACCGAAATCATCCAAACAACGTATTTATAAATTATAGGTTAATCCCTACTACAATCCATATTTAACTCGGGGCCATAGCCGCATATACAAGAAAGTAATAAGATAAACATGCTCACATACTCCTAAGATAAAGAAATAAGGAAAAACAATCGAAGAACTTAGCCTCGTCCGAAGATAAACCGCTAAGAATGCTCCACGATCGATTCGCTGTCTTCTCCACTTCGGGATGTGAGCTCCCCCACTAAAACTCCTAACCCTAGGCTTAACTATAGCCTAAAGGACTCAAAAATGCAAGAGAGATGAGAGATATACCGGCCAAGGTGGAGAAGAGGGGATATTTATAGCAAAAATATCCTAAAAATATCTCAAGACAGTGTAGGGCAAATCCGCCTAGGCGGTGGACTGGAGAACATTCTGTTGGATTTTCACCTAGGCGGTAGAAATTCCGCCTAGGCGAGCGGCTGTCAGTAGCCCTTCTTCGTCCTCTGCTGGATTTCCGCCTAAGCGGTAGAATTTCCGCTCCGGCGGTCGTCCGGCAGTAACATTTTGCTCTTCTTTACATCTTCACCGCTTAGGTGGTGGTCTGGATGCCTAAGCGGTGGGCCTGTTTAAGCTTTTAGCCTCCGAGGTTGTTTATCCACCGTAACTTCGAACCGCTTTGGTTCGATCTCATCATTTTAGCTCCAGTTTCCTATCTTTTTGACCCACACACCTGAGTTATACTTAAAGTATAAATAATAATTAAAACATAATAAAAAATAACTATAAACATATTCGAAAACTAACCAATTCGGATTAGAAATAGATAGGTTTTTCACACCTATCAATACCCCCAAACTCAGAATTTGGCTAGTCCTCGAGCCAAACACACACACTAAAATGAAAAATACAACAAACGGAAATAAATACCAAACAACCTAAAAACAATCTAAACATAACAACATGCGAGTTTTGACTTCTTCTAACGGCCTATTTATTGTTCCCTCAACAACCGCCAGTTATATCAAGTTCAGGCGGTAACACACATCATGAGGTTCTAGATTTTTGACATGCAATAATGGTGAACGCTATTCTAGATCCTTTAAATGTGTTAGTGCGAGACTCAATAATATAACTATACAACGATCGGATTGGATCATCCACCAACGAAATTCATGAGTTAAGGATTACCATAAGCTAGATTGGGGTCCACTCTCCACTAATATAGGTTTAGTAGTTCATGAAGATCATTAGGACTTGGTTCGGTTAAGGTTAATTTGGCCAAGGGTATTTCGGAATAGAAAAACGGGTTAACGTTGTTAACTTAACATTACCCAGGGCTCAACGCTTGGCACATTCACTCTCGAATCCCTATAGAAAGATTGGAAAACAATCCCGAACATGCATTTAAGAACAACGTACTCACTTGTAAAAAAGAAACGGAAATAAAAACTGTATTTACATTTGATTCTTTTTTTTTTTTTCAACGAACGCACCCCCAAACTTATTTGAATGTTACAATTGAAGGGGTGTGTGAAATACAAATGAAAAATGACAAGTGAGTACTCAAATACCGAACCAATTAGAAGTTCGCCCTAAACCCAACCGCTCACATCAAGAAGCCTTTGCAATGATTCACTCAAATGAGCCTTTAAATTCAGCGATATAGGTTTGGAAAACGATCAACTGGGGAGGGTATTAGTTTATGTGTTCTAAATTGAATTTGCATTTAGGCTTCGACAGGGTAACGAGGGATAAACATGTAACAAGGTAGGCTTCAAAAGGCTCAAGTGACAAAGAGAATGCCTAAATCACGTCTCCTGAACTACCTCGCCTAGGATTTCGCCTCAAGCTTCCCCTCTGTCAAGTTCTAGAATCCTTAATGTGTCATGAATTTGGTTAATTGATAATCGTCCTCAAATCAATTGAATAACTATACATTGAGTCTATGTGCTCGTGCAAATTAAGATCTACAATAATTTTTCACCAAAAAACATAGTCAAGCACACAGAATCACACATGCATGGGTATTACCCTTGACTTCGAAAACAACCAGGGGTAATTTTCATCATCGGGTGACGGCCCAGATGAACGCAAAACTCAACATATAACAACAACACAAAAGCATAAACACATTCTAACCTAAACACACATGCAATATGAAAAACGATAACACATAAACTAACATACTACTAAATACAACACATCACCGCCAAACTCAAAGTGGACAGTGTCCTCAGCGAACCCAATCATCATTCTCAACATATGAAATTTAAAGCATGCTGACGAAGGGTGTTTAGAACACTTACCTGGGAGCCGAGAAGATCTCGCCTCTGATTCAAGTCGGATGGGATGGAACAAAAAAAAAAATTCTTGGGTTGCCTCCCAAGAAGTGCGTGGTTTAATGTCCTCGGCCTGACATTCAGAATGCCCTCAACATTGGCGAGATTTGGCTTTGGATGGCTCGATCTGTCACCAAAATGCCTCACCGGCTTATGTGCTTGGCCAGCAAAATAAACGGATTGGAATCCCGTTGAAAGGGATGCATCAATACCCGTCGATCTAACATCGCCAAGTACCCTGCATTGGAAACAAAAACAAAACTACAAATAAAAATTATATACAAAATAAATGCCTAAAGTAAAATTAAGTCATTTACACACAATATCAATAATAACTAATTCGCCAATCCCCGGCAATACGAAACACTTGCTTCCCCTATCTAAAACTTAAGTCCAGAGCCGTTACCGCATTTCTTCGACAATAACATCAAAACAATCCCTGGCATCGGTGCCAAAAACTTGGTAGCGCGGGAAAAACACGCCGCTACTTACTCTCGCAAGTATACGAGGTCTAAGTTTTAATATAGTGTGATCGTTAAGATCGGGTTATCGTATCCACAGGGATTGTTGTCGTTACTATCGAATATCGTGTTTGTCGTGACCTAATTTTATCTAGGCGAAAAGCAAATGTAATTAATTAATTAAACCAATACTAATATAACCTAAATTAACTACACTATTATGCTAATATGTTTTAGGGTGAAGAATTGTATAGGGATTAACGTGTTTACAAATACGTGTTCGATTCCGATTGACTCGCGTTTACGTTGTTCGACCTATTTGACAACCTCGGTATGTAAACTCCACCGCCACCTCTTCCAAGTGTACGACGGGGGAATACATGACTTTGAGTCAACGCAGAAGTCCCCCTCAACGTCTTAACGACCCTAGCTCACGTGAGTTTAGCCCAGCGTCATTGATTGCACACAATCCAACTCCCTTCCGGGTTATTGGATCGCCGCGTTGTATTTACCCTATCGATAATCTCCGTTCTAAAACTCCCTCGCCACCTTTTTTGAGTGTAAGACGAGGAATATAACGCAACTTTGAGCCAACGAAGAGGTCCCCCTCAACGTCTTTACGACCCTAGGTAGTGTGTGTCTAGCCCCACGTCATCGATTGTCCACGATTCAAATCCCGACCGGGTTATAGAATCGTGGCATTTGTTTACCTTAATCTGAATCCGGGGTTTTGTCAAAATCCCGTATTCTCCATTTATCAATCCAAGAATAATAAATAAACAATACGATAAATACAATCAAACTACGAAGAACAATCACAAATGCAACACCGAAATCATCCAAACAACGTATTATAAATTATAGGTTAATCCCTACTATAATCCATATTTAACTCGGGGCCATAGCCGCATATACAAGAAAGTAACGCGCTAAACATGCTCATATACTCCTAAGATAAAGAAATAAGGAAAGCACAATCAAAGAACTTAGCCTCGTTCGAAGATAAACCGCTAAGAACGCTCCACGATCGATTCGCCGTCTTCTCCACTTCGGGATGTGAGCTCTACCACTAAAAATCCTAACCCTAGGCTTAACTATAGCCTAAAGGGCTCAAAAATGAAAGAGAGAGGAGAGATATACCGGCCAAGGGGGAGGAGAGGGGATATTTATAGTAAAAATATCCTAAAAATATCTCAAGACAGTGTAGGGCAAATCCGCCTAGGCGGTGGAAATTCCGCCTAGGCGGAGTTAGGTCGGTTAAGTCTGATCGCCTGGGCGGTGAAGTAGGCGGTGGACTAGAGAACATTCTGTTGGATTTTTGCCTAGGCAGTAGAAATTCTGCTTAGGCTAGCGGCTGTCAGTAGCCCTTCTTCGTCCTCTGCTGGATTTCCGCCTAAGCGGTAGAATTTCTGTTCCGGCAATCGTCCGGTAGTAACATTTTGCTCTTCTCTGCATCTTCATCGCTTAGGCAGTGGTCTGGATGCCGAAGCGGTGGGCCTGTTTCAGCTTTTAGCCTCCGAGGTTGTTTATCCACCGTAACTTCGAACCGCTTTGGTTCGATCTCATCATTTTAACTCCAGTTTCCTATCTTTTTGACCTACACACCTGAGTTATACAAAAAGTATAAATACTAATTAAAACATAATAAAAAATAACTATAAACATATTCGAAAACTAACCAATTTGGATTAGAAATTGATAGGTTTTTCACACCTATCACTTACAATGATTCATTTTCTAGGCTCAAAATTAACCTTTACAATTCTCTTTTCCCAGGCTACGGAAGAACCTTATCCTTTTCCGGGCTAAAGACTAACCTAATTCTATTACAAGAAGAATTACAACCTAATCCTTTTAGCAGGCTAAAGATCAAAGATCACCACACTCACAAATATCATTTTCTCAAGTAAGGATTGAACCTTTACAAGTCACTCACAATTAATTCAATTCAGGAAGAATCAAAACCTACTTCTTTTCAAGGGAAAAGAATAACCTAACATTTTAATACCTAAGGCATCGACCAAATCTCAATCATTTTTTTCTAGAAAAGATTAAACCCTAGCTACCCTGACTGGATACCGACCGAACCATATCTAATTCCCTCAAACTCACTAATACAAGAAACAAAATGAGTTTCTTCCCACTCAGAATTTCTACCACTTCAAAATAATTATACTCGATTAATGTCCCTAAATTTACTATGTGATAGAATTTAAGTGAGGAAAATTAATATCTGATTGTAACAAGTGTGGGTAGCATATAATTAAGCACGTAATCAGATAATATCACAAAATCATTTTAAAAAGAATTATTATGCTCTTAAGTTTAAAAATGATTTTTCAACAATCTTAAATCCAAGTAATAAACAATAATATGAAATCAAATTTCAGCATAATAACATGGGAAGATCTTACCAAGAAAACAACGAAGTATTGAAACAGAATTGCAAAACAGCACAGATCGGTGATGCCAATTTAACAACGCTTTAGCTCAAGAACTTTTCACAGGAATGATCTCCTGAAATAATCTTAGTATAATATCTCTTAGAAAGCTTAGGAACTTGATAGTTCTTGATGTGTCATGAGTTCTAAATCCCAGGTCTATTTAAATTGATTTGAAACAAGCCCTCCAACGGCTAGTTTTCTAATGATAGGCCTCTAAAAGGCACCCATTGACCCCATATATCGTAATCATTCAGTTCTAAAGTATTTCACTCAAATATAGTTTTTAAACTTCTCAATTAAGTCTATAAATTATTTCTCAATTACTAATCACAGAGATAGGAAGTATTTATTAAACCAAATGGAGAAAATCATTTAATATATGAACCATATCACTATCTATTCAAAATATATGAATCATATCTTCCACAATTTCAAATCCCCAGAATCTCTCCATTGAAACCATAAAAAATGGCTAGTTTTTTACCAAAAGACTAAGTTCCTCAAGTTCTCAACTGAAATAGTCGGTTGACCGATCCCTGCCCAGTCGGTTGATCGAATGATACAGGATATAACACAGTTGAAAACCAAAAGGTAGTCAGTTGACCGATTACTTAACGATCGGTTGACCGATTGATTCAGGATGCAATCCAAGCCGAACCCAAGCAACGGTCGGGTGACCGAACCTTCTAGGGTCGGTTGACCGATCGATTTCAAGAGTTTTACTTTTTGGCTTCCTAAAATTAATGACTATCTTTTGTAGAAGCAGATTATGTATTATCAACTAGGTGCACACTTAAACAACAAAATATAAACAATGTAAATAATGCAACACACCTAAATTAATATTGGTTCACCAAGTTACTCTTGGCTAATCCAGTCCGCCGAGCTCCGTGGAGTGTCCCACCCACTAAACTTAAGATTCTTTTAAAGGTAGGAACCAATCCCTCACAACAATTCTTTTCATAGGCTTAGAATCAACCTTTATAATTCATTTTCACAGGCTAAGGAATAACCTCTATTTTTTTACCAAGCGAGAGATTAACCTAATTCTATTACAGGTAGAATCACGACCTAATTCTTTTTATACCTTAGGCTCAAGAATTAAACCTTACAAAAATACACTCCAAATATCCTTTTACCCGTTAAGGATTAAACTGTTACAATTCACTCACAAATTCAATCAAGGAAGAATTAACACCTAATCTTGTTATACTCTAGGTAAAGATCAAAACCTCAATCTCTTTACCGGAAGAGATTAAAATCAGCTACCCTTGATTGGACACTCCCAGTAGTATCTAATCTGACACTCAACTCACCACTTAAAAATAATTGATAAGTGATTTTCCTACTCGGAGCTTCTACCACCCCAGATAAATTCAAACTCAATTAATGTCCCAATACTAGTGATAGAAAATTCAAAATTTCAAAATCTAATAAATAAAGATGGGTAGCAAGAAATTAAGCACGTAATCAAATTTTCTCAAGAAATTGTTTGAAATATTTTTCAATAAAAAAATTCGGAAAATAATTTCAAAGATCAAATTCCAAATAATAAATAATATAATCAAAGAACAATTAATAGTATGTAATTTGAAAGATCTCACCAGGATTCCACCGAAAAAATAATGATTAGTATAACAATGAAACTTTCGATTGGTAGTAGAAATAATCCACAACAAATATTTCTCGAGAAGAACTATCAGAAATGATCTCACAATCCACTCAGTAAGATTACTCTTAGAAAGCACGAGAGCTAAATAACTCAGAATAGTTTGGATTTTCTTGATTTCTAATTTATTTCATGTGAAATCTGTAGGTCTATTTAAAGCCTCTTAAAATAAGCCCTATAACGGTTAGTTTCCATAAATCATGACATTTAATTACACCAATAGACCCTCTATATCGAAATGATTCATTCTTGGTATAATTCACTTAAAATATTCAATTAAGTCCCTCAAACTTTTACTCAATCTCAATTAGATAAGATTGAAAGAATTACATGTACCAAATTGAGAAATATCAAAACTACTTGAACCATATCTATAGGGATAATTAAATATTAATTAAATAACTCAAAATATATCAGATTCCTAAGATATCTTACATATCTTAACTATAAAACGGTTAGTAACGACTACTTTTTTAATAAAATCCGAAATTCCATAAATCTTGAAACAACTTAATTTGTCGACCGGCCAAGACCCATCAGTCGACCGCCCAATTCAGGAGGTAGCCAAGCCAAAATCTCTTCGCCCATCAGTCGACTGCCCATCCATTACCTATCGACTGGACGATTCAAAAAGTTTCATAAGTCGACCTATCTATCGACTTAGAGATTTAGAGAGTTTATTTTCTATCACAAGTCGACTTACCTGTCGACCTAGAGACTCAAAGACTTCTTATTTTAAGCACAGGTCGACCTACCTATCGACCAAGAGATCAACAACTTCATTCATTAATCACTGGTCGACACACCTGTCGACTGAGAGATGCTGGAATCTTATCCTAAATTCATTTTAAATCCAATTTCATTGACATTTTCGCCCCTTTAATCATTTTCTTTTCTCCGTTAGCTCCATTAAATACTTAAGTTCAATTTTAATCAATTTATCAACATTTCTTTTTGAATTACACATAGGAGAAAATAATTTATTTAATTAGGATCCTAAAAACACACATAATTTTGAAAAAATATTTTGTGTCGTGTGTGATCCTAACGGGGATACATTAAGAGTTAGAATTTAACCTGAGTCATTTTTTCTCGGTTCTTTAATTTCTTCAAACTCTTAATCTTCCATCATCTTTAGCATTTCCACAATATCTTCATGATCATTTTTATCACTAGAACTAATAAACTGAAACACTCCATAAAATTGTTAGTTCCGTAAAAACATCAACATTTAATTGTCCAACAAAATCTTAGGATCCACAATCATCATTAAGCGTAAGATTGCCATAGATTATCCTTACCTAAATTTACATCCACTCTTTACTTTGGGAGACAAAGTTGTTCCAACCCAAAACACTAACATACTTTTCAAGATCAAGATTTTTCTCCTTTAAACCAACAAAATCTATGGGTTTACAACACATGAGATCTAACTTAGATGAAGTATATAAATAGAAACCCTAGAAGAGATAGCATGACCACCCTTAAATTGAAGCTTTAGGTTTACAAACAGTAGATCTGATCCCTAGATCTTCAAATCCAAGATGAACTGTGATGATTTCTTGAAGCTTTTAGATGGAAGATGCTTGGGAGAGGAAGGGTTTTCGGAGAAGAGGGAGTTCAAAATCGAAATGGGGTGAAATGAATGGGCTAGAGACTTTAAGTCCCGTAATAGTCGGTTGACCAACTGCTTATGGTCAGTTAACCGACCACTATAGAACATGTATACTGTAGCTCTGCTTCTGTTGGTTGACCGAAAGACTACAGTCGGTTGACTGATAGTGTTGTCTCTTTTTCGTCCTTTTGTGCATTTTAGCTCTAATTAATCAACTTAGCTCAAATTTTACCTTTTATTTTGATCCACACATATTATTAAAATATTTTCACACCCACACACTTACACACACATCACAAATATCTAATTTACGAAATATGAAGCATCAGTCTCCCTAATGAAATTAATTTATTCGAATTTTAGAAAAATTGACATATTTGAATCGTCTTTGGGAGCAATTGGTTCGTATACCTTTGTTGGGTTGCTAATTTCAAGCTTGGTGTCCTTTGAATTCACTATTTTTCCTTTGGCTTGATTTGTAACTCTGATTTTATCCTTTCTTGGACCGGCTCCTTTTTGGCTAGGTTCGGTGATAATTTCCTTGCTTTGTATGGTTCTTTGAGCTGCTTGATCCGTCCACTATGCATATACTAATTCTTCCTCATTGGTGCATTGAATTTGGAGTCCCTTATCGGCATGTAATGCTCATTGTATCTTCTTGGTTGTTCGAATCTCCGATTGGTACCTGCATAAAAGTTTTTGCGTTTTAGTATCCTGTTATTTCTGGATCCGATAGGGTAACCACACAATAAATAACAAACTTTCTCAAAATGACCGTACTTCCTACAATAAAAACATTTAGCATTGTTAGTACATTACTTTGGGTAATCATTATTCTGTACTTGAGCATGATATCCTTGGTAATATTGAGGAGCTGCTTCAGTGACTATTGGTTTTTGAACAAATTTAGTTCTCCTAATATCCTTGAATTTCTTCATTACTTCATCAAGTTCCTTTTGAGTCTTTTCAAGTAATCGCTTTGTTGTACTAATGTTTACTTGTAGACCAAAATTCTTCTTATGCGTAAATTCAAGATCATTCATTCTTAAAAATTTGATCTTCATTTTCAATCGAATGGATTTTCACACGAGCTCTATCAAGCTCACACCTTGCATTTTCCAACTCAATGCTCAAAGCCTCATTTTATGTTTCAAGATTTTTCCTTTTAAAATTATTTTGCTGAAAATCACAAATATCAGTTTTCAAAACTTCGTTCTCTTCTTTAAGAGATCCGATTTTTTCATACAACTTACCAATTTCAGATAAAACATTTGCAAATTCTATAGTTTCAAAATATTTGTCCAAATTCTTCTTCTTAAGAGAGTAAGTAGTACTAAACTTCTTATTTTCAAAAGTTGCGATCTTTTACCGAAGTTTAAAATTCTCTTTTCCAAAAACATAGGTAAGAGCAATCAATGTCTCAATAGCCTTATCTGCATTCTCACTATCATGAATTCTACCATTCTCACAAGCAGAACAATGACTATTTGAAGAAGTGGGGGACTCTAAAATTGTACATACGACATCATGATCAATGAACTCCATCTGATCGGGTTTAGCTAGACTATGAAGCATATCGAGCTAAAACCAGCTATGATGCCAATTGTTGGCCCAGTGAGCTACCCAGGAGGGGTGGTGAATTGGGTAGTTATAAAAATTTAAACAATTTTTAATCTTTTAAAACTTAATTAATCAAATAATCAATTTATCCTAAATTAATTATTATATTTGTTATGCTGCGGATAAGTGTAAAATTCTTGGTGCACACCAAAACAAAATAAAATAAAATAATGTAAATAAGTCAGCACACCAAGATATATCTTGGTTCAACAAGCTAACTTTGCCTAATTTAGTTGCCTGAGCTCCATGGAGATTCGCAACCTCTAAACCTTTGATTCCGTTAACGGTAGGAACCAAACCTTGACAATGATTCATTTCCCAGGCTCAGAATCAACTTTTACCATTCTATTTTCCCAGGCTAAGGAAGAACCTTATCTTGTTCCATGCTAAAGACTAACTTATTTCTATTACAAGAAGAATCACAACCTAATCCTTTTAGTAGGCTAAAGATCAAACCTCACCAAACTCACAAATATCATTTTTCTAGGTAAGGATTGAACTTTTAAAATTCCCTTACAATTAATTCTATTAATGAAGAATCAAAACCTATTTTTTTTTTCAGGGGAAAAGAATAACCTAACCTTTTAATACCTTAGGCATCGATCAAATCTCAATCTTTTTCCAAGAAAAGTTTGAAACCCTAGCTACCCTGACTAGATACCGGCCTAACCATTTCTAATTCGTTCAAACTTACCAATATAGGAAAACAATGAGTTTCTTCCCACTCGAAGCTTCTACCACCTCAAAACAATTATACTCGATTAATGTTCCGAAATTTACTATGTCATAGAATTTAAGTGAGGCAAATTAATATCTGATTATAACAAGTGTGTGAAGTACATAATTAAGCATGTAATTTGATAATATCACAAAATCGTTTTAAAAAGAATTTTTATGCTCTTAAGTTTAAAATGATTTTTCAACAATCTGAAATCTAAATAATAAACAATAATACGAAATCAAATTCTAGCACAATAACTTGGGAAGATCTCACCAAGAAAACACTGAAGTATTGAAACAGGATTGCAAAACAACTAAGATCGATGACGCGAATTTAACAGTGCTTTAGCTCAAGAACTTTTCACACGAATGATCTCTTGAAATAATCTCAGAATAATATCTCTTAGAAAGCTTAGGAACTTGATAGTTCTTGATATGTCATGAGTTCTAAATCGCAAATCTATTTAAACTGATTTGAAAAAAGCCCTCCAACGGCTAGTTTTCTAATGATTGGCCTCTAAAAGGCACCTATTGACCCCATGTATCATAACCATTCAATTCTGACGTATTTAACTCAAATATAAATTTTAAACTTCTCAATTAAGACCATAAATTATTTCTCAATTATTAATCACAAAGATAGGATGTATTTAATAAAAAAATTGAGAAAATCATTTAATATATGAACCATATCACTATCTATTCAAAATATATGGATCATATCTTCCATGATTTCAAATCCCCAGTATCTCTCTCTTGGAACTGTAAAAAATAGCTAGTTTTTTACCAAAAGACTAAGTTCCTTGAGTTCTCAACCGAAGCAGTCGGTTGACAATCCTTGCATTGAATGATACAGGATGTAACACAGTCTAAAACAAAAAGGTGGTTGGTTGACTGATTACTCCACGGTCGGTTGACCGATTGATTCAGGATGCAATCTAAGCCGAACCCAAGCAACGGTCAGTTTACTGAACCTTCCAAGGTCGTTTGACCGATCGATTTAGAAAGTTTCACTTTATAGACCAAGGCTAATCAGTTGACCGATCAATGCTGGATGCTCGATTACACACATTTTTCAATTCCAAAATTCAACGTTTGAACCCATTAATCTATTTCTTTTCTCGGTAAACATAATTGACACTAAAATTCTATTTTAAACACTATTCTCACTTAGGTTAATTTTCATTCTTAAATTTCACATAGGAGAAAATATTTGAACACGAATTAGGATCCTAAATTTCGTCAAATGAAACACACAAAAATATAATTCATTATTTAGTGTCGTGTGTGATCCTAATTCGGGTTGTATTAAGAGTGTAAGAGTATTTGAGTTGTTTTCACCTAATTTCTTCAGGATTTTCAATACTCTTCATTTCTTTAATGTCCATCTTTGCACCCTTGATAATTTCTTCATGATTCAATCTTTAATTGGAACTCTCTTACTGAAACACTCAACAAACACATTAGTTCCACCAAAAGCATCGACCCTTAATTTTCCATCAAAACTTCGGGATCAATAGGCAGTGCCTTAGACTGGCATGGAGAACATTCAGAAGCTCAACGACAAGACCAAAGGTGCATTAGGGGCCAAACCTTCTAGTCTTGCAGATGCTGATCTCAAGAATACTTCATGAGATTAAATCATTTGAGGCGATACAATCGCCTCATAAAATCCCAATGAAATCTAACAAAAAGAATAAGAAGAAATACTATGAGTTCCACAAACATCATGGACATGATACTGATGACTGTCAGGAGATTCAAAGGGTGATCAAGCGATTGATTGAATGGGGCGATTACGTGGATATTTACAGGAGCCGACAGAGGAAAGGAAGAGGTTAAGGAGCAAAGCTTATTCAGAGAACTGTAATAATAATAATAATAAAAGAATGATGACTTGAGCAGCACTCGTGGATTCATCTACATGATAAATATAGTGGGTCCCTTTACTGGAAAGTCAAATCGTGAGTGAAAGAGGTAAGTCTGCTAGGCAGTGGAAGAACGATGCTACAGAAAGGTAATGGCTTTGACCAACAGAACTAGACCAGTGATTATATTCAATGATGAGGACTATAAGGGCATGGCTCATCCTTATGACGACGACTTAGTAATAACGCTATGGATTTCCAACTTTGGGGTGAGGAGAGTCCTAATTGACACCAACAGTTCAACCAATATCATTTTCGTTAACACACTCAATCAGATGTGTGTTCCCAACTTAAACATCTGGTCAACCCAAATGGTGATGGTAGGTTTTAATGGAGACCTGAGCTCTCCAAAGAGGAAGATCACCTTATCCGTCACAACAAACATAGATGAGGAAGGATTGACTAAAGCTACAGAATTCATGGTAATGGATTCCACGTCTCCATACAACGCTATACTAGGATGACCTTGGCTCCCTACAATGGGATCTATAGCATTAACACTTCATCAATGTATCAATTACGCGAAGTATAGCAGGGTGGTCATTATCTGAGGAGATTAGGTTGCGTCTAGGCATTTTTTTGCAATAGCCATGAAGGAGAATAGGGCTATCCCGTAACAGTCAAAGAAGGAGCTCGAAGGAGCTCAAATCAACTGCCTACCTCAAGGGAAAAAGTTCGTTACAATTCAGACCTACAGCCCAAACCAGAGACAATAATTCACTAGAGCTAGAATCACCGACTGAGGACTTTACTTTACTTCAAAGATTTATTTGTGAGTTTTCTATTTTTTTTCTGTAACTTTTCATTAAAGTTTTGAAGAAGAATTGTTTGTTATTTTGATCATTAAATTTTGAATAAGCAGTAAAAGCCACTTATTTTAACAAAGAAGTTTTAATAATGACCAATCATACACTTAGGAGAATAAACAAAATAAAATCGAGCTGCCTAGATCAGTTTCTCAATCAAATTGAGTTGCTTAGATCAGTTTGTCAATCATACTGAGCTACTCAGATCAGTTCGTCAAATCAAACTGAGCTGCCCATATCAGATACCAAACCAAGCTGCTTAGATCAGTTTGTCATTTAAACCAAGCTGCTCAGATCAGTTAGTTAAATAAACTAAGCTGCCTAGTTCAGTTCATCAATCAAACTTAGCTACTCAGATTAGTTTGTCAAATCAAATTGAGCTTCCCAGATCAGTTCATCAACCAAACTGAGCTGCTTAGATCAGTTTGTCAATAAAACTGAGATGCTCAGATTAGTTCGTCAAATTAAACTGAGTTGCTCAGATTAGTTCGTTAAATTAAACTAAGCTGTTCAGATCAGTTCGTCAAATCAAACTGAGCTGCCTAGATCAGTTCATCAACCAAACTGAGCTGCCTAGATTAGTTCGTCAATTAAACTGAGCTGCCTAGATAATTTTATTAATGAAATTGAGTTGCCTATATCAACTCATTCAATTAACCGAGCTGCTAAGATCAATTTGTTACGCCAATCAAACTGCTTAGATCAGTTTGTCCAAATTAGCTGAGCTACCAAGTTCAGTTCATCACACCAACCAAGCTATTTTAAATAATTTATCAAAGAATTGATCGGTGATGAATCATTAAGTTTCAAGTCGGTAAGCTTCTAAGACTCATGCAATCCATAACATGTTTATTTAAACTTATTATGGAGGAGGGTAAGGTATGTGAATATATTCATTTTCTAAAGATTGGAGGTTTTACCCTAGTTATTCTTGAACACTATGTTCGAGAGTTTGATAATCAATATGTGGACAACTAATGTTCCACATCCATCACCGCAGTTATTCTTAAACACTATGTTTGAGAGTTTGATAATTAATATGTGGACAGCTAATCTTTCACATCCATCACTCCAGTTATTCTTAAACACTATATTTGAGAGGTTGATAATCAATACGTGGACAACTAGTGTTCCACATCTATCCCATTTCGACGTGAGCATCATTTTTTAATTTCAGTTTACACGTGACACATGAGATCCAACAATTTTTTATACACAACGGATACATCAGTACAACCTAAAAAAGAAGAAAACTTGAACATATCATTTCTTGTTTTAGGCGATACAAAACCTTACGAAGTTTAAATACGTGATCGGGAAATTTATCACTTTCAAATCCCGAGGGTTGTTTCACATAAACTTCTTCTGCTAAGAATCCATTTAGAAATGAACTCTTGACATCCATTTGATATAGCTTAAAATTACGCGAGCATACAAAAGCGAGTAGCATTCTAATAGCTTCTAATGTAGCCACAGGAGCATAGGTTTCATCATAATCAATTCATTTATCTTGATTGTAGCCCTGTGCTACTAATCTTTCTTTGTTTCTAATTACTATACTAGATTCAACCTCTTTATTTCGAAAAACCCATTTAGTACCAATAACTGGATGAAAATTCGGTCTAGGAACTAGACACCACACTTTGTTCCGCTTAAATTGAACTAAGTCATCTTGCATTGCGAAAATCCAAGATTCATATGTTAACGCCTCATTCACATTTTTAGGCACAATTTGAGATAAGAAAGCAAGATTTATTATATATCTAAGGGAGGAACGAGTACTCACACTTTTTTCATAATTACCGATGATTTATTTTACCGAATATCCAGGTACTGTCTTTATAGCTCGTGGTAATGTCGAATCTTCTTCCTTAGCCTCATTTTCTTTTTGAGAATCCATTGTCACATTATCATCTGGGTTTTGGTTATTTGAAATACCTGCATCATCATCATCCAAAACCTTTCTCGATAAAAATGGATTAGCTTTCTCAAATAAAACATGCATAGACTCTTCAACTACTAACGTACATTTATTGAAAACTCTATAAGCTTTACTATTAGTAGCACATCCAAGGAAAATCCCATAATCAGATTTAGCATCAAATTTACCTACATTATCCTTATCATTCAAAATGAAGCATTTACACCCAAATACTTTAAAGTATGAAATGTTAGGAGTGTTACCATTCTAGATTTCATATGGGGTATTGTTAAACCCTCTACGAATCGATACCCAATTTACCACGTGGCAAGCTGTACTTACTACTTCGGCCCAGAAGTAGGTCGGTAAACGATTTTATTAAGCATCGTTCTGGCCATCTCTTGAAGCGTCTAGTTCTTCCTTTCCACTATACCATTTTGGTGTAGTGATCTCGATTCCGAGAAATTATGAGCATAACCATGCTTATCACAGTAACGAATAATCTCATCATTTTTAAACTCTCTTTCTCTGTCACTACGAATGTTAATAATAGAGTATTGCTTCTCATTTTTAACACGTTTACAAAATTTAGCAGACACAGAATCAACCTTACTTTTCTTAGCAAGGAAAAATATTCAGGTAAGTCTAGAATAATCATCAACTATTACAAAAGTATGAAATTTACCACTGAGACTAGCAACAGAGTTTGGACAAATAAATCAAGATGCAACATTTTAAGACATCTAGACGTGGATGTGTGCATCTTTTTCTTAAATGATGATCTAAACTGCTTGCCTAATTGACATGCATCACATACTTTAACTTTCACAAATTTCAAATCAGGTAAGCTCTGTACGAGACTCTTCGTAGATAGATTAGAAATCAACTCCATACTAGCATGCCCAAGTCTCCTATGCCATAACCAACGATTCTCATATAAAGCATTCAAACAGGATAAATTTTGAAAAGTGAAATCATCAAATGAGCAAGTATAGACATTCTCAAAGAGTGATGCAACTAACAGGATACTACTATCACGTCCATTCTTAATAATGCATTTATCATGATCAAATACGACATTATAACCCTTGTCACATAGTTGACTAATACTAAGCAAATTATGTTTAAGACCATCAACTAGTAACACATCTTTAATAATAGTAGTACCATTACTGATATTACCTATACTAATAATTTTATACTTTGCGTTGTGTCCAAATGTCACATGACCTCCATCTTTGGGTGTCAAAGATGTGAATTTTGCTTTATCTCCTATCAGGTGATGAGAACAACTGTTGTCCAAAAACCATTTGTCCTTCCTTATCGATACTTTTAGAATAACCTATAAGGAGCACTTCAAATAGTTCCTAAGTGGTACCCAGTCTAAGTGGGTCCGATCTTGTTAGTCGGGATAATTTTAGTTCATTTTGGAACCCAAACTTGTCTGTAGTTAGATATTTCAGCAAAACATCTATGAATAGTATGCCCCACAACATTACATTTAAAATATCTAACAAGACCTTTGGTATCAAAAAAGAATTTATGAAAACGTTTTTGCCTAAGATGTGTTTGAAACCCAATACCAGCTTTATAAAAAATACCACGTTAACTTCCCAAAAGCGTTTTCAAATTATTCTCACCATCGGTGAATTTGAGAACAATTGAATGTAAATTCGATATCTTGGATTTCAATTCATTATTTTCAGATTCATAGTCCATTACTTGCTTGTTTAATGTGTTAATTGTACTTTGAAGGGCATTTATTTTAGAACACTGGTTTTTATAATCATGCATAAGTTCTTGATATACATCAAACAATTCATCAAAATTTAAAGAACAAGAACTTGAACATTTTTTACCTCATCATCAGTGGCCATCAATGCAAACATGGACGTCTTTTTCACTTTCTGATTTTTCGAACTACTCGATTCGGTATCATCCTAAGTAGCTTTCATGGACTTCTTTTTGCTCTTCTTTCCTTTTCTCTTCTATTTTTTTTTTATTTTCTTTGTCCTTCTTCGGTTCGGGATAATCAGTTTGAAAGTAACTGGTTTTATGACAATTGAAGCATTCCACATTGTTCATGTTGAAATTTCTTCTCCCACGGAATGTACAGCGAGTTAATCTTCTAAAATTCTTTGTGAGAAGCGCCCTGTCTTTTTCTTGTTCACTGTCAAGACTTACATTGTCACTATCATCCCCTTCTTCAGTTTTCTAAGCCTTTAGCGCCAAGGATTTCTTTTTGTTGTTCTTGGTGTCATCCTTTTATCTTTGAATCGTCGTTTCATGTGTCATCAGGTTGCTAATGAGGTCATCAATTTTGTATTTGGCAAGGTCCTTAGCTTCCTCCATTGCGGTCACCTTCGTCTCCCATATTTTAGTTAAAGATCTAAAAATCTTTCGAACTTTGTCCTCCATGGAGTATGGATTTCTAAGTTGGCTCAAGTGATTGAAGATGTTATTGAACCGAGTGTAGATCTCTTAGATCGATTCACTTTCTCTAATTCTGAATAATTCAAATTGGTTGATTAGAGCATTGATTTCAACTGCTTTACTTGACTTGTCCCTTTGTGGGTAACTTGTAGCTTATCCCACATTTCCTTTACCGATTTACAACCTGAAACTCTCAAGTATTCAATAGCATCTAAAGGACAAAATAAAATATTAATAGCTTGAGAGTTTATAGAAAGTTTCTGCTTATCGAAAGTAGTTAGCTGCTCTTTCTGCTTCTCGACTCTGTTTTCTATTGGAATAAACAGACCATCCTCGATCGCTAGCCACACATTGTAATTCGTGGCTTAAATGAAACCAACCATTTTGTCTTTCCAGAATGCATAATTTTCACCAACAAACAAAGGTGGTCGGTGCATAGACTGTCCCTCAACTAGTGTGCCTATTGTGTGTACCATGTGATCTTTGTTAGCTTAGTGTATTTGAGCTAAACCAGCTCTGATGCCAATTTTTGCCCTAGTGAGCTACCTAATAGGGGGGTGAATTAGGTAGATAAAAAATTTAATCCAAATAATAATACTTCAAAAATCAAATAATTAATTTTACTCCAAATTAATTATTATCTTTATAGCAGCGGATAAGTATTATCAACTAAGTGCACACCAAACAACAAAATATAAATGAAGTAAATAAATCAGCACACCATAAATTTATACAGGTTCACCAAGCTATTCTTGACTAATCCAGTCCCCCGAGCTCTGCGGAGATTCACACCCACTAATCACTATGATTCCTTCAACTAGGTAGGAACCAAATCCTTACAAAATGATTCTTTTCACAGGTTTATAATCAACCTTCACAATTCCTTTTCACAGGCTCAAGAATAACCTTATTTTTTTCACAGGTTAAAGATTAACCTAATTCTTTTATACTTAGGTTAAGAATTAAACCTCACACAAAAATCACTCTAAGTATCCTTTTACCCTGGTAAGTATTGAACCATTACAAATTCACTCAAAATTAATTCTATTCAGGAAGAATTAATACCAAATCTTTTTGTACTCTAGGCAAAGATCAAAATCTCAATCTATTTACCGGAAGGGATTGAAACCAGCTACCCTTGGATTAAACACTCTCAATAGTATCTAATCCGACACATAACTCACCAATTACAAAATCGATAAGTCTTTTTCCCACTCGGAGCTTCTACCACCCCAAAATAATTTAAACTCAATTAATGTCCCGATACTAGTAATAGAAAGATAATGAGAATTTCAAAATCTGATTTTAAAAAAACAGGAAGCAAGCAATTCAGCACGTAATCAGATTTTCTCAAAAAATCGTTTCAAAAATAATTTTCAATTTAAAATTCAGAAAAACAATTTCAAAGATCAAAATTCCAAGTATTAAACAATAATATCACACAATAGTTAATAGCAAAAACTTGGAACGATCTCATCAGGAATCCACCGAATAAAGAATGATTAGCAATAAAACTTCAAGTTGGAAGTAGCAATAATCTACAACAATTTTTCTTAAGAACACTTTTCTCAAGAATACTTCTCACAATACACTCAGTATGATTTCAGAATGATCACTCTTAGAAAGCACAATAACTGAATAACTCTTAAGATATGAATTATTGGGATTATTGGAACCTAAAAAACGCAGGTCTATTTATATGTAATTGGAACAAGCCCTCCAACGGCTAGTTCCCATATATCATGACAAATAATTACTCTAATAGACCCCTTATATCATTATGACTTAATCCTGGTATAATTTACTCAATTATAACTCTTAAAATGTTCAATTAAGTCCCTCAAACATTTTCTTAAACTCAATTAGAAAGGATAGAAAGAATTACATGAACCAAATTGAAAAATAATAAAAATACTTGAACCATATCTATAGGGATAATAAAATATCAACTATATATATTAAATTCCATCAGATATCTAAGATATCTCTCATATCCTAATCATAAAATGGCTAGTAATGGCTACTTTTTGGATCAAAACCATGAAATCCTCGAATCCTAGAACTGACTGTCGGTTGACCGACCAGAAGGCATAGGTCGACCTCGCCCGATTCAGGATGTAGCCCAAGCCAAAAATCTCTTGCCCGTAGGTTGACCTCTACTCATTTTTCTATTGACTAGACGATACAGCGAGTTTCTCAGGCTGACCTCTCAACTTTGTCTATCGACCTAACGATTCAGAGAGATCTTCTTTCGGCCATAGGTCGACCTAACTGTCGAACGAATGATTTAGAGAGTTCAGCTAATTTCCATAGGTCGACCGATCAAACACCATAAGTCGACCTATCGATTCAGAGACTGTATAATTCCCCCACCTTCTCATTGGTTGACCGATCCCTCTAGGCAGGTCGATGATAGGTGTGAAAAACCTATCAATTTCCAATCTAAATTTGTTAGTTTTCGAATATTTTTATATAGTATTTTATTATGTTTTAATAAGTTTTCATACTTTTTGTATAACTCAGGTGTGTGGGGCAAAAAGATAGGAAACTGGAGCTAAAACGATAAGATCGAACCAAAGCGGTTTGAAGTTACGGTGGATAAACAAGCTCGGAGGCTAAAAGATGAAATTGGCCCACCGCTTAGGCGTCCAGACCATCACCTAAGTGGTGAAAATGCTGAGAAGAGTAAAATGTTACTGACGGAAGACCGCCTAGGCAAAGATTCTATCGCCTAAGCAAAAATCCAGCAGAAGACGAAGAAGGGCTACTGACAGCCGCTCGCCTAGGTGAAAATTCTACCGCCTAGGCGAAAATCTAACAGAATGTTCTCCCAGTCCACCGCCTACTTCACCGCCTAGGTGATCAGACCGAATCGACCTAACTTCGCCTAAGAGCAATTTCCACTGCCTAGGTGGATTTGCCCTGCACAGTCTTGAGATATTTTTAGATATTTTTAGGATATTTTTGCTATAAATACCCCATCTCCTCCCCCTTGGCCGGTAATCACTCTGGCCCCCATGGTTTTTTGAGCCCTTAGGCTATATCTAAGGGTATAGTTAGGGTTTTTAGTGGTGGAGCTCACATCCCGAAGTGGAGAAGACGACGAATCAATCGTGGAGCGTTCTTAGTGGTTTATCTTCGGACGAGGCTAAGTTCTTCGATCGTTTTTTCTTATTTCTTTATCTTAGGAGTATGTGAGAATGTTTAGCTCATTTTTCCATGTTTATACGGCTATGGCCATGAGTTAAATACGGATTGTAGAAGGGATTAACACTATATTTATAATACGTTGTTTGGATGATTTCAGTGTTTCGTTTATGATTGTTCTTCGTAGTTTGATTGTATTTATCGTATTGCTTGTTTATTATGCTATAGATTGATAAATGGAGAATACGGGGTTTTGACAAACCCCGAATTCGGATTAGGGTAAACAAACGCCATAATTCTATAACCCGGTCGGGGTTTGAATCGTGGACAATCGATGACGTGGGGCTAGACACACGCTACCTAGGGTCGTAAAGACGTTGAGGGGGACCTCTTTGTTGACTCAAAGTTGCGTTATATCCCTCGTCTTATACTCGAAAGAGATGGAGAGGGAGTTTTAGAACGGAGATTGTTGATAGGGTAAATACAATGCGATGATCCAATAACCCGGGAGAGAGTTGGATTGTGTGTAATCAATGACGCTGGGCGAGATTCACGTGACCTAGGGTCATTAAGATGTTGAGGGGGACTTCTTCATTGACTCGATGTCATGTATTCTCCCGTCTTACACTTGGAAGAGGTGGCGGTGGAGTTTACGTACCGACGTTGTCAAATAGGTCGAACAACGTAAACGTAAGTAAATCGAGATCGAACATGTATTTGTAAACACATTAATCCCTATGCAATTCTTCACCCTAAAACATATTAACATAATAGTGTAGTTAATTTAGGATATATTAGTATTAGTTTAAGTAATTAAATACATTTGTTTTCGCCTAGATAAAGTTAGGTCACGACAAACGCGGTATTCGATAGTAATGACAACAATCCCTGTGAATACGATAACCCGATCTTAACGATCACATTATACTAAAACTTAGACCTCGTATACTTGCTAGTGTAAGTAGCGGCATGTTATTTCTCGCGCTACCAGTCGAACGATCCTGCTGTACTCCTTCCTTAATTAATTTTTAATTCAATTTCTTCGAAGTTTTTGCTCATTTAACCATTTTTTTTCTCGGTTAACTCCACTAACACTTAAATTCAATTTTAATCAAATCTTTCTTAAATCAATATTTCTTCTTCAATTTCACATAGGAGCAAGTATGTTAACTATTTGGGATCCTATTAAAAAAGCACATAATTGTAAAAATATTTTGTGTCGTATGTGATTCTAATTGGGATACAATAAAAGTAAAAATTTAACCTAAGTTGTTTTCCCCTAGGTTCCTCAAAGTCTTCAGTCTCTTTATGTCCATCATCTTTGTTAGTCTCTTTATTATCCATTTAGCATTCATCTTAACTTCTTCATGATAATATCTTCGATGGAACTTATAAACTGAAACACTTAGTAAATCTGTTAGTTCCACAAAAAACATCAACATTTAATTGTCCATCAAATTCTTAGGATAAAAAATAGCCCAAAATGATACTCATTGAGTCTAGTTTCATTTTCAACAAGTTTCATAGTATTCTAATTTTCTAAATTGTTTTATGAATTTTTGAAGACAGTTTGTTCAGATGAACCGAGTGCAGAATTTGAAACTTCCAGATTTTGGTTCTTTAATTCTTTTTGATACCCAATGCTCCTAAACTATGTTTTTAACTTTCCTAAGGCCTAGAGTTCATCCCAAACCAATATAAAACCTTTTAAATTCATTTAATGTTAATTTACATCATTGTTTTCTCAGATTTTCTCTCCTAAAACCAAAAAATACCGAAGTGAAAGTTCTAAACCATATTTTGAAAAAGAAAATCATTTCATGTATGGTGACTTCACCCAAATCTCATGTTTAATTCAACCTAACAAGCTCATACTTGACCAAATCCAAGTTTTACTAGATTTAATCTAAATATATTTTACATCTTAACCATTAGAATTATATAAATTCATGTTGAAACTCTTAATAAAAATTTCTAGGGTTTAGGAACTTACCAAATTTTAGCTTAATCCTCCACCAAGACTTGATTTCACCTATGGATCTTTTCAATTTTTTTTGCTTTAAACCTCCGAAGGCGTTCATTCTCTCATTTCCCTATCTTGATTGCTCAATTTCTCTATCTTTTCTCTTATCTTCTTCTCTTATGTTGATGGAGGGTGACAAAGAAAGCAAAAAGGGATTTTTGTCTTGGTCCTTAGCCTATCACGTGAATTCTAGACTCTTCCTCTCATTTTTGTTTTTCTATATGGGTAGGCTCTTGGGTTTTGGGTTGTAGGTTATGATATGGGTATGGATACTATCATTTATGGAAGTGGTTGTGGATCATGACTTGGGTATTGGGTTATCCCAAAACTAATTTTAGGTTATTCTAATACGACTTGGGCCATATCCATTTACATTGAGTTTTGTAATTTACCAATTTTCTCACCTTTTATTTGTGGTATTTTTAAAATAGTCTTAAGCGGTCCATTGGATGATTTAATTTTAAGTTCATACCATTAATTTGGCACCTAAACTTGGTGATTCTCACTATAGAATTTTACATTGGGTTTTATAATTTACTATTTACATTAGGTTTTATAATTTACCAATTTTCGCACCTTTTATTTGTGATATTTTTAAAATATTCTTAAGTGGTCTAAATGTACACTTTCGGCTAAGTATCATGTGGCCAAACCATGGTGGACCATTGGATAATTTAATTTGATGCTAATTCCATTAATTTGACACCTAAATTTTGTGATTCTTACTAGAAAATTTTAATTGCACCAAAACTTTTATTTAATTTCTCTCACAACTTTATAATTCTAATTTCTAAAATTTGAGAATGTTATAATTCTACCCCCATTAAATAATTTCATCCTCGAAATTCAAGGCATACCTTAATTGTCGAATAAATACGGGTACTTCTCGCGCGTATCTAATTCTAGCTCCCAAGTTGCCTCTTCTTGCCCGTGATTATGCCATAGCACCTTAACGAGAGATATCTCATATTTTATTTTAGGACTTCACCTTCCAACACAAAATCTGCTGAGGCATTTTCTCATATGAAACGTCTCCCAAAATTGGAATACCTTGCCACTGTATCACGTGAGAAGGGTTTGGCTCGTACTTTTGTAGTAGAGATATATGGAATATGTCATGCACAAGTGAAAACT
The DNA here is from genome assembly GCA_016647705.1 of Eucommia ulmoides. NCBI lineage: Eukaryota > Viridiplantae > Streptophyta > Magnoliopsida > Garryales > Eucommiaceae > Eucommia > Eucommia ulmoides. Next base: position 26,355,410 of record CM028340.1, on the reverse strand, counting down.
CCTGAGGCAAGGCTAGACGGTAGGCAACTTCTACAATTCTTTTTTTAATTTCAAAGGGTACGATATACATCGAAACTAATTTGCTCTTCACACCAAATCGAGAAATTCCTTTAGGAGGCTTTACCCCCAGAAATATGAGATCACTTACTTGGAACTCCAAAGGTGTTATTCCCTTATCAGCATAGCTCTTTTGTCGATCTTGAGTTGTTCTTGGAAGAACTTGATCTTTTCTGTGGTCTCCTCAATCAAATTTGGACTGATGGTAATCCACTCCTCTGCCTCTACCCAACAATTAGAAAACCGACATGGTCGTCCAGAGTGCCTCGTATAGTTCCATGCCAATACTAGTCTAGTAGCTATTATTGTAAGCAAATTCTACCAGCAGCAAATACTTGCTCTAGCTACCCTTGAAGTCCAAGATACACACTCGCAACATATCCTCCAAGATCTGAATTACTCTTTCAGATTGCTCGTCAGTCTGAGAATGAAATGCAGTGCTGAAGTGGAGCTGTATGCCAAAGTTTTTCTAAAAGCTCTTCCAAAACTTTACTGTGAATCGAGGATCTCGATAAAAAATGATTGATAGAGAAACCCCATGTAATTTTACAATCTGGTCTATGTAAAGCTTGATTAATCCCTTGAAGGAATAACTTTTCTTGACCGGTATGAAGTGGGCTACTTTTATCAAATCTTTCCAAAATTCTTTGTAATCTGGTTACAAGATCTATAGTGACATGGTCCTACTTCTACTCAAGGATGGGCAGTGGCTGTAGGTCTCCCTTTGGTCGTTGATGTTTAGCTTTAACATATTGGCAGGTCAAACATCGAGCGACATATTGAGCTATATCATTTTTCGTGGCACTCCACTTATACTGTCTTTTCATATCCTGATACATCTTGTCACTGTCGGGATGTACGGTGAAATGGGCCTTGTGTGCTTTATCCAGTGTGGCTTGCTTTAGCTGTTGATTATATGGAGCAACTATTCTCTTTTTGAAATAGAGAGATCCATCCGGATAAATCTCCCATCCCTCAAACTATTCGCCATTCTGGATTTTTCTCCACATTTTATAAAGTGTATTGTCTTGATACTGATTCTTCATAATGATCTACAAGATTGATGGGGGGTAGCAATGGCATTATAGATGAAGGCTTTGTTATAATTCTTGGTGTATTAAAGATTGTAATATCTAATTACTACCGACCTCTTCCAATCTACCAAAGCAAAACTTATCACAATGCCTTGATTCTTGCGACTTAAAGCATCTGCTACCACATTAGCCTTCCCAAGATGATATTACAAGATAAAATCGTAATCCTCCATATATTCCATGCATCTTCTTTGCCTTAAATTCAACTCTCCTTGTGTGAACTCTTCCATGCTACATCAAAACACATCCTAACTCTCTATCCAAAGCATCAATATAAACTTCATAAGGTTTATTTGGGTAAAAAATGATCAAGACTAGAGCACTTGTTAATCTGTCATTTAGTTCTTGAAATTCTGCTTCACATTCATCACTCCATTCAAACTTAACATCCTTATTTGTGAGTCTGGTCATAGGTAAGGCGATTTAGGAAATGTTTTCCACAAAACGCCTATAGTATCTAGCTAATTCTAGGAAACTTCAAACCTCTATGATATTCCTAGGTCTCATCCAGTCCAAGATGGCTTCAATCTTAGATGGATCAACTAAAATTTCATGGCAAGAAATAACATGCCCAAGGAACTTCACTTCTATTAGCTATAAGTCACACTTTTTAAACTTTGCATAAATTGGTGGTCACAGAGTGTTTGTAAAGCAATCCACAAATGTTCCTCACGCTCTTCTTGTGTCTTAGAGTAAATTAAAATGTCATAAATAAACACCACGATGAACTGATCCAGGTAAGGTCGGAAGATTCTGTTCATCAAGTCCTTAAAAGCTGTCAAAGCATTCGTCAGTCTAAAAGGCATGACTAGGAATTTAAATTGTCCATACCGCATCCGGAAAGCTGTCTTAGGAATGTCTTCTTCCTGGATCTTCAACTGATGATATCCTGAACTCAAGTCAATCTTGGAAAAGAATTGGGATCCTTCTAGCTGATCAAACAACTCATCGATTCTAGGTGAATGGTATTTGTTTTTTTTATCATAACTCTATTAAGTTGTCAATAATCAACATAGAGTCTTAATTTACCGTCATATTTCTTTGCAAATAAAACAAGAGCTCCCCACGGTTAAGTACTTTTTCTGATAAGCCCTTTCTCAACTAGTTCCTCCAACTATTTTCGTAATTCTGCTATCTCCACTTGGGCTATTCGATAATGATTAATTGAAATTGGCGTAGTACCTGGTAGAGGTCAATGCGAAACACTATCTTCCTGTCTGGTGGTAACCCTGCTAATTCTTCTTGGAATACATCTGGGTATTCATTTACGGCTAGGAAGTTAATAAGCCAGTTCATTTTACCTATTTTATTGTCCAATTTGGTGTATAGGACTAGTGCCTCTCTATTTATCTTAACAAAATAGGCCTTTAGGAGCACAATAGAGGATGAGGGACTTAACTTTCCTTGGTATACAAACGTATTACTATCATTCGGACACAGTGTCACTCTTCATAGTTGACAATACACTATAGATTTATATTTTGATAGCCAGTCTATACCCAAGATAACATCAAACTGCTCCATAGGTAGAACTATAAAGTTGACAAAAAACGTTTTGTCTGCAATAGTAATTCAATATTTTCGACAAATCAAAGATTCACATAATCTCCAAGTAGAGTATTTACAATTGAAGGTGCATCTAAATTTTCCACACTCAATCCAAGTAATGATGCAAATAAAGCAGTCACAAATGAGTGTGAAGTACCCATATCAAATAATACACGAGCCCATGAGCAAGAGATAAGAAGCATACAATCAACCACGGTAGAACTACCATATACTTCGGTACATTTCTCGCCAATACCGTAGCTCTAGACTCAAGCCTTTCATCTTCTTTTATTTCCTCTTCCTCTAGTTCCCTGTCTTCCCTGAGGTGTATTATGGTGAGATATGGCCGCAAGTGGCTAATACTGCAGTGGAGGCTGAGGACGATACTAATATTGCAGCTGATAACCATATGTTTAATAATTTTGTAGTGGATAGCTTGGAACAGACTGCTGAGAATGTATAAGTCTCACTTGATTGCTTTGGATAGAGTCTTAGAGGTTACTGGATCACTGCTGACAAACTGGGTAATTCTTCTTGATATGTCTTGGATGCCACTATACGTAGAAGGTATAAGGTCCGGAATGTCCACAACCAGATGATCTACTCCTGCTGCCACTGCCGCTAGTGTTTCCAGTATTGCCTAGACTTTGGCCATAGTTCTGGTTCTTGAGAGTCATCTTCTGGGAATTTCCACCTCTGTTCTTCTTACCCTCGGTCTCTTTTATATAAAATATATGATATTGTTCTACTCTAAGTGTTGTTGCCAACAACTTAGAGTAGGTACAAGCACCAAACGCAATAACTTATCTCCGGATATAGTGTTGGAGTCCCGTCTCAAATTTCACACACCTCTCTATCTTGTTGGACACAGCTCCGGGTGCAAATCGAGACAACTCAGAATATTTAGCCTCGTACTCTGACACTGTCATGTCTCCCTGAGTGAGTTTGTAAAATTCTCGTATCTTCTCTTCTTTCAGTGACTGGGGAAATAAATTCTCATAGAATAAGTCATAAAACCTCTCCTAAGTCATATTAGTAGTGTCATGGCTCCTCTTGGTTCGCTCCAACCAAACTTCTACTTCACCTTCGAATTTCATGACTACAAACTCGACTCGGTAACCTACTTGGATCTGAGGTAGATCAAAATGATGACCCATAGTTCTTATCCAATACTCAACCATGATGACATCTGGGCCACCTGAGAATGGCTCAATTTGCAACCTTAGGAATTTTCTTAGGTATGTCTGTCTTTCATTGTCTGCCCCACGATTCTCTAGAGAATAAGTGGACATTCCTTGAAATACCTCGTACATGGATACCATGAAATTCTGATTATCTCCTACATGTGTATTTCTAACTAGGCATTAGCAGCTTGGGTAATGATGTTTTTTCTTGGTGGAATGTTTTTGGACTGTAAATACAACTTACAAGAATCTATTAATGATGTTGCATGTACTTTTTTAAAGTCCCAAGGCTACTAAAAACCTTGGCTCTGATACTAAAAAGAAAACCTGACACACCCTGAGCCATAGGGTCATGAATCAGGCCCCGGGACGGCAAACTTAAGTAGCCGACCTATAACCCTATTGTGATTTTTTGTATTCCTTGATGCTTAATTTTATTTAATTACCTAATTTTTATAAGGTGTGTTTCTTTTTTAGGATCGATTTGTTTTATAGTAACCAAGTATGCCAAGCTGATATTACTAATTAATTAAACACCTGATAATACCGTGGTGAAATTTTGTAATAAATCTAACTAAATTATCGGATTGAGCCGCTATATCATCTATAGAGCCCTTAACAACATCAATAGACACATAGTTAATAAAGGTTACAAACGAACCAAAAATCCAAATGTTTGGGCCTTACATGGCCCATTACTACAAGCCGTGCTTAAAAAAAAAAAAAAAAAGGGTCTATAGTGACAGAAAACACCAAAATGATCCAAATACACCAAAGCTAGAAACTAGATATAGCATACTTTCAGACCGGAGTTCACTCGTTTTCACTATCCTGTAGACTACCTGAGGATGGGGAAAAAAATGGATGAGCTCAACGTGCTCAGTAGGGAAATCCATCAATTTTCTTGTTTCTAATGTTCATCGAATATATGTGATTTTAAAAACCATAATACCCTGGCTAGAACTTTATAAATAAAACAATATATAATGCACCTGCACATCGTAATAGAACATGTACTTACAAAATTCAAGTATAAATTTTTTAAAACACATACACAACAAGTGTATCACTGCGATACCTGGTGACTAAACCATACCACTAGGAATCTATACCACCCAGTGAGATACTTACATAACTTGGAGTATCCCCCCGCGTGAATTTAAGGATTTGAACCCAAGGTTAGCTCCATGGTGACCCAATCTCCTCGGTCCTCATATGATATCATCGCAATACCACCCAGCCTGATATCTTTAACACACAAGTACATATTTTTTTATAATACCAGATTTACCAAACTTTAATTTTTTTTTACCAAAAATCCAATTTCATTTTAAAATACATTTTTCAAATAAGCACCCAAGAATACATACATATAATGCATGCTAAAAAAACATATAATAGAATGAATATAATTCCATACCTTGAGATGCGGGTGGTTACCTATAAATCTCGAATCACCCTACTTCAGCTCATCCTACTGCTGGAAGCAAAATTAAATATCCTTTCATTAGCACCATCACTTTATGCGTGTACCCTTAATATCCTATTATTTATTAAGGGGGTTTACGATGCGTTGTGAGAGCAATTTACTATGGGCAGTCAGGTTTTCCACTCGTTTTACCGCTGTTAATTTTTTTTTTCTGTTCTTTTTATATTTGTTTTATGAAAATAAACATCTCAAGATTTAAAACACAATTTGAATAACCAGATTTCTGTTTTTGTACATTTAGTAATGATTTTTAAAAATTCAATAAACGAAGCTGTCATAATATTACGGGATTACATTCAACCACTTTTTGGGATTAATTTTGATACCATATCAAGTTCAAACGACAACATATAATATCTCAAAATTCTCCTCATTATGTTTAGTTTCATTTGCAATAGGTTTCATATTTTTCTAATTTTTCTATGAATTGTTATGAATTGTTGAAGACATGTTGTTCAGATGAATCGAGTGCAGAATTTGAAACGTTCAGATTTCAGTTCTTCAATTCTTTTTGATACCCAATGCTGCTAAACTTTTATTTAACTTTTCTAAGGCCTATAGTTCATCCCAAACCAATATACAATTTTTCTAATTCATTTAAGGTTCATTCACATCATAGTTTTCTTAGATTTTCTCTCCCAAAACCGAAAATAACAAAGTTGAAGTTCTAAACCATATTATAAAAAAGAAAATCAGATTTCATGCATAGTGACTTCAATCAAATCTAATGTTTAATTCAACCTAGCAAGCTACAACTTGACCAAGTCCAAGTTTTACTAGGTTTAATCCAAATATATTTTACATCTTAACCTTTAGAATCATAAAAATTCATGATAGAACTCTTAATAAAAATTTCTAGTGTTTAGGAACTTACCAAATTTGAACTTAATCCTCTACCAAGACTTGATTTTACCTATGTATCTTCTCATATTTCTTGCTCTAAATCTCCAAAGGCCTTCCTTCTATCGTTTCCCTTCCTCGATCGCTCCCTTTCTCTATCTTTGCTCTTCTTTTCTTCAATTATGTTGATGGGGGTGAAAAAGAAGGCGAAAATGGGTTTTTTGCCTTAGGTCTTGGGTTATAGATTACGATATAGGTATGGATACTAACACTTAGGAAAATGGGTTTGGATCTTGGCATGGGTATTGGGTTATCTCAAAACTAATTTTGGGCTTTTCTGATACTACTTGGGCTCTAACCATTTACATTGGGTTTTATAATTTACCAATTTTCACACCTTTTATTTGTGGTATTTTTAAAATAGTCTTAAGTGGTCCAAATGTACGCTTTGGGCCAAGTATCATGTGGCCAAACCATGGTGGACCATTGGATAATGTAATTTTAAGTTAATGCCATTAATTTAGCACCAAAATTTTGTGATTTTCACTATAGAATTTTACATTGGGCTTTATAATTTACCATTTATATTGGGTTTTATAATTTACCAATTTTCGCACCTATTATTTTTGGTATTTTTAAAATAGTATTAAGTGGTCCAAATGTACACTTTGGGCCAAGTATCACGTGGCCAAACCATGGTGGATCGTTGAATAATTTAATTTTAAGTTAATTCCATTAATTTGGCGCCAAAAGTTTGTGATTTTCACTAGAAAATTTTAATTGCACCAAAACATTTATTTAATTGCTCTCACAACTTTATAATTCTAATTTTTAAAATTTGAGAATGTTACACTACCCCATCTCTTCGTAGGGAAATTTCCAGTTCCCTTTGGAGAATAGATAACAATTCTTCTAATCCTTTACGGCTGGTGGGAGGTTAGTAAGGAAGGTGTACTGTTCGACGACAGAATAGTAGAACTTCCCAGTGTCATGATAAAATTTCAGAGAACATATACTTCTTATCATTTCTATAGTGAAGAGTGCATTATTCAGATGAGAAAGTGTAAGAGCGCCCATGATTTGGCGAATCAATTGGGTTGGGGTAATTTCTAATTGACAGAATAAATTATGAAGAAATAGGGTGAAAGGAAGACTAAGACCACATTCATACATCCAAACAAAGAAACATATTTCATCTTGTTTACAAGTATAGGGATGTTTATCTTCTGAAGGAACCCTAATCTCAATCGAGGAAGAAATTTAAAATGTGTTCCAAAATGATTCAATCCCTTCCTTTTTAAAATTGCTCGCCCCATGATCACCCCAATTTATTGGAGAATCGGTAGATGTACGAGCCCTAGTTGTCGATACTTTCTCAGAGAGAGGTGTAGACGATGAGCCCGCCTCAGCTGGACTAGGTGGTGGAGTGGAGGCCATTACTGGCGTTAAGGGGTTGGGCAAATATGAATTAACACAATGCGATAAAGAAATCAAGCAATAAGGTAGAAAAGTAAAGAACTTACATGAAAATAATGATCTTTCGTCTTGCTTCGGTAAATCACCACGAAAGTCAGGAAGGAAAATGATATGGGCAAAATTCTCGCCCATGATTCATAACAAACGGTGTTGAAGTGTGGGGTCAGAAGAATCGTTGAAACTTGACCTGGAATAAATGATCCAAAAGCTAACCATGGGCCGATTGCACTAATGGCATAAAAGGTGGTGTATCGGGTTTGCCAAGGAAGGCCAACCACGCTTGGGCTAATCTGGTGTGAAACGAGGTCTTCCAATAAAAGACCTGATTATCAGCAATAAGGGCAACAGGTGAATGATAGAAGTTACATAACTTCACCTAGCTCCCATACACACAAATGTGATTGATGTAACAGCCTATAACAGGAGCATGGACAACATTCATCGAAGATAAATATGGAATATGGAGAGAATTATGGGAGGGACGGTTAAAAGATAAAACGACTGGGATACGTTGGAGGAAAACAAGTATCATAAAAAACATTCTCTTTTACGGTCTTAAGCTTTTCTACTATAAACAACAGTCTGACTTAATTCTCACACAAGAGATTTTTTGGCTGACACCACACTGGTGTCCCCTTAGAACTAACTGGTTTTTTAGGTTTAGATTGTAGGTTGTGGAGATTTTTGGCACGTGAGGAACTGTTACACGTATTGGAGATTTTTTGGAAACACAAATTTCCATGCCTTGATCATGGTCTTTAGCAATGGTTTTATGGATATTTGAACTTGAAACAAGTATTTTATTTTAATTAATTAATTAATTAATTTATTTATTTTTGTGTTGAATCAATAAAACTGGCGATTGTAAATGTTTCAGGGTAAAATTAGGTAACAAAGGTAATTTTCGAAATATCCTACAATTAAAGGGGTGAATTTTTTTTTATTCATGTTAACCATCCTTTAATATAGTTATCTTAGCCTCCCTTTAATTTTAGGAATCTTGAGGTTGACCCGAAACTTTTATTTTACTAAATTTAGTCAAACTCAATAGTTTTTTTGGTGTTTTCTTATGTTTTTTTTTGCTGTTTTCTGTGTTATCCAGTGTGATTGAGAGTAGAAATTCATTCTCTCTAAACCTCAGTTTAAAGTTTATTTGAACTTGTACTTTCAATTTAACACTAATTAGGCGGGAGAAAATACAGTGTCTATAACTGCCTCTTTTTGTCATAAGAGTTTACTCGTAATAACAAAGAAACAGACCTAGATATTTTGTTCTGCTAGATATGAAATATAAATATAGGAATTGAAATTTAATTAAGCAACGTCAGGATCATTTGACGTTGCCATCTCTACCCTATGAAAGTAGTAAAGACATACGTTATCTTATAAGATGGTTTCACAAAGGCAATTGTGAATAGACATGTCCTTTATCTCTTGAGGGAGATTGTGAATAGCCTTGTCCCATGAATTATTACTTATCAAAGGTAGTTGTGACTAGCCTTGTCCTTTGTCCCTCGAGTATGACTTTGAATATCCTTGTCCTGCGAATATTACACCGGTAACATATAAAGAATGACGAATCATCTCTTATAGTTTCCTAGGTTGGTAGGGCTATACAAACCACCATATCCCCCATAGGATCAACTATGCTTCTTTCTAAACAGGCAAAGAATCCTTTCCACGGAGGGCTAATAACCAATCTTAGAGGATGGTTATCAAAGGTGGCCATTAATAGCCTAGTCTTTTGTTATTACTATATCAAAGGTCACCGTGAATGGATTGGTCCTTTGTTTATTATTGTAACAAATTTGGCCGTGAATAGCTTGGCCTTTTTTTTTTTTTTTTTTTTTTTTTTTATTACTATATCAAACGTGGTTGTGAATAGCCTAGTCCTTTGCTTATTACTATATCAAAGGTGGCTGTCAATAGCTTGGTCCTTTGTTATTTCTATATCAAAGGTGGCTGTGAATAGCCTAGTCCTTTTGCTTATTACAATATCAAAGGTGGTCGTGAATAGCCTGGTCCTTTGTTTATTACTATATCAAATGTGTCCGTCAATATCCAAGTCCTTTGTTATTACCATATCAAAGGCGGTTGTGAATAGACTTGTCCTTTGATTCTTATTGGCAATTGTGAATATCTTTGTTGCGGGAGTATTAGCTCTAATAGGTGACTGTAAATTGGTTTGTCCTATGAGGCTTAAGCTATGTAAAGATGGCGACACACTAATCCCACTGGGCTTGGAGTGTGATGACATCGTCAACTCCTAATTATGGCTGTGCCCATGAGATTTTCCTACATATCTCAAATTAATGAGAATCAGGCCAAATATAGTTCTAACATGAAAAGTAAACCAGTATTTTGGGGGAAAGGGGTTCTCTACTGGAGAAACCAATTCCTAGGTCGTTATATCAATGCACAATTTAAAAAGATTGAGACAAATCTCATCGAATAAAGCTCTTGGGGAAACTCGACACCTAGTGGAGTTTCTTAGCAATATCCCACTTGGGACTGCCTGATGAGAACTAGAAAATTTCCAGGGAAAAATTTAACCTCGGATAAAATGTGCCTCAGTTGTAGACTGGGCCTTGATGATGCTTATTTATTTTAAGGGATTATGGATTTCAGCTATTCGATTATGAATTTTGCATTAGTTGTAGCTGTTGTGAGTCTATATCAAGAAACCTCTATGGAGAAATCGGCTATAATATGCCCTAGCTCTAGTTGGGGCGACTTTTATCATAGGATCTCGATGGAGAAACCAGATATAATGTGCCCTAACTCTAGTTGGGGAAACTCTTATCACAAGATCACGATGGAGAAACCAGATATAATATGCCCTAGCTTTAGCTAGGGTGAAGGATTACATCATGAGCATTTAGGATTATGAGACAGAGCCCACAGGGATTGTCCGTGTATTCAAAGCCGAGCATGTGATTGTAATGTCTGTTTTAGTCTGGAACCCCATTGGGTCGTTTTTGTAAATTGATATCGCTGTTTTGGATAATGACTTCCAGGTGACCGAAACCTACCTTGGTTATCTACATACCCTGATTTCCTAGGTTAGGAATCCAAGAAAAATGTAGTTCGACCCTCGTTGTGCTGACTTTCATATTGTTAAATGCACCCGGAAGGGTTTCCTACGTACCTTGGTGATCTACCATGGATCAGGTTGAGGCATAGTTCGTGCGCTGATATCCTTTATCGTTTCGCCCTACGAAAGGATTTACCTCGTCTTCTCAAAAAATTCGAGGGACTTCTCCGGAGATGTGACCTGATACAGGGCTTGAAAAAATGTCGTAAGGTTGACATCTTTCAGATTTGATTGGACCCACTTGTGTTTCCTACGTACTTTGGCAATATACCAAGGATCAGATTAAGACGTAGTTCCAATCTATTGATGACTGATTTTTAGTTGATTTTGTTCAATCCCGATGGATGGAGAATTTTTTTCGTTGATGACCGAACCTTGTAAAGATTGCCTATGTATCCATTCTTAATGTAACTCTAAGTGTACCACACTTGCACCGAAATAAAAAATCAAGTATAATATGGTGCACGATGGTTTTTCTGAGTCTACGTCATTTTGATGAATTTGGATCATATTATAGGATTTTACAATGCCTTTTGTTGTATTGTTGATTTGTTGGTGGTATCATTGGGTTTTGATGGGTTTTTACCATTGGTTTAGTGATGATATCGGACATCTTTGGAATGGAATTACCTAATGGGTGATTTGCTAGGTTTTTAGCTCGCTTCCTCTATTTGTTCTTATGTCGTTCGTCCTTTCTACTTATCCCATTTTTCGATACATGTGTGGATGATATTTCCCTTGAGTGAAATTTTTCCAGGGCGGTTGACGTACCTTGGATTTTTATAGCAGAAAAAGTAGAAATTAGGAAAAAGTTGAAAAAAAGTTTTCGTTTCTCCCTTTCTAAGTTATCCAAATCTGTTTATTTTGAAATGATTTTTCAAGGAATTTTCTAGCCATTGGTTTTGAAATACTTCTTGGGTTGGGATTTTATATTTAAAAAAGAGTTGCCACCTAATATAGGGTTAAATGGTGTGCTAGATCATGGGGAGTTTTAGAAATTTAGTTTTACTTTGAAATGGACTGTGTTTTGACTCGTAAAGGCCTTGTACCAGAGATTTCTTAAAGTTTGGGGATCGGTTATGCTTGGGAAAGGTTTTATGCACCCCAAGACACTCGTCCATAAATGATACCTTAGTTTAAATGAATATTATTAAATAATACATGAATCATAAAATGATATGTAAATAGTATATTTGATTTTGTCTAGAACACCTTAACTAAAATCATTTGTTTAAACAAGTTACTGTTTGATTTTGAGCAATTAGTTAAAAAAAGAAAAGAAATAGTATATATATATGCCAGTCCTACTCGTAACTAAGAAAAAGAGGAATATTTTTTATTTTGAGCAATTAGTTAAAGAAAGAAAAGAAATAGTATATATATATGCCAGTCCTACTCGTAACTAAGAAAAAGAGGAATATTTCTAAAGAAGAATCACACATATCCACGAAGGTTTCTTAATCAGTTATTGATAGTTATATGGTTGAATTAACGATTAGTAAGAGTTCGGTTTGAAGCGTTCATGAAATAATCGTAGAGACTATGCACAACTCATGGTGTGATAGGTGTTTTGTTTGGATCCTCACATGTTCTTAACATGTTCTAGGATGATTTTTCTCCTCACATGCTCTTAACATGTTCTTGGATGTTCTTGAGATGATTTTGTATGATATGGACATGGTTTGATGATTATAACAAAAGTTAAACATTTTTTAGTTGATTATGGGTTATATGTGTTATATACATGAAATTAAAGTATGATGACTACATGATTATGCTATGTACAAGAAATATATATACATTTAAGACAATATTGAAGGATATTCAAGAAACATGCCTATTTTTCGGGATTGGTATTTCCCTAAACAAATATCTTCCTATCTTTCTTAATCTTCTTGGTTTGAACTCGATCAGTTACGGTAAACTTTTTGAGTTCTTACTCCAAGAACCTCAAAAACACCCTCTACGATTGAATTTCAACTGAATAACGAGGTGTTACTGAAGAGAAATTCTTGGAAAGTCTAGTACCTAAGAGTGTTACTCGAGCCTAGAGAGAAACTAGGGTTCCAAGACTTGAAAAAAGTGAGAACTAGCATCCAATATTTATAGGCCAGGGGCCTGCGTAGTAATCCATGTACAAGCCATTCTAGTCCCTTCCTTAGGGTCTGTTTGGCCTAGGGATCCTGTCCTCTTTTCTTGATCTTGATTTGTTCTGGACGAATTTAATAGATTGTGGAAGATTCTCTAAGATTTGGTAATTATTACCAAATCTTTCCAATATTCTTATAATGATTTACAATCATTACACTATATTGAACATGATTGGTTGCTCATGGGTGCATTAATGGAATGAAGTGACACTTTCGGTTTGGTTTAGAGGCTAAGTACTGGTTAGTTTCACTATTTCAGTTTGATTGCCATTAATGTTTCCAAGGTGCATTGTATTTGGTCTTGATGGGTCATCTTGAATTTAATGTTTTATGATGACCAATGATGTAATGAACTTTAATTTTGTTGGATTTGAATTGAATCGGGTTGGTTTTCCTTGTAATCGATAGTTAGATTTCAAGGTTTCTAGTTAACCCAAAGATATTTTGGTGAAAATGTATTGATACTGTGAATTTACCCAATCCATGCAATCCCAAGATATAAATTATTGATGGGATGGGCATTTAATGACCATTAAATACCTTAGCTAGGTGGTGAACCAGATTGGTTTGGTTTTGATAACGAGTAGTCACATTTCAAGGATTTCGATTAAATCAAAGATGTTTTGATCAAAATATATACATGCCTTAAATGTGGCCTATCCATGTCATCCCAAGCATTTAATTATTGATGGGATGTTCATTTAATGCTCATTAAATGCGTTGCTTAAGTGGCGAACCTAATTGGTTTAGTTTCAGTAATGGTTGGTTACCTCCTAAGTAATTTGGTTTCTTCCTTAAATATTTTTTTTGTAGAGAATATCTAGGGGATTTTTTGTCATTTAAATTATCATTTTTGAGACATTTAATGATAGGCTAGAACCTTGATTCATTTGGCCTAGACGGTTTTGTCAAAACAACTTTGGTTTGTTTAATTCCAAACCAAGTCCAAATCCTTAATCACATTGGTAATTTAGGATTTTTCATTACATTTCCATGACTTTATCATGGAATTTTGAATTATTTATTTGTATTATTTGATGTAACATGCATAACTGAAACAATGTTTTTGGTGTTAAACAGATGATCAACCATATAGGTCTTGGTAAGGATGACGAACGATTAATCCTACCATGACATTTGAATACCTATAGGATGACGAACGATTAATCCTATAGATCTTGGTGAGGCTGACGAACGATCAACCTCCTATGAATTGTGTACCTATAGGATGACAAATGACCAATCCTATAGATCTTGGTGAGGCTGACGAATGATTAACCTCCTGTGACTTGTGTACCTATAAGATGATGAACGATCAATCCTATATATCTTTGTGAGGTTGAAGAACGATCAAACTTCCATGACTTGTATACCTATGGGATGATAAACGATCAATCTAATATGTCTTGGTGAGGAGGATGAGCAATCAACCTCCCGTGACTTGTATACCAATAAGATGACGAATGATTAATCGTATAGATCTTGGTGAGACTGACGAACGATCAACCTCTCGTGATTTGGTAGCGTTTCTATTTCTCTACACCGCAAATGTACAGGTCAAGTTTTAATAGTGTAGTGGTGAATAAAGTGTAAGATACATAGGGATTTTTTTTAAATTGCAGCTAAATACCACGATTATCATAACCCAACTTTATCTAGGCAACCCAATTTGATGTTTATAAAAATAAAATAAACATAAAATAAATATAAAATCAAAAGCAAAATAAAATATGATTTTTCTATGCACAATTATTCTAGGGGCTTAATTTCATCTCGTTATTCGCAACTCATCCTATTAAGCAATTATTAGCTAATTCCATTCATTCAATAAACAAGGTCACTCGTACTCCCTCACTACTTTCCCGAGTGTCAAGTGAGAGAATATGAAAACACTTTCATAATGATTTCCCTATCTAGTATTTAGGTGAGAAAATTAGTTATGCTTCGTCCTTATAGATTACCCAAGTTTTAATAATCTCTCGATCTATTAAAACTTACGTTGTGCTTAACCTAAGTTCAAACCCAAAATGACCTCTTCCGAGTGTCAAATCCCAAATTCTTAAATCAACCAAGATATTATACGGGAGCATAAATTGGAAGCATTAATAAGGTAAACACAATTGAATAGAAATCCTAGTTGATGAATCTAGAACTTGATCACCTCCCGGTATCACAAGATCCTAAATTTCCAACTCGATTACCTTGGTATTGACCTCATCCCAGACTCACAATCACCTAAATTATTCACTCTCAATTCCTGTCCCAAACTCAATCTCTCTCGAGCATAAAATTCATAACCTAAAATTATATAATTCATCGGCCACATGAATTAAAAGCATTAAATATAGAGACGCATAAAATGGAATTAAAACTAACAATTAACAAAATATACAAACATGATTCAACAATACTACATCAAGCCCTAGATATGAATTTTAACATAACATAACGAAATTCATAACTAATCTGTTCAAGAAATTCATAAATGCAAACATGTTCAACACAATATCACAAATACAAAATTCAATAACGATTATCACAAATACAAAATTCAATATCACAAAACTTCTTTTTTGTGGAGAGGAACTCCAAATCTTCAAATCGTCAATGATCTTCACTCTAAGCTCCTTGTCTAGCATTTTTGTGCCTCCAATGGTGTTTCTTCTGCCCAATCTTGCCACACTAGGGTTTGAGGCATAAGGTGTATAAATAGGCTCAACATTAGGGTTCATCTTAGCGGTTTGGCGCTGCAGCGGGAGTTTTCGCGCTGTAGCAGAAGGCTTCTAAAATTTGACCATCACTTTCTCGTGCGAACCTAGAGTGATATGATTCAAGATGATTTGGAAAACAAAGAAATATATCTACACTTTTATGTTTTGAGTTTTTCAAGAATCAGATCGCATCATAGTAAAAAACGGGCTTGAAGTTTGTCAAGCAACGCTACTACGTGAAGTGATCTCGCACTGCAGTGCCATTTGTTTGGCGTTGCTATACCAAAAGGCGGGTTTCGCGCTACAATGCTATTTATTTGGAAAACAAAGAAATATATCTACAATGCTATTTATTTTTCTCATAAAATTTCAACTCTCTTTTAGAATAATAATCATTTACGAAACAAGAGATATTAGTTCAATGCCTATAAATATATCCACATGCAACAGATTGAGATGTCATATACATTCAGATGATTAAATATATGGTATCATAGATTAATTCCATCTCATAAAATGATACCAATCATGTAAGCTTAAATTCATATGGGATGGCAACTGGTGAGATCATGATTAATACTGATTTTATCAAGCATTTCTTAGTAATAAATATTTCATCAATAAACCAGTATTAACAATATAATTCCACGTGTCCATATAATTAAAGCATGATATTAATAGAGATAAGAGTCAATTTCTGCAAATTAGATGATAATTTTACATCACATAAATTCCTTTACAGTCATGCAAAAGTGAGATTATTTTACTACTGAGTTGAATGAAGATTTAACTCTAATAAATTATTTCCTCGAATAAGCCCCGATCTTATTCTTGACCAAATTTTGAATTTCAGTATGAATATTCGTTTCCCCTTGAACCTGAAACTCTTTAAAACATGCTTGGAGGAAAATCATTAGTAGAGATGAAGTAAACCTTTATTTATCCATTATTCTCAACATCATGCATGAGAACTAATTAATTTCAAGAAATTTTAATCCTAGAAATCAATTGATTCACATTGAGTCATCTCAAGTAACATGCTTCTAATAATCATATAATCATTAACGCACAAAGTTATGAATCATATCTCATATCATTCTAGATCCTTTCATAATCATAATCTTTTAAAAATTAGGAGATATGAAACGTATGAGAGTGGCATATTATATTGCATATAGCTAGTGGTAGAGCGTAAATACGCCGCTACTTTCACTTGCAAATATACGAGGTCAAGTTTTAGTAAAGGTGAGGAGAGTAAGGGTATCGTGTCCACAGGGATTGGTTTTGACTGTTATTAAGTACCGCGTTTATCATGACCTAACTTTATCTAGGCGAAAATAAATGTGAATAAAATTAAATACTAATACTAATCTAATTAATCTAATTAAATTATCTATACTAACATTAATATTGAGATAGTTTTTAGGGAATAGATTACGAATACGAATACGAATACGAATACGTGTTCGATCTCGTTTTCGTTCATGTTAACGGCGTTCGACTTATTCGACAATCTCAGTTCATAAACTCCCCCACCACCTCTTCTGAGTGTAAGAAGAGGGAATACGCGACTTTGTGTCAATGAAGAAGTCCCCCTCAACGTTTTAATGACCCTAGGTCACGTGAGTCTCGCTCCAACGTCATTGATTACACACAATCCAACTCCCTCCTGGGTTATTGGATCATCACGTTATGCTTACCCTATCGACAATCTTAGTTCGAAAACTCCCTCGCCATCTCTCTTGAGTGTAAGACGGGGGAATACATGATTTTATGTCAACGAAGAAGTCACCTTCAATGTCTTAACCACCCTAGGTCACGTGACTCTTGCCCCAATGTCATCGATTGCCCACAATCCAACTTTCTCCCAGGTTATTGGATCGTCGTGTTGTTTACCCTAGTCCGAATTCGGCGTTACCTCTCTCGAGTGTCAAACCCCGAATTCTAAATATATCCATCTAAGCATAATAAAAAAACGATATGGAAAACACAATCAAAATAACGAAGAACAACCGCTAACGAGACATAAACTCAATCAAACAACATATTCATAAATATAGTGTTAATCCCTAAACAACCTATGTTTAGCTAATGGCCCTAACCATATATACAATGTAAAATGGACTAAACATTCCCAACAACTACCAAAATGAAGAAAAGAAAGAAAAGAAATGAAATAACTTAGCTAATATCCAAAGATTTGGCGCTAAAACCGTTGAACGATCACTTCTTCCTTCTTCTTCCACCTCGGGTTGTGAGCTCTCCCTAAAACATCTCTCAAAGTTACCCTAAATATATAGCTTAGGGGGTGATAAAATTGGAAGAGAGGAGGAGAGGAGGGGGTTTTATAGGGCTCAAAATATCTAAAAATATCTATTTTTGTGTGTAGAGAGACCGCCGTGGCAGTGGGTAGGTCGGTTCAGTGATCGCCGCAGTGGTAGAGAAGGCGATGGATTTAAGACCATCCTACAGTTTCACTGCTACAGCGATGGATGTTTAGCCGAAAAAGCACCTCTCTAGTTTTTCATCGCTGTGACGGTGGTCTAGACGCCGCGGCGGTGGGCTTTTTTCAAAATATTGCCCTCGAGCTTGTTTTTCCACCGTTCTCGATCCAATATCATCGTTTAGCATCCATTTTCATACTAATTCACCCCACACACCTAATTTAGTACAAAAATAATAAAAACACATTAAAATGTATTAAAACGTAATAAACGTACTCGAAAACTAACAATTTTGGTTTGAAAATATATAGGTAATTTACACCTATCAAATACCCCCAAACTGGGAATTTTGCTCGTCTTGGAGCAAAACACCCACACAATAAGAGAAAATATAAAAACTAAAAACTAAAAACTAAAAATGAAAAACACGAAAATCAAATATGTGCAAGTTTTGAGTATCATCTACTGGCCAAGGAATTATCCCTCATCGGCCCCCAATCCTATCAAGTTCAAGCATAAAACATATCATGTAATGTTATATAATTTCAACATTTACAATAGTAAGTTCCATTATAGATCCTACTAAAGTGTGTGTGTGTTTAAAACTCAAATATATAACTATCTGTTAATCGAATTCGATTATCCACCATATAAGCACATGACAAAAAAAAAAAAAAAAAACCCCGAGGGTATAGGGAATCCATAGGCTTGACTGGTGATCTATTATCCACTAATGTAGGCTTGGAAGTTAAAAAATATCAATAGGTCTTGGTTCGGTTTAGGATAAATGGCTAAGGGTATATTTGAAAAGAAAACGGGTTAACGTTGTTAACTTAACGTTACCCAAGGCACATCGCTTGACACACTCACACTCGAAACCCCACAGTTAAATTGAAACAACCCTGAACAATCTATTAACACCGTCGTACTCACTTGTAAAAAAGAAACGAAAAATAAAAACCGTATGTACACTTGATTGTTTTTTTTTTTTGTTTTTTTTTTCTTTTCAACGAACACACCCCCAAATTTATTTGATTGTTACAATTGAAGGGGTGTGTGAAATATAAACGAAAAATGACAAGTGAGTACTCGAATACCGAACCAATATAAAGTTCGTCCTAACCCAACCACTCACTTCAAGTAGTATTTGCATTCTACTAGCTTGATTCTCTCAGATTGTGCCTTCAGTTTAGTGATATAGGTTTAGAAAGACGTTTTATCGGTCAAATGGTATTTGTAAAGTGTTCATAATTGAAACGGCTATTAGGCTTCAATAGGATAATGAGGGATAAACATTTTACAATATAGGCTTTAAAGGCTCAAGAGATAAAAAGAAATGCCTAAATCATATCTCCTGAACAACCTTGCCTAGGATTTCGCGTCGAATTTCCCCCAGATCAAGTTCTAGAAACCCTAATGTCATGAATTTAGGTAACAGATAATTGTTTTCAAATCAATTTGACGGTTATATATTGAGTTTACGTTCTCGTGCAAGTAGGATCTATAATAACTATTACTAAAACATAACGTTGACCACACAAAACAAACATGCATGAGATTTACGCTTGATCTCAATAAACAACCAGGGGACAGACTCATTATCGGGTAATGGCCTAGATAACGTCAAAACTCAGCACATTCATAATAACTAAACTAAACATACTAATCCTAAACAAACATGCATACATAGAAAACAATGAAACATAACTAACACATCACCACCAACTTAAAATAGGTGATGTCCAAAATAACCCATCAACGATCCCAATAGACAGAATATAGCATGAAAATGAAGATGGGGGTTTAAAACACATACTTGGGAGGTGAGAGAATCTCGCCTCCGACTCAAATTGGTGGAGATGGATCTAACTTATTTTTCCTTGGGTTGCCTCCCAAGAAGCGCTTGGTTTAAGGTCGTCAGCCCGACACGCCGAAGTGCTCGTCGAAGAGCGGATTTCACTTGTAGTAAGTGTCGTACAACACCAAATATGGGTCTTGGTTCAGTACGCCCTCAAGACTGGCGAGATGTAGCAATGTATAGCTCGAGCTTTTAGCAGGATGCTCTACCAGCTCATGTAGTTGGTGGGCATGGAAGAACATTGCTAATGGTAGCAAAGGATCAATGAACCACATCGGATCCTCATAAATATGATCATCTTGGATCAATGGTGGCGTCCCCAGCTGGAATTCAAACGGTGAAAATTCACAACAATTAATGTGTGAATCTCCATCGATCTCACTCAAGTACTTTCCGCTTGTCTCTAGCTCCTCATGGTGGTTTTCACTGAATGTGGCTTATGAATCTCACAGTGCCATTGTGTCTGACTCAGCCTCAATCAAGTAGATTAGCTAACTAATTTGTGTTTGAAGAGAGGTTATGGTCGCATCGATTTCAGTGCAAATCGTCTCAATGTTATCGAGACGATTCTCATGCTTATTTAGCCAGTCATTCGTCTCCCTCCAAAACATCTGAGTTTCCCTAATAAAATCAGTGAGTATTTCCTCCAGGATGGGAGAAGACTTAACATATTGGTTCGAGGTATTAATCCATGGCGCCGTAGAATTGAAACTCTGATAATTAAAGGACGCCATATCTTCCAACATCTAATGCGCTTCGTCTGCAGTTAGTTGGTCAAAAGAGATGGTATCATTTCCTCTTTCAATCCACATTCTGGTTGTGGCTTGTAACCCATCGAGGAAGTTCAGTAATTGACACTCACTCGGGAATCCGTGATTCGGAAACCGGATTAGCAAATCCATGTATTGATCCCAAGCACAGTAAAATGGCTCGGAATCCTATTGAAAGAAACTCAAAAGTACCTGTCGATCTAAAATCTTCAAGCACCCTGCAGGAAAGCAAAAACAAAAACAACAAACAAAAAGTTATAAACAAAATAAATGCCTAAAGTAAAATTCGGTCATTTACTCACAATATCAATAATAACCAAAAAATACAATTCTCGGCAACGACGCCAAAAATATAGTAGCGCGTAAATACGTTGCCACTTTCACTCGCAAGTATACGAGGTCAAGTTTTAGAAAAGGTGGGGAGAGTAAGGGTATCGTGTCTACAGGGATTGGTTTTGACTATTATTGAGTATCACGTTTATCATGACCTAACTTTATCTAGGCGAAAATAAATGTGAATAAAATTAAATACTAATACTAATCTAATTAATCTAATTAAATTATATATATATTAATATTAAATGGAGATAGTTTTTAGGGATTATATTGTCTAGGGATTAACTTCGTTTATGAATACGTGTTCGATCTCATTTTAGTTCATGATAAGGGCATTCGATTTATCTGATAATCTCAGTTCGTAAACTCTCCCACTACTTCTCCCTAGTGTAAGACAATGGAATACGCCACTTCGTGTCAATGAAGAAGTCCCCCTCAACGTCTTAATGACCCTAGGTCACGTGAGTCTCGCTCCAACGTCATTGATTGCACGCAATCCAACTCCCTCCCGGGTTATTGGATTGTCGCGTTATGTTTACCCTATCGATAATCTCAGTTCAAAAACTCTCCCGCCACCTCTCCCGATTACAGGACGGGGGAATACATGACTTCGTGTCAACAAAGAATTCTCACTAAACGTCTTAACAACCCTAGGTCACGTGAGTCTTTCCCCAACGTCATCGATCGATTGCCCACAATCCAACTCTCTCTCGGGTTATTGGATCGTCGTGTTGTTTACCCTTGTCTAAATCCGGTGTTACCTCTCCCGAGTATCAATCCCCGAATTCTTGATATATCCATCTAAGCATAATAAACGAACAATACGGCAAACACAATCAAAGTAACGAAGAACAACCACTAACGAGACATAAACTTAATCAAACAACATATTCATAAATATAGTGTTAATCCCTAAACAACCTATGTTTAACCAATGGCCATAACCATATATACAATGTAAAATGGACTAAACATACCCAACAACTACAGAAATGAAGAAAAGAAAGAAAATAAATGAAAGAACTTAGCCGATATCTAAATATTTGGCACTAAAACTGTTGAACGATCACTTCTTCCTTTTTCTTCCACCTCGGGTTGTGAGCTCTCCCTCACAAATCTCTCAAACTCACCCTAAATATATTCTAAGTAGCTTAGGGGGTGATAAAATTGGAAGAGATGAGGAGAGGAGGGGTTTTATAGGGCTCAAAATATCTAAAAATATCTATTTTTGTGTGTAGAGAGACTGCCGCAGCAGTGGGTAGGTCGATTCAGTGATCGCTACAGTGGTAGAGAAGGCGGTGGATTCAGGACCATCCTGTAGTTTTACCACCACGGAGGTGGATGTTCAGCAAGAAAAGCACCTCTCTGCATTTTCACCGCCGCGACGGTGGTCTGGACACCGCGGTGGTGGGCTTCTTTTCAAAATATTGCCCTCGAGCTTGTTTTTCCACCGTTCTCGATCCGATATCATCGTTTAGCGTCCGTTTTCATACAAATTCTTCCCATACACATAATTTAGTACAAAAAGAATAAAAACACATTAACATGTATTAAAACGTAAGAAACGTATTCGAAAACTAATAATTTCGATTTGAAAATATATAGGTAATTTACACCTATCAGCTAGGTACTTAATGCTTATAAATATATCCCCATGCAGGGAAACATTAACTTGAAACATTAAGCACAAATTGATATGTCATGTATTCAAACACTCATATGTATGATATCAAAAAGAATTATCCTGCTTTCATATTAGTATTAGTCATACAAGTTTCATCAATTCAATGCATTAATTAAATCATTAAGAGATTTTAATATATCACAATATTATGCAATGTAATGAATAAAGATACCATTTCAAGATGCATAGAACATTAGCTCAATTCAACACATTTGTATAAAATATAGATTCATGAATAAGAGCACATTATACAAATGGTCTTACGAATATGCAACAGGTCATTAATAACACTTAGTGAGATCACAAACACTTGATTCATTTTCTAAATCACGTAACATGTTTTAAAATTAACACATGATCACTACTTGATATAAGCACGTAAACATGTTAATACCCCGTAACTAAATGTGATTCTTATAATTACTCTACAATGTTTCTAAGACAACACGTGAACACCTCATATAAAATAGGTCTTAGAAACAATTACCAACTTAATTATTTGGCAAGTCGGGAATCTCCCTCTTTAACAAATTTAATAAATTGAAATTGTGAGGGGTAAGGAGTACCTTTTATATTTTTCGGGGCAACTTTATTCTTTACCTCATTTTTACTGATGATTTCTTCGGGTGTACCATTTTTCTTAACCTGTCTGTATCCTCTCAAATATTGATTGTTGTCATTTGATTTTCTGATACTTCTATTTGCACATTTCACTTGTGGCTTCTTGGTAGTATCCCAACTTGCTTTTGACAAATTCTTTTCTAATTGCACGTTTCGCTTGTGACTTTTTTGTAATTTCACTTCTTGTCTTTAGTGCATCTTTTCGCTTTGTATGCGTCCTTGTAGATTCTTGGTGACTTCTTGTCTTGACTTTGATATAACCTCTTTGTTCGTTCCTTCGGGTCCACTCCCGTCATTATGTAACTCTGCACAAGACATTTCAATAGTTCTTTTTGGTATCTATTTCATTTTGGATCTATCCTTGTTAGACATAAACTTAGGATTTCTGAACGGACATGATACTTTAAAATGCCCAACCCTATTGCAATAATAACATCTCAAATTTGATTTATCATAGCAAGTACAAGATGTAAAAGAAGAATCATTTCTAACAACATCAACAAAACTATCACCGGCTCGTGATAAAGGATTAGAAAACGAAACATATCCACTTTGCCTGGAAAATTATTTCTAAAAGCTCTTGAAATAGACTTAAGGTCGAATTTTGATTTTTCAAAATTTTTCTTAAATAAATCGATTTTTGAATCAAGATCTGACCTTTGCTTAGATATTTTTTTAAAACTTTATTTTCATTTTCAAGACAATCCACTTTAGAGAGCAAATTATTAATTTCGAAAACAATATTTGAAAACTCTTTTGTACCACAATAATCATCCAAATGCACTTTAGATTTTTGAACACTTTTACCTCCATTTTCAAAAGAATCAATTTTTTTAAACTCAAACTTTCTTTAGCAAAAAGTAGTGTGAAAGAAAGTAATTTTTCCAAAACAATATGGACGTTTTCACATTCATCATCTCCATCACTACCACTAATATCATAGGATTCATACATCACATTATCATATAGAGATCTATCACCATCAAGAGAGGATATACAAAAAACATCATCCATGGTATGTGCACGTGACTGGTTTAGCTAGGATGTTAAGCCTAGTCAAGCTAAACCCAGCTCTGATGCCAATTATTGGCCCAATGAGCTACCCAGGAGGGGGGTGAATTGGGTAGATATAAAAAATTATCAAATAATATTACTTCAACAATCAAATAATTAATTTTATCCTAAATTAATTATTATCTTTAAAAAATAGCGGATAAGTGTTCAAATCTATGTGCAAACCCAAACAACAAGAAATAAAGAAAATAATATTGCAGTACACCTCCATATATCCTAGTTCACCAAGCTACTCTTGGCTAATCCAGTCCTCCGAGTCCCACGGAGATTCGCACTCACTAAACCACTATTATCCCTTTAATCAGGTAGGAACCAAACCCTTACAAATGATTCTTTTCACAGGCTCAGAATCAACCTTTACAATTTCTTTTCCCAGACTCACGAATAACCTTATCTTTTTCCTAGGCTAAAATTTAACGTAATCCTTTCACAGGCTAAAGATCAGATCTAATTCTTTTATACCTTAGGCTAAGAAATAAACTTCAAAAACACCCCAAGTATCGCTTTCTCAAGTAAGGATGAAACTTTTACAATTTACTCATAATAGATTCTAATAAGGAAGAATCACACCTAAGCTCTTTTCAACGGGAAAAGAGTAACTAATCTTTTTGTACTCTAGGCAAAGATTAAACCTCAATCTCTTTATCAAAAGAGATTGAAACCAGCTACCCCTAATTCAATACTCCCAATAGTATCTAATCCGCACACAACTCACCAATTACAAAATTGATAAGCTTTTTCTCACTCGGAGCTTCTACCACCCCCGATCAATTTAAAGTCAATCAATATCCCAATAATTACTAGTGATAGAATTAAGTGGGAAAACAAAAATATGATTATAAAAAAAAAGTAGGTAGCACAAAATTGAGCACGTAATCAGATTATCACACAAATCATTATAGAAGATTTTTATGCTTTTAAAGTTCAAAAATAATTTCTCATATGATCAATTAACCGAGCAAGCGATAATAAGAATAAACTAAATTAAGAATAAGCTTGGAAAGATCTTACCTAGATAACATAAAAATCTAATTATAATAGATATGGGTAGCACACAAATAAGTATGTAATCAGATTGTCACCAAAAATCATTATAAAAATATTTGTATGCAATTTAAAGTTCAGAAAATGATTTCACAATATCTAAACATCCAAGCAAGCAGAATAATATTTAATCATAACAAAAAATTAACGCGTGCAACAATCTCACCAAAATATCACTGAAAGAATAAAGATTTAATCGTGACAAAGCTTAGATCTGTGACGCTAAAATTCACAACACTTTTTCTAAAGAAAAAATCTCACGATTAATTACTCAATATAATCTCAGAAGGATAACTCTCAGAAAGCTCACGAACTCAAGATTCTTGATAGAATGATAACTCTCAAAAAGTGTACGAACACTTAGTTTTTGATTGATTGGGATTTGTTTTATCTTAAAAACGCAGGTCTATATATAGAAAATTAAAACAAGCCCTCTAACGGCTACTTTCTATTTATCATGACATTTAATTGCTCTAATAGACCCCTTATATCATGATGACTCAATCCTAGCATAATTTACTCAATTATATCCTTTAAAATATTCAATTTAGTCCCTTAAAAAATTTTCAAACTCAATTAGATAGGATAGAAAGAATTATATGAACCAATTTGAGAAATAATCCAAAATACATGAACCATATCTATAGGGATAAGAAACTATCAACATCATATCTTAAATTCCATCAGATCCGTAAGATAACTCTCAGATTCTAACTATAAAATAGCTAGTAATGACTACGTTTTGGAAAAATCCCCAAAATCCTCTAATCTTGAAACCAAACCATCAGTTGACTGACTAAAGTCCATAGGTCGACCGATCTATTCAGGTTGTATCCCAAGCCAAAAAATTCAAGCCTGTCGATCAACCGCTACTCCTTAGCCTATTGACCGAACGAGTTAAGATGCTTCCCAGGCCAAATTCCAGCTATGGTAGGTCGACCACTACTGTCAACCGAACGATTCAGAGAGTTTAACATTTGGCCACAGGTCGACCCATCGGTTGACTGATTGATTTAGAGACTACCATTCCCAGCCACAACTTCATCGATTGACCGATCCTCATTGATTAATTGACCGATTCTGCTAGTACACTTCTTCTAAAATTAATTTTTAACACAACTCTTCGACCTTTTTGCTCCTTTAACCGATTTTATTTCTCAGTTAACTTAATTAACTCCTTAAATCAATTTTAATTTCTAATCTTTCTTAAATCAATATTTCTTCTTTAATTTTATCTAGAACCAAATATGTTTAACTAATTAGGATCTTATAAAAAACACACATAATCATAAAATTATTTTTGTGTCGTCTGTGATCCTAATCAGGATAAATTAAGAGTAAAAATTAACCTGAGTTGTTTTTTCCTAGATTTTTCAAAATCTTTGATTTCTTAATGTCGTTCTCTTTGTCAGTCTCTTGTATCCAAAATCATCTTCAACAATTTCTTCATGATTAAATCGATAATAAAACTTTATCACTGAAACACTCAATAAACTCATTAATTCCACCAAATACATCAACATTTAATTGTCCATCAAAATCTTAGGATCAATAAATGACTTTCCAAACATAGCCCATGGTAGTCCTTACGCTCAATGTTCTATGCAAACATGTCAATTAGTGATGTGGTTAGGAAGTGAAAATGCATTTAGTGGGTTGGATGTATGATAGGTGTGAAAAACCTATCTATTTCTAAACCAGATTTGTTAGTTTTCAAGCATTTTAGTTATATTTAATTGTGTTTTAGTGTAGAACAGGTGAAAGGACGTCAAAAGGCAAGAAACAAGTGAAAACGGTGGAGAAACGGTGAGCAAAACGTGCAAAATAGGGTTTCGTTGAATGAAGACCATCACCTAGGCGGAAGTTCCACCGCTTAGGCGGAAAAGAGGCAGAATGTTGGAGTGCTGAAGGGCTAAACCACCACCTAGGTGAGAAAAAGACAGAATGATATGCCAACAGCCACCGCCTAAGCGGAAAAACCACCGCTTAGGCGAAGTTACCGATAGAACTTAACCGACTTAAGTCCACCGCCTAAGCGGTGAACCACCGCTTAGGCGGTGACACTCTGCACAGAAATATCTATTTTTAGATATTTTGAAGATATATTCCAAATCCCTCCTTTTAACCCCTTTCTCCACCAAACCAAAAAGAGACCCCTTACACCTTAGACACTCCTTAGATGTGGGAGAGGGCTTGGTTGTTCTTGAGAGCTCTCTTCCACCTTAGTTAGATTAGATTAGTTTAGAAAGTAGATTAGATTAGTTGTAAAGAGTGTTCTTGGCCAATCCTTAAAGAGCCAAAAGAGGAAGTTCATCAAGCGAGACGAGGAAGCTCGGGAGGATCGTTCTTTGGCTTAAGTGGACTACTCCACTTTGAGATTTGGCTTTTCTTCCCTTGTTTCTATCTTTGTGTTTAATGTTTATAGTTGATAATGATGATCTCCTCTTGATTAAATGTTGTATTGGCTAAGAACATGTTAGTGTAATTTAGAGATTAGTTAGGGAAATGTGTCGTTGTGTAAATACTAGTTTGGTTTAATATACGTTTCTTTAACGGTTGTTGTTTTAATTCCAATTGTGTTTATCATTTGATGACGATCTTAATATGATTGTAACGGTATTAGGGTTGGATTTGAGAATCTAGGGTTTGACACTCGGGAGAGGTAACCCTGGATTCGGACTAGGATAAACACATCGTTACAACCTAACGACCCGGGAGGGCGTTAGTTAGTGTGAAATCGATGAAGTTGGGTCAAGACTCACGCGGCCTAGAGTCGTTAAGACATTGAGGGGGACCTTTTTGTCGACACGAAGTCGCATATTCCCCCGTCTTATACTCAGAAGAGGTAGCAGAGGAGTTTACGAATCGAGATTGTCAGATACCTAAACTTCGTTATTGTTAACCGAACAAAATGAAACGTGTATTAAGTGAACAAAATCAATCCCTAATTAATCAACTTAGTTAGAATTAACCCACTAATTGTAGTTTAGCTTAGTTTAATTTCAATTCACGTCTTCCGTCGTCAGGATAACAGGAGACTACGTCAATTACGGTATTCAATTCAATGATTCACACTTTTCTCTGTAGGAAAGATATCCGATCTTCAAAGATCTACTATATTAAAACTTCAGACCTCGTATACTTGCGAGCGTAAGTAGAGGTATGCTTTTACGCAGCTACCAATGTACAAATGTGGGTAGTGAATGAATTAGGCAATAAGGCTCAATAGGGGTAACAAAGGATAAACAATTTTCAACGGTTAGCTTCAAAGGCCCAAACGATCCAAAGAAATGCCTAAATCATCTCTTCAACAACACATAACCTAGAATTTCGCCTCAAGTTTCACTCAAATGGGTTCTAATATTCATGAGATATCAAAGCCTATCTAAAGTACATAAATGTTCTCCAAGCACTCAAATGGCCGAGTGATAATAATTCATGGTGCTCAAATGTAAAGAGTCAAGAGTGAACTTCAATCAACACAAGTCAAGAACATAGACACTCAATTCAATACATTTCAAAAACCAAAGATAACATTAAGTGTCCATACTCATCATTGATTTCATGTTATTTCATCTCCACAAAACTCACAATTTATTCAAACAAACCTAAAGAAAGGAAACTAAAAATATAGCTAAAAGAACACAAGTTACATGAAGAAAAGTTATACACACAATCATTTTCTAAACCCAACAAACATAAGTCAACATGTGTCTCACCCCCAAACTCAAACTCAAACATGTATTTAAATTAATCATAAGGGAATAAGCACACGTAACGGAGAGGTGAGACAATCTCTCCTCCTAGTGTGGCTGGCGGTGATGCTTGGGGTAAGGTGACCGGTATAGGGTTTTCTTCTATATTTTCCATCCTTAGGCTCAATTTTTTAAAAACTTGGGTTGCCTCCCAAGAGGCGCTTGACGTCCTCAGCTTGACAACGGAAAAAATGGCTTATCAAAGAGCGATTCGCCTACTGTATATGTCATACAACACAATAAATGGGTCTTGATTTTGAACGCCCTGAAGCTTGGCGAGATGTGGAAGTGATTGGTATGTACTCTGAACTTGACTCAGCGCCAGTATATGTGCTTGGTGGGCATGAATGAATGGTTCTAGTAGTAGTAGAGGACAAGTGAGCCACATCGGATCCTTGTAGATATAGTCGTCTTTGATCGGTGGTGGCATCAAAATTTGGATCTCAAAAGGTGGACACTCACAATTGTCGTCTTGTGATTCTTCAATATCGATCAATTCTTGGGTTTCCTCCTCATTAAAATCATCGTCATTAAACAAACCCAAATTCCTCCTTCTTGTATCTGGTTCTGCATAGTGGCTTTCACATATGAATATGGATTGTGTGTCTCTCATTTCCCTCATGATAGTCTGAGTTTCCATCATAAATGTAGTGAACATGTCTTCTAGGGTGGGATAAGACTCCACAAGTTAGTGTAGGGTGTCAAGCCAAGGCACCAAAATGTTGGAATTATCCCCTAAGTTTTGGTGACTGGTTGAATAATTCCAACTCCCATAGTTAAAATCAGTCATATCTTCCAACAACAAATAGGTTTTGTTTGTGGTTAGTTTGTAAAAAGAGGAGGTAACACTTCCTCCTTCCACCCAAGTTCTTATTGTGACTTGTGACCTGTCGAGGAAGTTTAGTAGTTCATACTCCTACGGAATCTCGTTGAGAAAATCTCAGGAGGACTTGTTGATAGCCATCTTCAAGTACCTTGCAAAACAAAAAAAACTCAAAAAAAAAAATTAGAAATAGAAATAATTGCCTAAATTAAAATCAAGTTACTTATTCACAATATTAATAACAATCTAAAACAATCCCAGGAAACGGCGCCAAAAACTTGGTAACGATTTTATTTTGCAACACCTTAAGTGTATGGGTTATGTTTTAATAGTGTAGTAGTGAGTAGAGTGTTGTATCCACGGGGATTAGTTTAAATCGTCACTAAGTACTGCGATTATTGTAACGTAACTTTATCTAGGCAACCCAATTTGATGTTTATAAAAATAAAATAAAACTAAAACAAATATAAAAGCAAAAGCAAAATAAAATATGGATTTTCTATGCACAATTGTTGAAGGGGCTTGATTTCATCTCATTATTCATATGTCATCCTATTAAGCAATTATTAGCCAATTCCATTCATTCCATAATCAAGGTCACTCGTGCTCCCTTACTACCTCTCCCGAGTATCAAGTGAGAGAATTTTCAAACACTTTAATATAGATATCCCTATCTAGTATTTAGGTGAGAACATTCGTTATGCCCTAAACATATAGATTACCCAAGCTTTAATAATCTCCTGATCTATTAAAGCTTACATTGTGCTTAACCTAAGTCCAA
Source organism: Eucommia ulmoides (assembly GCA_016647705.1). Taxonomy (NCBI): domain Eukaryota; kingdom Viridiplantae; phylum Streptophyta; class Magnoliopsida; order Garryales; family Eucommiaceae; genus Eucommia; species Eucommia ulmoides. Next base: position 26,324,577 of record CM028340.1, on the reverse strand, counting down.
ACCCAAAATTACTTCTCCCAAGTGTCAAATCCCAAGTTCTCAAATCAACCAATATATCATATAGGAGCATCAATTGAAAGTATTAATAAGACAAACACAATTGAATAGAAATCCTAATTGATAAATCTAGAACTTGATCACTCCCCGATCTTACAAAATCCTAAATTCCCAACTCGATTACCTAGGTGTTGATCAACAATCTAAATTACGCACTCTCAATTCTAGTAAAAAACTCAATCTCTCTTGAGCACAAAATTCATAACCTACAATTATCTAATTCATCGGTCACATAAATTAAAAGCATTAAGCATAGAGTGATATAAAATTAAATTAAAACTAACAATTAGCAAAATATTGAAACATGGTTCAATGAGACTACATCAAGCCTTAGATATGAATTTTAACACAACATAGCGGAATCCATAACTAATCTTTTCATGAAATTCGTAAATGTAAATATGTTCAGCACAAGCTCGCAAATTCAAAATTCGATTAAGATTAGGGTGAAAGAAAGGAAGAGAAAACCTTTTTTTTTTTTTTTTTTTTTGTGGAGATAAGCTTTAAATCTTCAAATCGTCAATGATCTTCACTCCAAGTTCCCTCTCTAGCATTTTTGTGCCTCCAATAGTGTTCTCCATTGGTGTTTCTTCCCCCTAATCTTGCCACCCTAGGGTTTGAGGCATAAGGTGGTATAAACAGGCTCAACATTAGAATTCATGTTTGCGGTTTGGCACTGCAACGCGCGTGTTTGTGTTGCAGCAGGAGTTTTCTTGCAATAGCGTGAGGCTTCTAAAATATAACTGTAACTTTCTCATCCAAATTGAGCTAGAGATAATTCAAGATGATTTGAAAATAAAATAATGAGATATACAACTTTCATGTTTTGCATTTTTCCAGAATCAGATTGCATCATGGTCAAACATGAGCTTGAAGTTCATCGAGCGGCACTGCAGCGTGAAATGATCTCATACTGTAGCGCTATTTGGTTGGCGTTGCAGTGCCAAAAGATAGGTTTTATGTTGTAGCACCATTTATTTGGTGCCACCATTTATTTGGTGCTGTAACGCCAAAATACACTGTCGTTTCTTCTTTCTGAATAGACGGTTCGCGTTGTAGCACCATTTGATTGGCGTTGTAGCGGGAAGGCTTATCATTGCAGCACGAGTCTTTTGTGGAGTTTTCTTCAATTTTGCTTCTTAATTTTTCATTGCAGCCTCGAATTCTCATGCTGTGACACAAACTTTCTTTCAAGAATTATTTGTTTCTCCTTTTCCTCTCTGCTACAGCCCACGTTTACTCGGCTACAACATTAAACTAACAAAAATGATTAAAAACTCATAAATATTTGAATATAAAATTATTTGATTTGTTGGTAAATAAATCACTCATCACCTATGAAATAGAGTAAATGCCTGTTTTAATAGGTCTTGGTCAGGATCACGAACGATCGATCGATTCCTATAAAATGAAGAACGATAAATTCTTTAGGATTATACTACATTGTGTGGATAATGATGACTCATTGAATTCTCTATAGTGTCCTAGGTAGGAGGGATATACACCCTACCGTATTACCCACAGGTTTGACTACATGCCTTTCTCACGGGTAAGGAATCTTCTCCAAGGAGTTCTAGAAGACTAGTCCTAGAGGATTACGCTAACTAAGGACGACGAACGACCAATCGTACATTTGTTAGGTTCCTAAAGGATGACAAATGATCAATCCTAGAGGGATTTATGAGGATGATGAATGATCAATCCTCTCATAACTTGGATACCTATGAAATAGCGTGAATGCCTAGTTTGTAGGTCTTGATAAAGATGACGAACGATCAACCTTACCATGACTTAGATAATTATGAAATTATGTGAATGTTTGGTCTCGCAGATCTTGGTAAGGATAACGAATGATCAACCTTACTATGACTAGGGATACCAATAGGATGACGAACAATCAATCCTATAGGTCTCGGTAAGGATGACGAACAATCAACCTTACCATGGCTTGGTTACCTATAGATGACAAACGATCAATCATGTAGGTCTTGTTAAGGACAATAAATAATCAACCTTACCATGACTATATTATATTCCTAAAGGATGACGAAGGATCAATGCGATAGGATATGGAGAAGACGATGAACAATTATTGAGTCGTAGTTAAGACCATAAGTAAAGGGTTTTCCTACATATCTCAAATGAATAAGAATTAAGACACAATTAGTTCTCACAAATAAAGTACATCAAGATTAGGAGAAGTGATTCTAGGTTAGAGAGCCCAATTTCGGGGTGTCTAGTCAGTTTAAGACTGAGGTCGACATTGATTTTTATAAGCTGGCTTGACCGAACCCTATTAGGATGCCAATATATCTCAGACTTAACTGAGAATCAGTTTAAGTGTAGTTTGGACACGTAATTTAATTTGATATTTGATGAAAAAGGTTTTGGTTAGAGAAACTGATTCCTAGGTCGTTACATCAATACATGATTGAAAATGATCGAGAGGATTCACACGGGCAAAAACTATCGGGGAAACTCAACACCTAGTGAAGTTTCTTGGCCACATCCCACTTGGGACTACCTAATAAGGACTAGAAAACTTCCTGGGGAGAAATTTAACCTCAGATAAAATGTGCCCCAGTCGTAGACTGGGGCTTAACGATGCTTATTTACTTACGAGGATTATGAATTTCAGTTTTAAATTTTCATTAATTGTGATTGGTGTGAGTTTATATCAAGAAACTTTATAGAGAAATCAAATATAATGTGCCCTAGCTCTAGTTGAGGCGACTCCTATCATGGAATCTTAATGGAGGTACCGGACATAATGTTTCCCAACTCTAGCTGGGTGAGTCCTATCATAGAATCTCAATGGAGAAACTGGATATAATGTACCCCAACTCTAGCTGAGGCGCAGAACTATCTCTTGAGTGTTTAGAGCATACGGCAGACCCCACATGGGCTGCCCACAAATCCTAAACTGAGCATGCGATTGTAATGTTTAATTTAGTCAGGAAACCCCATTGGGTTGTTTATGTATATTGATATTGTTGTTTTTTAGATAAGTATTGTTGGATAACTGAAATCCACTTGGGTTATCTACAAACACTGATTTCCTAGGTTAGGAATGCAGTCGGTATTCGAGTACTCACTTATCGCTTTTCTTTCATTTTAACCACACCCATGAAATTGTAATAATTGAATAGGTTTGGGGGTGTGGTCTGTTTAAAAAAAAAATGTAAATATCGTTAAATTTCGTTTCTTTTGACAAGTGAGTACGTTGGTTTTAAAATTGTTTGTTCGGTATTGTTTCCAATTTATCTATAGAGGTTTGAGAGTGAGTGTGCCAAGCGTTAAGCCTTGGGTATCGATAAGTTAATGACGTTAACTCATTTTCTAATCTGATATACCCTTGGCTAAATGTTCCAAAACCGAACCAAGTCATTTTGATCTTTATGAACTACTCAGCCTGCATTAGTGGAGAGTGGACCCCAATCCGGCATATGGATATCCTAGTCCTTTACGGTCTAAGTCATGAGTTTCGTTGCTCGATAATCCAATCCAGTCTTGGATATTTATATTATTGAGTCTCGCACAAACACCTTGACAAGATCTAGAATGGAGTTTACCATTATTGAATGTCGAAATTCTAGAATACCATATGGTGCGTTTTACCACTTGAACTCGATATGATTGGGGGTTGTTGAGGGAAAAATGTTTTGGTCGGTAGAAGAATTCAAAACTTGCATATCGTTATGTTTAGATTGTTCATGTTATTTAATTTATTTGTCTTTTTCATTTTAGTGTGAGTGTTTTGCTTGAGAACTAGCAAAATTCCAAGTTTGGGGGTACTGTGGCTGCCAAATCGATTTTTTTAGGGTTTCCTAAGTGTGTTTCACACCTAATCTTCTCCTATGAATAGGAACCTTCTCCTCCCACTTTATTCATTCATAAATTAAGAGAAAAATGCCTTAGAAAGTGATACACATCGTAAACCCTTTCGGGAAGCTGTCTGCGAGAGAGAAAAAGCCCAAGCATCAAGATTCTTGGCCTAAAACATGTATGTTTTCTGATTTTCAATTCTTTTTTCAGTTTATTTAATTCTATTCACAATTTAAATTCTTGAAAGCTTTATTTTTTTTAATTGTCCAATGAGTCGATGAAAAACGTCGGGATGAGATTCCTCATTTTCAATTTGAACCTTTGAGCGTTTAGACGAGGACATCTGTTTTTTTTTTTTTTTTTTTTTTTTTTTTTTTTTTTTTATTACTGCATTTTATTTATTTATTTTGTTTTTAATTCATAAAGAGAAAAACTAAAAAAATAAGTCGTCCGATAATCCAATGAAAACACCGGGGTGGGTTTCTTGTGTTGAGTTTAACCCTGAGCGTTTGGTGAAGGATGTTTCATTATTTATTTTTCAATATTGTTTTATTTTATTTTATTTTTATTCTTGTTATCAAAACCCTAAAAAATAAAAATAAAAAATACAAAAATCCAAAAATAATAAAATCTTAGTTTGTAGGAATTAATTCTTACAAACCTTAAGGTGAATCCGACGATTCGATAAATCGTGGGAGAGTTTTCCATAGCTTCGTTTCCATCCTCTGACTCAAGTGGAATTTAGAAACGAATGATTTTAGGAAATTTCTTCCCTTGATAAATTTTTTTGTGGGATTCCACTAAAGTTTCGGAAAGATTAATTCCAACAAAATTGTTTCCGCGAACGTCACTCTATTCTTATATGCATAGAATTTGAGGGAATTTCAAATCGGGATTTCTTTAAATTAATTGGGCAAACTTAAAATAGACACTACATGTATCCATCGAGCATAAATTTTTTTTCTTGTATCATTTAGACGACGTGTATAGGACACTTTCATCACTTTCACTTTTTTATATTTAATGCATACAAGTTTTTTATTTTATTTTATAATTCATACTACTTCACATTTAGTCATGACACATACTTGACTTGTATGTTTTATTAAATAATTAAATCATTGCCACTCATAATCACATTAATTTACGTAGTGTTCCCAATTTAATCCCCGTATTCATATCATCTTGCATTGACATATTTAAATTAAACCCTTTAGTTTTTTTGGTCACTTTCGCATAAATAAAATAAATTTCATATAATTTTAGTTTCTACATTCATATATTCATATTTATTCATTTATTTTAGTTCCTTATTTAAAGTAAAGAAGTATTTCGGAAATATATATAAATACCCCCTGGGACCATCCTTGTCGAATCCTTAATATTCGATAAAAGGTTATACCGGGGGGAACATTCCAAAAAATCCAAAAACTTGTCCCACCTTATTTGAGAACATACCAAAAAGATTTTATAAGAAGGAAATAATTTTAAATAAAATAAAACATTCGGATTAAACTAATTGGACTTAATTGAACATAAGGTACCGTTTTCGGACAGGTGTTTTGGGGTGCCTAATACCTTCCTTGAGTATAACTGACTCTCGAGGCATTAAATGAATCTTTGGTTTGATCGTGTCTTTTTTGGAGTCAATTTTGACATAGACCATTTAAATTGTTTTTCTAAAAATTCGGTGACCTAGCACACCATTTAAACCCAATGCCAAGTGACCAATCCTTATTTTTTAAAACGACCTAATTATTTTGAGAAAATCGGCACTTTAAAAACCTCTATCCTTAAGCTTATTTATTATTTAATATTCTTTTCCCAGCATTCAATAAGCATTGAATGTCTATCCCATCAAGTATTAAATGTTAGGGATGACATGTAAAGGCCACATTCAATGTATCTTGATATTTTAAGCAAACTATCATAGAAACCAACTGAAAGCCTTGAATTGTAACAACTAGTTACCAAAACCAAATCGGATGAGTAGCCTCCAAGCACAGCATTTAACGCACATCTCATCAAGCATTAAATGCTTGGGATGACGTTATGGCTAGGGTCAAAGGATCTAGATATTTTCATAAAAATATCTAAAGGTAACTAAGCAACTTGGAAACCAAAAGATGGTTACAAGGAAAGTGCACTCGATTCGATTCGAAATGGACCGAATGTGTGGCCTCCAAGTCATGACTTATCACTTTACAATAAATAAAAAGTGACACCTAAGGACTAGGTTTAATGCACTTTGGGAGCATTTATGACAACCAAATCGAAATAGTGGATCTAACTGGTGTTTAGCCTCCAAATCGAACCGGATCCATCCCATCAAGTCATAAATGCACCCATGTGCAAGGATTCCCATTGGTGTTGAGGTAATGATTGGCAATCATTGGTAATAATTTCCAATGATTACCAAATCTTTGAGAATCTAGCCTTTTCTCTAAAATTTCCTTCCAAGCCAAATCAAACCAATACAGGATAGCAAGTCCCCTAGGCCAAACACCCCCCAAGGAAGAGGCTGGTGCTACCTGCACATTGCTTAATGTGAGGCCCATAGCTATAAATAGGGGTGTTGGGTTCTCATCTTTTCAAGACTTGAAGGCCTAGCTTCTCTCTTTGAACTCAAGGACATCTCTCGGATGCTATGCCTCTCAAGCAGATTTCTCAACAAATGCATCGTTATTATGTCAAAATCTAGCCATGGAAAGAATTCTTGAAGTTCTTTGAACAAGAACATCAAGGATCGACGACCACTGATCAACTCCAAGCTAAAGAGGAAATGAGGTTGGCTACTTCAGGACAACTACATCCCCTAAGTAGGTTGTTGTTCTTGGGTTCTTGGCTATGAACTCAAAAAACTGCAACCACCAATCAAACACCAACCAACTACCGATTAAGGAGAACGAGGTAAACACTTAGGGAAAACCACTTCCTCTAAGTATGTATGTTTCTACCAAACCCCCTATGGTTCTTGATTGATCTTGTGCATTTTGTTTTGTATATGGTAGGATTTTGTAAATACTACACTTAATTTCATGTTCTTAGTACATAAAACCCATAAAAATCAAATAAACCCTAAGAACAACCTTGCAAGCATTTGTTTTTTTCAAGAACAACCAAATTAGGGTTAATTCATACAAAAATGACTCAAGAGAATTTAAAACATGCCAAGACATTAAAAAACATCGACTCATCTAACCATGTGGTAAAAACGCGTGCGGATTCGAGCAAAATGACTGTTCACATCATGAGTCATTTATAGTTTATACGATTTTCCCCAAGAACATTGTATTTCTTTTTCCTTTTCAGCTAAACAAACACACATATATACTTATATACTATACCGACATACCGTTGTGTCTAAGAACTCGAGATAAATAGAGGGCCTATATTTCTTCGGAGATATGTGTGATTCTTCTTCAGAAACCTTCTTGTTTTCCTTAGTTACAAGTAGGACTGGAATAAAAACATGGTATTTCGTTTCACTTTTTAAATCACAACTAACACACAAGCACTAAACTAAACGAAGAAAAGGAGTTCATTTGATGTTCTTGATAAAATCAAAGGTTTGTTTTAAGATTGTAATTCGGGTTTGTTTTATCAAAACTAACTGATAATCAACCAAAACTTAAGTAAACTAACTCAGATTTAACCAAAATCAACAAAGTTTTACACATAACAAGGATGAACTACGTCTGATTTGATCTTTGGTAACTACCCAAAGTACGTAGGTAACCCCTACGGGTTTGGTTGCATATCCAAACAACTTAATCCTAGTTTGCATTTCATTTAGTATAGCATGCATATTTATATATCTATCTATATATAAACAGTTATTGGGTGTCATTGACTAGTTTTAGTTGAAGTAGTTACTTAATTTCCATTAAATCATGTAAAAAATACGTAAAAAGAACAAAAACGTTTAAAAAGGAAATTATTTTTGTTTAAGTAATCAAACAAAACTACTTGGATAGTGTGTAACAGTGAATATCTATTTAGACTAAGGTACTGTGTTTCGATGGGTGTCTTGGGGTGTATAACACCTTCTCTGAGCATAACCGACTCTCAAACTTGAAGAATATCTCTGGTACATAGACCTATGGAAGTAAAAACATGGATCATTTCAAAAGAAAAAATGAATTTTCAAAATCCAAGTGACCTAGCACACCTTTTAGCCCCATGCTAGGTGACAACTCCATTTTTAACCAAAACCTTGGCCCAAGAAATTTTTCAACACTGACGCTTAGAAATCTCTCGAGAAACCATTTTCAAAATGAATGTATTTGGATGACTTGGAGAGGAAGGGAGGAAGTTTGTTTTTACCCTCTTCGCGATTCTCTACTTCTTCTGCTACCGAAATTCGAGGTGCGTCAACTGGAAACTCCACTGGGGACTTTTTTAATAAAGCCAGGCCTAGTTGGAATATAAATCCATATTCACTGTTCAATAACATCTAAACATTACATCTTTGATTTCAAGTATAAACAATTCGCTATCGAAAACATAACACCAACAATAACAATTATAACAAAACAATACAAAGCATATGATTTCATATGTATATATCAGCATGCATACATATTTACTGTCTTTATTTACTACATTTACATTTACTATTGTTAATTAATGCATTTACACTCTCTCTAACGCACGAGCACTTACTTTGCATTGCATGTCATAATGAAAACCCAAGCCACAACCTTCTTAAGGATAGAGAGTCCAACAGTAAGGGCTTTTGTCGGTGGTGTTAGTGCACCAATCTAAGCCCTGAAAACCCTTAGGTTAGAAAGGGAAGTTAATAGAAGTAAGGTCAGGGGTTGCATCCCTCGAGATTCGGTTATGAACCTCTTTTCGTTCGGACCACCAACCAAAGATGGAAGTTCCCCCGGGGAGGATGCTGGAGGTTTGAAGGTCTGAGAACCGGGCTATTTTTAGGACACACTAGAAGAAAATCCAAAATCACATACAGTGAACATATGATAGAGGATAACCAAAACCATGTTCCACTTAGGACACTTATTTTAGAGAGAGATGAAATTGTTTCAAATATTCATATAGTTATTTACGTTACTATTGGACTAGGTATACAGAATAACCTTATGGGACAAGTAGGGGCACAATAATACATGTAAGAACTCTTGTTCTATACCATGTATTGCTAGCTTGCTCAGTGCCGAAAAAACGTTTTAAAAAAATTTGAATATTAAGCAAGCTGCAAAAGAGAAGAAGAATCCTTATTTTACTTAATCCAACAAACCATCAAAACATAAACATCAAAATCATTAATTCCCATTGCCTCCATACTAATTCACTCAAAACATACATTACAAATATCACTACAATCTTTGCTTTTTAAATAATAAAAAAAAGTCCATCTCAGAATAGGCAAATAATCATAGTTTTGTTAAACAAGCCTATCTAAAGTTCATCCACGAAAAAAGAACATGAAAGAATCGACCTCGATCGTGTGAAACCATGTTGAACTACCAAAGCATAAGAAAGTGTTGTCACCCAATCAAAAATAGCACTGTGTGATCCGAATCATAAACATATCCTTAGTTACAATTCCTTAGGAGATTCAGGTCGAGTCTTAAGCATAGTGTCATTTCTCAAAAAGCCTATACCTTAGGAATTATGCACCATTTGGAAGACATTTTGTTTAGGTTTAAAATGCCTCAAGCTAGTTAAAATCTATACTGATAAGAGGCCACCCTAGGTTTACCAGTCAGATCGTCAAAATGTATTCACCTTCAATAGACATTATGGAATCAAATAAGTATTAGACTATTTCTCAAGTCCTAATAATAATAATCCATCTCTATAGGGAGAAAAATGATAGATCTTCTATTAGATCCTAGGGAAAATTATCCATGTTTTGAGGTAAAATGTAGGATGATTTCGTCATTAGGTCTTAGGAACAGTAATCCATTTCTGAGGAAGAAAGATGTGTCTGTCATCAAGTCCTAGGAGCAATTATCCTTACTTTGAAATAAAAAAAGAGGGGCTAATCCAGTCATCAAGTCCTAGGAGCTATGATCTATGCTTGAATTATACAATCTTGTCATTAAGTCCTAAAAAAAATAATCCATGAGAAAAATCTAGGATAATTCTTTCACTAGGATATAAGAATGGTGATCAAATTAAAACGAAAAAATGAGTCTATCACCAAGTTCTAGGAGCATAATATCCCTATTGTGAAAAGGAAAAAGAGAAATGATATTCCTATCATTAATTCCAAGGAGTCTAGGTCCAGGTCTTGAGGAAGAAAATAACGATTGTGCCCTTGAGTCCTAGAAAGAATGATTCATACCTTGAGAATAAAATGTCAAATCATGCCATAGTCCTAATCACATCTTGGCTCCTAAGATATAATAAAAATTGCAAGTAACCTTGGTCCTACGAAAGCCAAGCCCAAGTCGAGGTCTGTCTGGAACAAATCTAGGAATTACCTCCTAGAGCTACATCTTCCTAAGATTGCATATGCACAACACGAACATCATCATCTATATAGACATACTCACGAATAGTCAAGAATATAACCACGCATAAAGGTAGGGTAATTTTATCCTAAAAAAGTTCATTAGTAGAGGTTTAGGTTGGTTAGTCACTTAATAAACCTAAGAAATCTACTTTAGGTAACTTTTGCTAAAATCTATTTGGGAGCTACTTGCAAGATCGTAAAATGGACCTGATTCCCCTCTCTGTTGGAAGCACTTAGAATGACTACAAGATCTCGACGAAGCCAGAAGACATTACCTCCATGACACAAATGCTGAGCCATATAAACCCAGCCTTGCAATTCCAAGAAGTGGACCAATTACCGTCACGAAAAAATACCCTTAGCATGATAAAGTGTTGGGACGGATTACAAATTAATAGGATCCCTTATGGTAAGTGGATTGCTATTGAAAATCACAACCACCTTGCTAAAACAGAACTTTTCATTTGTGCTACCGCCGCAAGTCAAGACCTGCCCAGTTAGAGAAAGAACCTTGAACCTAGTGAAGACTCAGTCCAAAGAGAAATTACTAAAATATGGAGGTGGATGAACTATATGGAATAGTTTATCAAAGAGATTAAGCGAGCCAAACCAACCTGTCAAAAGGAAAGCCTACTTACGACCCCCAATAACCGGGACCCCTATCCACTCGAAGCAACAACCTTTCATCTCTTATTCATACTTAGCTTATCAAAGTATCTCTTCCCAAATTCCTAATCCAACTCGAACACACCCAAAATGAAAGCAGTTTACCACGCTTCCTGTGCCACTTGCAAAGATATTTCGTGATTGCTTAAGGAAAGGATTTCTAACACCAACTTCTCCTAACCATGTAAACCCTCAGGATTCAAGGTTTAACCATCACACTTTTTGTGAATACAACTTTGTAGAGGATAGTCACCATACCAATCAGTGCTAGGACCTCAAGAACCGTGTCGAGGATCTCAACCAGGAAGGGATCATAAGTATCTTTAGAGAAACTCTAATCATCAAAGAATAGGGGGATAAATGTCTATATGTTTGTTTCCCTTTCCTAATAAAATCAGTATTATCTTATATGCTCATGTACTAGGATATATAAATCACTAAATGCAAGTTTATTTTATCTAAGGTCGACTCAGGTCTTTATACTCTAACTGTCAAAAATCAATTTGCTTGTCGCAATCCATACACTGCAAATAATTAAAAAATAATAATAATAATTTCAATACTAAATTAGACCATTATCCAAAGGAAAAACATTAGAAGAAATGTGTTGTTTCAACCAAACGATGGGGAAATATTGACAAAAACTCTAATAACGAAAGAAAACCTAGGAACCCTGATTGTATAATCGTTACTCATGTTCTGACCTGGGAATATCCAAGTAACCTTGAAGAAATATAGATAACTTCCTCAACCAGAACGAAGGAAGAAATATCCCGAACACTTGCCACACGAAGAATGACAAATAAAGTATTAGAGCCTAGGCCTATTTGCAAAAAAAATCTTGAAAGATTGGGTAGCTGAACAAATAAAGACTAACTAACATAAGCCAACACTTTATCTAAACATAACCAATTCTGAGACACCAAGAAAAACCTACTAAAAAACAAAAACAAAGTCCTCAAGACCGACTCAAATTACCCTAATCCTCTGAAATGTAAAATTTGGAAAATAATCATTAGGAGAAATAAGAAAGACCAGTCTCAAAAAGTTTCTAAACACTGAGTGGTCACACAAAGGTTATTTTTATGAGTATTAAGTCTTAGGGGTGTCTCAACACTTAGCAACTTGGGCACTAGATCGGGATCATTACCTAAAGTTCTCTACATGAATTATATACAAAGTATAAGTGCATACTTGCTAGGGTATAAAAAAAAAAAAAAAAAAAAAAAAAAAAAAAAAAAAAACTCTTAACAGTACTAAGACAAAATAACATTTGCTAGTTGTCATTAACTTACACTTGTTTCTCTATCACTTCTATGCTCCATCGTCTAATTTGTCTCGGGAAGGCCTAGTCCTCCCACCCTTAGCCCATGATAGAAAAGTGAAGCAGAGCCATCGATAAACATTGAACCTAGGTAATGTAGATAACAATTTTGGAAAATATAAATATCAGAACTTGATGGAATTGAAACCAGACAACCTCTTTAACTAATAACTATGTATATTTGTTCTACATTATTATTGAACTCATCTTCATCATAATTTATAAGCAAAAATCGTGACAATCATTGAGATCACGAAACGTTAAATATGATTACTTGAGTATACTCTGGACAAAATAATCTTGCATAAAGTAAAAATGGAAATATACACGGCATATAGGGTAATGCCTAAAGCATTAGAAATGAACTTAGAAAAACACAGGAAAGGAAGAGAAGAAAACTTGCTAAATAATCCATTCATTTGAACCCTCTCCAAGAACTCATCCAAAAAGTCATTCAAAGCCCGAGCCAAATTAACAGTGATATTTTCTTTGAGACAGATGATCCCATTTTGGGAAATCTTGATATCAACCAAGTGAGACTTGAATTAACCCTCGACTATTCCTATCCGAACCTTCACATCTTGCCACCAAAACCCAGAGATTATTTGAAGAAAAATAATTATTAGAATTCCAGTTGCAACGCAAGAAGGTGCAAAGGAGAAAGAAGCCTCTCTAAAGAACCAGTCAGCTTTCTGTAACAAAAACAACATGAAAAAGTAAGGGAGAAAGCTAATAGCAAAAGGTACCTGGCATAAACATTCTAGGAAAGAACTAGCATCGCTGGATAGGTAATGCATTCCTTAGGAAAACATTCTAGAATTAGGCATCACAAAATTGTACAATACTAAAAGACAGTATCAAAGTACTACACAGGCACTTTGCATCACAATTCAGATAGGCATGCATAACCTTTATACACATGAGGAACACTTAGGCATCATACTCCACAAAAACCTGAGACATCATGCATATCATTAAGCATCAATAGGCCATTATCGACACAATACTTTTATCCATACACTTTATCTAGGAAGCTCTAGTAGCTCTTCGCTTCTACTAGTATAGTACCCGAAGAGTTAGCCATCATTTAGTCATCTACTCTAGATGCTCTAAAGGTCTCCTCAAAAGTAGAAGTAAAGAGGGTTGGCATATCATCAAAAATCTTGAGTGCCGATGTCCTGGGTCAACCTCGAGAGTGCTTCGAAGTTCTCCCTCTAATCGAGGTCTCAAGGGCCTTGCCCTTCCCTTGAGAACAGGAAGGACGATGGACACCATTGCTTGAAAAACCTATGGATGGACATAATAATGTCTACAAAGAAAAGTCGAGGTTTTATCATTGGGATTTCGACTTGAGAGAAAAGTTAGAATCCCTAAGATTCATATTTAACTTTGAAAGACATGTTAGACTTACTGCTATCATTATTCTACAGAAACAATTATGAGCAGCAATAACTAATCTTGAACGATCCAGTATTGTTCCTCAACTTCTTTAAGAATCTGACTACCAATCCTTTTATTAAGCAGACAAGAAAGGATACCTGTGCTCGAACTACGCAACAACCTAATCCTTGGTAGATTACCAAGATACGTAGCAAGCCCTTGCGGGTATGGTTGACAATTTGAGATAGCACAGTAAGGGTCGAACTATATTTTGATAGATTCTTGACCTAGGAACTCAATCAATATTGGTAACCCAAGTGGGTTTTGGTCATCCGAGGATTACCATCCAGAACCGATAACGCTAGTCCCACACCAAAGCTAGAGGTGGGGGACATTATATCCTATTTCTCCATTAAGAATTTGTGATGGGACTCGCCCCAGCTAGAGTTGGGGCAAATTATATCCAGTTTTCCCATTGAGAATCTGTGATGGGACTTACCCCAGCTAGAGCTCAAGCACATTATATATGGTTTCTCCATTGAGACTGTCACACCCGTCCCGGACACCCGTCATCCCGAGGCTGGCGTGACTACAACATAACATCACCAAAATCCCAAATAAACTAATGAAATAAACTATACATATACTTAATAATACAAACATCTATTCTGGGGGACACGCTCGTCCTGAATTTTATAAACCGAAAGTATTTATCCATGAACCTTTTATAGGTTCGCCTTTGACAGCTTCTATCGATCGCTTATATGACTCCATCACATAGCTCTACCTAGTGCCAGTAGGGGACCGACTCCTAGCTGTTGTACCTGCGAGTGTACTGCCTTCTTAGTAAAACCTTTTTAAAATAATAACCCATTCTAAATATCATCATAATTAAATATGAATCAAGCATAAGTGTATAAGCAGTGACAATAAAGCGATATAGATAAGTTCTATCTAGTATAAAATCCTACCAATCATCATAATAAATAATATCAAATCAACCCATATACGTAAAACACCACATTTCCAGCACCAATCTCAAACACACACCTGCAACACACACACACTGGCCAGTCCTAGTGATCGTTTTAACCTCACGATCGGGAGTTGCAATGGTACCGTAACATCCGTAGGAATGCCTTCCTACGAAATATCCACACCCCTTCTGGGGAGAAATATATTCCACACCCCTTGCGGGGAGAAACATTCACATCCCATGGGAAGAATCCACACCCCTTTTGGGGAGAAAAATAATCCACACCCCTTTCGGGGAGAACAACTAAGGCATCGTCAAAATCATTAGTATAGTTAAAAATCCATATCCCTTACGGGAAGAAATACATTTTCATACCGTATCGTCAAATTAATACCATCATCAACTCACACATTCATCTCTATTTTCCAAAATCGACTTTTTAGTCCAAAAATCATATTTTCCACTTTTGTTTGAAGACCGTCTAATTTCAACAAAAACCCTTTTTTTTTGTTTACCTTTATTTTTAGAAAATCAGATATTTTTCATTCTCTTTTTAAAAACCACCAAATTGCACAAAAATCCATTGCCCTCAATTCACCCCAAAATCCAACGAAAATTATTTTAAATCTATCTTTTTAGAAACCAACACAATTCCCCAAGAATTCATTCTATCAACCCACCCCAAAACCTATTTGATCCATATCATTTATAAAATGGTACAGTTTCAGTAATCACACATTTCGTCATATATATATATACATAGAAAAATAATTTGGTAAGAAGACAGTACACTCACCTGGCTATCCGTTCCGAACAGTTTTTACTGACTAACTTCTACCGATATCCCAGTGCCTGCGAACCTAATAGTGACATGGCCTAAAGTTACTAAAATGTCAAAGCAACTACAATTGCTGCCAACTCCAAAAATTTCGAGTTCCAGTTACACTTTTCGGCCTTTCTCATCAAACCATAGCTTTAACTTCCTTTGAATTTACATAAATACTATTTCTCAAGACCACATGTCCCGAATTTACCACTCGATCCTACTAAAACTCACCTCTATTGTATTTGACATACAATTGCTTTTCTTGCAGGATCAACAATACAATCTAGAGATATCCTACATGCTCTTCTCTACTCTCGACCGAATCACCGTTTTCACCACGTTACAGTCCCTAGCTTCCAACTAGTAATATCCTATTCAAAATCTAACACCCTGATCCTTTATAGTTGATTAAACAAACAATCAATTCTAACCGATGAGTTACCAATAACACCAGGTCTTTATGACAATAAACATCAAGTCCAAGTAAATCATATGTTAACAGTCTAATCTATTGTAACGACCCGGTTTCCTAGGGCCGTCACATGATTTCTCCTGCACACAGCTTCTCCCACAGAGACTCCCTATACCTAAAACTAACTCACTCTAATCCCCAACTCTCAGTAATAATTTTTTTTTTTTTTTTTTTTTTACAACGGAAAGTATGAAATGCAACTAAGTACAATCAATCTTCTACTTCAAATTGATTCACTCATTTTTCTACTCAACGGCATCCACCTTTAAAGTCCCAAAGCTATAATTGAAATCCCAAATTCCCATATTTTATCAACACAATTATATTTAGCCAACTATCAATTTGACTATGGTGATGATTTCATCTTCCCCAAAAGGACAAACTTAATTCATCCCGGATTTGGAAAGTAATTTTTCTTTGAAACAAACCACCGACAACTTCATATTACTCCTATGGAAAGGACTAAATTTATGCATACCTACTATCGTCACGAACCCACAACTCTTAGCAACTTCCTACATATCATTTTTTATTATGTTTATCATATTTACTAGTTCCTTAAATTGTTGTTTTGCCTGCCAATCCTAGAGTGTATTACCACATTAAATGTTTGTTTACCATCGCTACAGTTTTCTCACGTTCAAAATTTCAACTAATACGAATTCTCCTCTTATTTTCATGATCTGACTTAAATGTATTTTGCTATACTATCTAGTAATTTAACAACTACATATTAAGTGCGACGAATAGTCCTCAACATCAAGTAATATGGTTATTCTCCAGTTATAAATCACATATTCCCAACTACTACTATTCTCGCAATTGTGATCCTCCCAATACCACTACCAACAACACAGTATCGCTCGAATTCCACCGACGGTCAATATCACCATTTTGTCACATCACAACTTACCAATGAGTTAATCAACCAAGTACGATGCCAATGCACTAACTACTGTAACACTTACATACTAAACTCACCTATCAGCACCCTATCTCATGTCCCCTACTGACTAGACTACTGGTACATCTTCCTATCTCATGGTCCTCTACTGACACAACAACTGACAAGTCTACAGAACCTATAACCTAGGCTCTGATACCAAAATTGTCACAACCCGTCTCGGACACCCGTCATCCTGAGGCTGGCGTGACTACAACATGACATCACCAAAATCCCAAATAAACTAATGAAATAAACTATACATACACTTAATAATATAAACATCTATTATGGGGGACACGCCCGTCCCGAATTTTATAAACCGAAAGTATTTATCCATGGACCTTTTATAGGTTCGCCTTTGACAGCTTCTATCGATCGCCTATATGACTCCATCACATAGCTCTACCTAGTGCCAGTAGGGGACCAACTCCTAGCTGTTGTACCTGCGAGTGTACTGCCTTCTTAGTAAAACCTTTTTAAAATAATGACACATTCTAAATATCATCATAATTAAATATGAATCAAGCATAAGTGTATAAGCAGTGACAATAAAGCGATATAGATAAGTTCCATCTAGTATAAAATCCTACCAATCATCATAATAAATAATATCAAATCAACCCATATACGTAAAACACCACATTTCCAGCACCAATCTCAAACACACACCTTCAACACACACACACTGGCCAGTCCTAGTGATCATTTTAACCTCATGATCGGGAGTTGCAACGGTACCGTAACATCCGTAGGAATGCCTTCCTACAAAATATCCACACCCCTTCTGGGGAGAAATATATTCCACACCCCTTGCGGGGAGAAACATTCACATCCCATGGGAAGAATCCATACCCCTTTTGGGGAGAAAAATAATCCACACCCCTTTCGGGGAGAACAACTAAGGCATCGTCAAAATCATTAGTATAGTTAAAAATCCATATCCCTTACGGGACGAAATACATTTTCATACCGTATCGTGAAATTAATAACATCACCAGCTCACACATTCATCTCTATTTTCCAAAATCGACTTTTTATTCCAAAAATCATATTTTCCACTTTTGTTTGAAGACCGTCTAATTTCAACAAAACCTCTTTTTTTTGTTTACCTTTATTTTTAGAAAATCAGATATTTTTCATTCTCTTTTTAAAAACCACCAAATTGCACAAAAATCAATTGCCCTCAATTCACCCCAAAATCCAACGAAAATTATTTTAAATCTATCTTTTTAGAAACCAACACAATTCCCCAAGAATTCATTCTACTAACCCACCCCAAAACCTGCTTGATCCATATCATTTATAAAATGGTACAGTTTCAGTAATCACACATTTCCTCATATATATATACATAGAAAAATAATTTGGTAAGAAGACAGTACACTCACCTGGCTATCCGTTCCGAACAGTTTTTACTGACTATCTTCTACCGATATCCCAGTGCCTGCGAACCTAATAGTGACATGGCCTAAATTAATATTTTATGTAAAATAACCGAATCATGCAATACAGACCCTAAATTCCGTAATTTCCCCCGTACTCACTTTTTATTATGAAAAATTGTTATTCGGTAAATTTCATTTCGTTAATAATTACTATACGCATTTGTTAATATGGACGGCAACGAATTTATCAGAATTAACGATTCCAAATTATAATCTCGTTTGCTAATAAATCAATTTAACAATAATGGTAATCGATTTAGATTTTACCTGCTCCGAAACATCCATCGGCCGCGAGATGAATTTTGGATTATTTTGGGGTGGTTTGTGTATTTTTCCTTATTATTTTTATTTATTTTTTATTTTTTATTTCCTTCTTCCTTCTTCCTTTCTCCCGCTTCTTTTTCTTTGCTTCTGCTTTGTGTTTCTGTTTTCCTTCCAGACGACACACACCCGCAGCACACCACCGGAGGAGCCACACGCACACACCACCAACAAAGACCCATCCCTCCGGCGACGAAAATCACATACACAATCTATACCCAGAACACCTACACACAACGGCAATACCGTCGTCGGCTAACTCTCTCTCTCTCTAGCTCTCCACTGTCGGCGACGCTCAATTCACACACACCCTCAACAACTCCCACACTGTCGGTGATCTAATACACACACCAAACCTACACACCCAGTCGATAGAAAAAGCAGAGCACCCAATCCGTACCTAACTTGCCAGAAGGAAATGAACACCACGCACCCATGTCAACATGCCGAACGACGGGGACACACATGTACATACACCGAATCACGCACATACCCACACGCGGTAATATCACCGGTGACAGAACAGGGACATTTACACACCACCGACGAGTTTTCTCTCTCTAACCCATTATCGGTGATGCCTCGCCGGAGTGAACGACCGCACCGTCGCATGGACGGACAACACACATACCTCATACACACAATGAAACACACACCTATATTCATATAGTAGCACACCCCCTACTTACCGTCCGTACAGTGACGATCGGCCGACCACCGAACCACGGACAACCGGAACCCACACCGGCCTACCCCTCTCTCTCTTCCCTTCTCGATTCTTCTCCCATTTTCTCTATATTTCTGCATGTATATATATATATATATATATATATATATATGTGTGTGTGTGTGTGTGTGTGTATGCATGTCCTAGAAGCCGGCCACCTGGCCTTTCTCTTCACCACCGTTTGCCACCGCTTCTCTCTCTAAACATATAAAGTGTATAATTGCACGTAAGCCCCCTTTATTTTAATTAAACATCAAGTTTTATTTTAATGTTCTAAACATTTGCAATTTGGTCCCCTAACTTTTAATTCACATCTTAAATTTTGAAATCCGCTCCGCTATTTTCGAAATATTATAAAAATGAAACTAAAATTATTTGTATTTTAAAAAACAATCGGGGTCTCACAGAGACAAGGTGATAAAAGTCACCCCAGCTAAAGTTGGGACACAATATATCAAATCTTTTATCTTTAGAGTTTCTTAATATAAGACTTGCACCAATTCCAATCGTAGTCATTTCAAAATATTCAAAAAAAATAAAAGAAAACTATTATCCCATGAAACTGTTGATAAACTTCACAAGTCCGAACTACATTTGACCTGATTCTCGCTTAAGTCTGAGATATGCAGGCGCCCCCCATCAAGGTTCGGTCAAGCTAGTTCAATTCAATCAAGTCAATTTACTGATTTCTCATCAATCAATCAATCAATCAAGTAAATTTAATTCTTTTTAAATTAATTAATCAAATCAATTTACTGCTTTCCCATTAACCAATCAATCAAATTTACTTTACCTACTAAAACTGCATGTGACCTGATTCTCATTAATTTAAGATATCTAGGAAAACCCTTTGTGGGTATGGTCACAACCAGTAGTGGATTGACCAAGTATCTTCCTAATAACAAATAGGAGTTGATTAACCCATTATCTTCCTCCTCACAAATAGGAGCTGATTGATCGGGCGTTATCCCCTTGCATCCTATTAAGATTGATCGAGTATTGTCCTATGCACAAAAATGAGCTGATTGACCAAGTATCATTCTTCTCACAAATAGGAGATATTTGATCTGGCGTCATACTCCCCACCTCCTATTAGGATTTATGAAAACATCATCTTTCTCACAAACAAGAGTCGATTTATTAAAGCATCCTCCTCCTCACGAATAA
The DNA here is from genome assembly GCA_016647705.1 of Eucommia ulmoides. Classification (NCBI taxonomy): domain Eukaryota; kingdom Viridiplantae; phylum Streptophyta; class Magnoliopsida; order Garryales; family Eucommiaceae; genus Eucommia; species Eucommia ulmoides. Next base: position 26,303,961 of record CM028340.1, on the reverse strand, counting down.
GAGCCGATTTATCAGAGTATCGTCATCTTCACAAATAGGAGCCAATTTATCAAAGAATTATCCTTCTCACAAATAGGAGTCAATTTATCAAAGCATCTCCCTCCTCACAAACAGGAGTTGATTTATCAAAGTATTATTCCCCTTACAAACAGGAGCCGATTTATAAAAGCATCGTCCTTCTCACAAACAAGAGTCGATTTATCAAAGCAACGTCCTTCTCAGAAATCGAAGGGGATTTATCAATGTATTGTCCTTCTCATAAACAGGAACCGATTTATCAAAGTATCGTCCTTCTCACAACCAAGAGCTGATTTGTCAAAATATCATCCTCATCACAAACAAATTGTTGTCCTCACTACATCCGATAGGATTAGATATATCATCATCCTCCTAGAATGAAGACAGATAGGAGCCAAATGTGTCACCATCCTTCCAGCAGTAGTCTCCCAAGGTTGATTGTTTATCAATTCTTTGAAGTACATAATGGTATAAGTGATCAATCGTCATCCTCGTTGAAACCTTTAGGATCAGGTATGTTTCCATCCTTTAGGATAGATTTAAAAACTTGTCTTTAAATTCCATGTATTGTGGAACAAAATGTTTGTGTGTCCTTCTTTGTCATTACGAGTAAAGTCGTATAACGAAAAGGGCAGTTGTAAACACTACATTTTGTCTCGCCCAATCAGTGACGAATCAAGTATAATTTCAGAAAAAATTTAAACTCAAGTTTAAAGGAAATGAATTTATACATGAGATCACACTAAGCAATATACAAAAACAACCAAAAACATGAAGAAAAAAAAGGGGCAAAAATGTTGAATTTGACAAAATACAACTAAGTAAAAGTTTCGGGGTCAAAATCGAAATTCCTATGATTTAAGGTCTAAAATGACTTTACTAGGGCGTGATTTTCATTAAATCAACTTTAGTATTGATAAATTTTAGTCACTTATCTTCTATCATAGTATATTTCGAACAATTAACTTGGATACCCCTCCTTAACTTTGAAGCATTTACTTTTCACTGAATCTTGTCAAATTTAACACCAAAAATATTTCTTTCACACATGAATATCACATCACATACCTTTGAGAAACAACCCAAGACACCTTAATGAAATCTTAGAAAGGTCATGAAAAAGCTCAAAATCACAAGGTGATTTAAGGTGTAGGCTTGACTTGGATTTTCACCAAATCCAAGTAGTTTTAACAAACCAACTTAGGGTTTCTTCGCGAAGATCGAAACTAAATCAGATTTTGAACGAGTTAAAAATACAAAAATTGAAAGATAGATTATCTTGACCCAACGTTTATGAATGAAACACGAACCAATGGTATAATGATCTTGACCCAATGATTATAATGAATCACGAATCAAATATATAAGTTTGAACGCCACAAGAAACTCTTGATAAATTCAGGAAAAATTCTCTGAAGAACTAAAGAGAAAACTCTCACAATTTTTGTTAGTCAAAGTAATGTGTTCTTCCTCATGGGATATAACTTTCTTAAATAGGTAATGAATAGTATGGTGAACAGTGTCGATGAACAGTGTTGGTGAACAGTGCTCGTGAATAGTGCGGCTACAATACAAAAAAAAAGGAAACCCTAGAGAAACAAGGAAACCCTACTCCTAATCTAAAAAGGAAAAGGCTAATTTGGCAATCCTTCCTTACAAGTTATCAAATAAATAACCTAAATTAAAATTAAAATACAAATAAATAAAATAAATATGCTGAGAATTTCGTGGTCCTCAAGCCTTGGTCCATTTGAGTTCATGTCTAAACCATTCACTTGCTTTGATGAGATGGATTAGGCCTTGATTGTCATTGGGGCCTAATTTGGGCTTTATTGTTTTCGATTCAGCTGAAAGCTCTTGAATTAGCCCATTAAGCGCTTCTTTGATCTTCTTAGATCTTGCCCTAGTAATGGGCCCAACCGGGACATGCAATGTGTCCTTTGATGTTGCTTGTTGGTTCTCATCACCACCCGAGGCCCAAGCAATCAAGGGGCCTAGCCATTGTTTAATTCCCACAAACCAAGCCTTATAATGACCAACGAGCCTTCCTAAAAGTTTTCTACCAAATGGAAAAGGAAGGGGAAAAGACACTTAGGACACAAATAACTGTTATTGAAACTAAACCGATTCGGTTTGCCACCTCAGTAAGGCATTTAGACAGTATTGAATGACAATCTCATCAAGAATTAAATGATTGTGATGATATGTCAAGACCAAATTCTAGTTATCTTGATATGTTAAGCAAAGTATCTTAGAAACCAACCGAAAGCCTTAAATCGTGATGACTCGTTACCAACACTAAACTGGATGAGTAGCCTCCAAGCAAAGTATATCCCATCCAACATTAAATGCTTGGGATGAATTGGAATGGATAGGTTCAAAGGATCTAGATATTTTCAAAAAACTATCTAAGGCTAACTAAGTAACTTAGAAACCAACCAACGGTTACAAGGAAAATTCACCTGATTCCATCTAAAGTGAACCGAATGTGTGGCCTCCAAGTAATGACTTATCAATCTGAATTAAATGTAAAGTGACACATAAGGACTAGGTTCAATGCACTTTGGGAGCATTTGTGACAACCAAACCGAAATAATAGATCTAACTAGTGTGTAGACCCTATATCGAACTAGGTCCATCCCATCAAGTCATAAATGCACCCATGTGCAAGGATTCTCATTGGTGGATTGGTGGAGAGGTAATCATTGTAAATCATTTGCAATCATTGGTAATGATTTCCAATGATTACCAAATATTTGTAAAGATTTGGTAATCATTATCAAATCTTTGAGAATCTAGCCTTCTCCCCCAAATTCATTTGAAGCCAAATCAAACCAAGACAAGATAGAAAGTCCTATACACCAAACAACCCTCAAGGAAGAGGTTGGTGTTGCCTATCCATTGCCCAATGTGCAGGCCCCCAGCCTTAAAAAATGGGTGTTTGTGGTAGCAATTTTATTGCTACACCGCTAGTGTATAGGTTAAGTTTTAATAGGATTGGATGAGTAGAGTGTCGTATCCATAGGGATTGATTTAAATTTTTGCTAAGTACCATGATTATCATAACCCAACTTTATCTAGGCGACTAAAATCAAGGTTTATAAAAATAAAAATAAAACAAATAAAAAAAAATCAAAATTAAAAAAACTACGTATTTTCTATACACAATTGTTCTAGGGGCTTCATTTCATCTCATTATTCCTATGTCATCCTATTAGTCAATTTCATTAATTTGATAATCAAGGTCACGTGTGCTTCCTCACTACCTCTCCCGAGTGTCAAGTAAGAGAATATGCAAACACTTCAATACTAATATCCTTATCTAGTATTTAGGTGAGAACTTTCATTATACCCCAGCCTTATAGATTACCCACACTTTAATAATCTTCCGATCTATTACAACTTACGTTGTGCTTAACCTAAGTCTGAACCCAAAATTACCTCTCCCGAGTGTCAAATTCGAAGTTCTCAAATCAACCAAGATATTATATGGAATCATAAATTGGACGCACTATGAAGGAAAACATAATTGAATAGAAATCTTAGTTAATAAATCTAGAACTTGATCTCATCCTGGTCTTACAAGATCCTAAATTCCGAACTCGATTATCTAGGTGTTGATCTTCTCTTGATCTCACAACAACCTAAACTATGCACTCTCAATTCTATCCATGAACTAAATCCCTCTCGAGTATAAAATTACCAACCTAAAATTATCTATTTCATTCGCCACATGAATCAAAAGCATTAAACATAAAGAAGGATAAAAGGGAATTAAAAGTAGCAATTAACAAAATATTCAAAACATGGTTCAAACGAGACTACATCAAGCTCTAGATATGAATTTTAACACAACATAGTGGAATCCATAACTAATCTTTTCAAGAAATTCATAAATGCAATGTTCAACACAATATCATAAATAAATAATTCAATAAATATTAGGGTGATAGAAAGGAAGACAAAACTCTTTCTATGGAGATAAGTTTCAAATCTTCAATAAACTTCAACTCCAAGCTCCTTCTTTAGCGGTTTTGTGCCTCCAATAGTGTTTTCCTCTTCAATTTCACCTCAAATCGACACACCATGGGGTGTTTTCTCTCCCAAAATATCCACCTTAGGGTTTGATACATAATGTGGTATAAATAGGCTTAACATTAGGGTTCATGTTTGTGGTTGGCGTTGCACCGCACGTTTTCGCGCAACAACTTTAGGCTTCTAACATTTGGCATAATGTTTTCGTCCAAACTCGAATTGAGGTGATTTAAGATGATTTAGAAAGATGAGAAAGATATCTAAAAAAATTATGTTCTAAGGTTCTCTAGAATTAGATTGCATCATGGTCAAACACGGGTTTAAAGTTAATCGAGAGGTGCTGCAGTATGAAGCAATCTCGCACTACAGTGCCATTTGGTTTGCCCTACAGCACCAACAGGTGGATTTCAAGCTGCAGTGCCATTTATTTGGCGCTACAATGCCAAAATGCATTGCACCTTGTTCTTTTTTAATAGACAACTCACGTTGCAACGCCATTTAGTTGGCGCTATAGCACATACTTTCTCAATGTTGCAGTTCAATACAAGCAAGTGACTCAACTTATTACCCAATTGTCTCTCTCTCTCTTTTTAAATTATACATAAACAACTCAACAACACAATGAAACTCATAAACCATTGCACCAATGACTTTCTAAACACAACCCACGCTAGTCCTTACACTCAATGATCCATGCACACATACCAATTAGTGATGAGTTTAGAAAGTGAAAAAACATGTAGTGGGTTGGATGCACAAATGTGGGTAGTGAAAAAATTAGGCAATAAGGCTCAACGGGGGCAACGAAGGATAAACAATTTTCAATAGTTAGCTTTAAAGGAACAAACGATCGAAAGAAATACCTAAATCATCTCTCCAACAACACATAACCTAGTATTTCGCCTCAAGTTTCACTCAAATGGGTTTTAGTGTTCATGAGATATCAAAGCCTACCTAAAACACATAAATGTTCTCTAAGTACTCAAAATAAAAATGATCGTGATTCATGGTGCTTATATATAAAGAGTCAATAGTGAGCTTCAATCAATCAAGTCAGGCATGCTCGTAGTGGTTGGTGGGTGTGAATGAATGTTTCTAGAGGTAGTGGAGGACAAGTGAACCACATAGGATCCTCGTAGATATAGTCATCTTTCATCGGTAGTAGCTTCACAATTTGGATCTCTAAAGGTGGAGACTCACAATTGTTGTGCTGTCATCTTCGTCGTCGATCAATTCTTGGGTTTTCTCCTCATTAGAATCATCATCATTGAACAAACCCAAGCTCCTCTCACTTGTATTCGGTTCCTCATGGTGGCGTTCACATATGAATGTGGCTTGTGTGTTTCTTAGTGCCACCGTTCCTGACAAGGCCTCAAGGTAGTTAGCGAATTGACTAATTTACGTCTTGAGGGACGTCACTCTCACGTTGATATCAGTACAGGTCATCTCAATATTGTCAAGAAGAGCATCATGCTTATTGAGACGATCATGAGTTTTCCTCATGAATGTAGTAAACGTGTCTTCCAGGATAAGAGAAGACTCCACAAGTTTGTGCGGGGTATCAAACCATGGTCCCGAAATATTGGAACCATCCCCCAAGCTTTGGTGACTCATTAAATAATTCCAACTGCGATAGCCAAAATCAACCATGTCATCCAAAAACCAATAGGCTTTGTCTATGGTTTGTTCGTAAAAATAGATGATACCACTTTCTCCTTTAACCCAAGTTCTTATTGCAGCTTGGGAAAGTAAATAAGAAGCTTCTTGTATCTTTCTGAAGCTTAATAGAATGACTTGGAGTCCCTCATCAATTTTTAATTCTATTTTTTTTTTTTTTTTTTTTTGAGTTTTGTTTGTTTTGTGAGGTACTTGAAGATGACTAATCAACAAGACCGTACTGTGCACCCCTGATAGGTTGAATTTACCTATATATTTTCAAGCCTAATTTGGTAGTTTTTGAGTGTTTTTGTAATGTTTTAAATCATTTATATTTGTTTTTATATAAATCAGGTGTAGGGACGAAAACGATTGAAAATCGAGCAAATCGGTAGGAAGTCGGTGGAGAAAAGTTGAAAAATATCCAAAATAAAGAACTACAACCTCAGTGCTGTAGTGATGAAGCCCACCACTGTAGCGCTAGCATCAAGGGCCATTGGCCTTTGACCCTTGCAGCGATGGCCTTCATTGCTTGAGTGGTGAAAAGTCACTGGACCTTCACAGATTAGTCATTCCTTCTTTATTTTTATCTTTGTTTCTCATCTTTGTGTATTGAATGATGATGTTATTCTCATGTTTTAATGAGTATTTGGTTATGATCATGTGTGGCTAAGTAAATATTATCTAGGGATTGTTTAGTTCATGAACATGCATGTTTGAGTGAATCCATGTTTCATTAACGGTTATTTATCATTATCCGATTGTGTTTACCATTTTATTTCACCCATGGTATGCTTTGTATTATATTATGGTTGGTTTGAGAATACGGAATTTGACACTCGGGAAATATAACCCCGGATAGGTTGAATACCGTTAATGTAAACTATACGAAATCAAGCATGATTAGTGAAAAATATTAATCCCTAGGTAATCCATTTTTATCGAAGTAATTTCAAGTTTTTAGATTTAATTAGTTTTCAATTTTTAAACATAATTCAGGACTAGAAATGTTTAGATAATTTTAAGTTAAGTCAATTGTAGTACTTAACTAATCCTAGGACAAATCCTAGTGGACGGAACTCGATCTTCAGATCCACTTTATTAGAACTTGACCTCGTGCACTTGCTAAAATTAAAGTGTTAAATAATAGCGAACAAGTTTTGGGCACCGTTTCCAGGGGATTTAGATAGTGATTTAGTTGATATTACTACCAAGTAGTTCAATATTAATATTGACATTCTTTTGTTTTACTTTGTTTTTGTTTAAATTGTTTTCATTTGTTGTGGTGACAAATAGTGTATGCAACGTAGCCCGAGTTTGGAATTCTTGACTCTTGATCCTAAGATTGAATGTACATTGAGGAGCTTAAGGAGAGAGAGAAGAAACTGAACTCAAGACATGGCCAACGACGGTGATGATCATATGCCACGACAACCGTCGGTGCCTCAGGCGCTACTGCAACAGCAACCAAAATCGAAAGTTCAACAGCGGGTCCTTAGGGACTAATATCGACCCATGATGTTTGACAATTATTTTGGGATTTGGAGGTAGCTGATCCAAGCAAACAAATTTGAGTTGAAACCCACCTTAATCAACTTGGTTTAGTAGAACCAATACGGCGGGAATCTTCACGAAGATCTAAATATCCACCTTGCAACATTCTTGGAGTTTGGGATACGGTGAAAATAAATAGAGTTGCAGAAGATGTGATCTGGGTCAGGTTATTCTCTTTTTCCCTTCGATATAGATGAAGGGTTTGGTTTTAGTCAGTTCAACGAGGAAGCATCTCTACTTGGGAGGAACTGGCTCAACAGTTCCTCACCAAGTTCTTTCCACCTTCAAAAACATCACAACTGAGAGCGAGATTGCATAATTTCACCAATGGGATTTTGAGCCACCCTTCGAGGCAGGGAAAAGGTTCAAGGACTTATTGAGAAAGTTCCCCCAACACAGGTATGAACATGTGTTTCAAACCCAACTCTTCTACAACGGATTGGATGTACAGACAAGAACAATTATGGATGCCACCTCGGGAGGTTTTTTGTTATCCAAAACTCTGGATGAAGCTCAAGCACTTTTGGAAGAGATGGCGGCCAACAACTACCAGTGGCCTAATGAGAGAAATATGGGACGAAAGGTAGCCGCAATTCATGAGGCCGATCCTCTTGCTACCTTATTGACTCAGGTGTCAAAGCTCATGGAGCAGCTATTTGCTTTTTCTTCCAGAGATGCCTCGTCCAGTCGAGAAGTGGAAAATGTTGTAAGTACTTTGCAACCAGGGGTTGATAATGAGATTGAGGAATGCCATTTTGTCAACAACGGGGCCTACACCTTTAGGCCCGCCAAAAATATCCCAACTCATGATCACCCAAGAATTCAGAATCATAAGAATTTCTCTTACGCAAACAATCAGAATATATTGCGACCTACTACCGGATACTCGTCCTAATCTCAAGGATATCAGCCCATACAATAAAACTGTCCTATGCAACAAAATACGGTGCAAATCCATAGACACCGTTGGAAGACATGCTCAGCTCCTTCATGAAGGAAACACAAAATATTATGCAAGAAACGCATAATCGACTCAACAATCATGAGATGAGGCTTGAAAATATTGAGATAACGTGCACCAATAGAAATTCAACTGTGAAGTCGTTGGAAACTCAAATTGGTCAGCTGGCTAGTGCCATCAAAGGGCAAACCTCGAGGAAGTTTTCAAGTGATACGGAGACTAACCCAAGGGAGTGCAGAGCCATTATCTTGAGGATCAAAAAGGAAGTCGAAGCAACTAAGCCAACAGAAAATGAGCCTAGAGAAAAAGTTGAGAAAAAGGAAGCTATTTTGGTTGAGGAGAATAAAGAAGCACCAAGGGTGAATTTGGGTTCAATCTCATTTTTGGACAATCCATCGATACTCACTCCGCCTTTACCATATTCTCAATGGTTTCAAAAGAAGAAATTGGATTCCCAATTTGCTAAATTTCTTGACATCTTCAAGAAAATCCATATCAACGTACTGTTTGCCGATGCCTTGGAACAAATGCCCAATTACAGGACGTTCTTGAAGGATATCATGACCAAGAAGAAGAAATTGGAGGAATACGAGACCGTCAAGTTAACGGAGGAATGTAGTGAGATCCTTCAATGGAAGTTGCCACAAAAGTTGAAAGATCCCAGAAGTTTCACTATTCTGTACACTATAGGGAAATATCACTTTGAGAAGGTATTTTATAATCCAGGAGCAAGTTTCAATCTAATGCCGTTATCCGTTTAATAGGAGTTGGGGCTTAGAGATACAAAGCCGACTACGATTTCTCTGTAAATGACGGATCGCTCATTGACCTATCCAAAGAGTATAAATGAAGACGTGTTAGTAAAGGTAGACAAGTTCATATTTTCGGTGGATTTTGTTTTGTTGGAAATAGAGGAGGACCGAGAGATTCCTATAATACTTGGGAGGCCTTTTCTCGCCACTGGGAAGGTGGTGATTGACGTTCACAATGGGAACTTGACGTTGAGGGTGAATGATGATGAAGTGAAATTCAATATTTTCAGTACAATGAAGTCTCCAGATGAATACCCAACATGCAATCGAGTAGAAGTGGTGGACTCATGCGTTAGGGAATTCCTTCATGAAAACTTGAATTGAGATCCATTAGAGCATGCTATCACAAATTCCCTATATATGGAGAATTTTGGTGAAAAGAGCTCAACCACGAATGAAGGTGTTGCAAACTATGTTCTATCCTTAGAAGCCGTACCTAAAGACGTAGTGGATTCGGTTCAAGTGGAGACCCTTGATGACGAAGTTAGTTCACCCGATCTCTCAAATCCACCCCACGGTGGCTTGATTTTCAAGAAATTACCAAATCACCTTTGGTATACATTCTTGGGGGAGAACTCAACCGTCTCATCATCTTTGACTCAAGAAGAAGAAAACAAGCTACTTAGTATCCTGAAACGGCACAAATCTGCCTTCGCATGGTCTATTTCTGACATCAAGGGAATTAGCCCAACAATTTGCATGCATAAAATCTCGATAGAGGACTCATTTAAGCCTTCTATTCAGCATCAAAGAAGGCTAAATCCGGCGATGAAAGAGGTTGTCTGCACCAAGGTGTTCAAGTTATTTAATGCCAAAATCATATATGCTATATCGAACAGTAAATAAGTGAGTCAGGTGCAAGTGGTTCCCAAGAAAGGAGGCATGACTATGGTGAAGAATGAGAGAAATGATCTAATTCCCACACAAACCATCATTGGATAGAGAGTGTGCATTGATTACAGAAAATTAAACAAGGCCACACGGAATGATCATTTTCCTCTACCATTCATTGATCAAATATTGGATCGTCTTTCCAATTATGACCACTATTGTTTTCTTGACAGCTGTTCAGGATACAATCAAATAGCCATTGTACTAGAAGACTAAGAGAAGACAAGTTTCACCTGCCTGTACGGCACATTTACTTACTGTCGTATGCCGTTTGGTCTTTGCAACGCTCTGGAAATATTCCAACAGTGTATGATGGCTATCTTGTTGGGCATGGTGGAAGATATAATGTAAGTTTTCATGGATGAATTCTCAGTCTTTGGTTCATCCTTTGACTATTGCCTTTACAATTTGTCACTTGTTCTCAACTGAAGTGAAGAGAAGCATTTAGTTGTTAATTAGGAAAAGTTCCATTTTATGGTCAAGGAGGAAATTTCCTTAGGCCATCGGGTCTCTTCTAAAGGGCTTAAGGTGGACCGGGTGAATATTGAGACGATCGAGAAACTTCCATCGCCAATCAATGCTAAGGGAGTCCGAAGTTTTTTAGGTAATGCCAACTTCTACCAGTGTTTCATAAAAGATTTCTCTAAAATAGTGGTGCCATTATGTCATTTGTTTGAAAAAGAAACCCTATTCATTTTTTATGATGCTTGTATGGAAGCATTTAATGCTATGAAGGAGAAGTTGATCTCGACTCCAATTCTAGTCACTCTGGATTAGAATGAACCATTTGAAATCATGTGTGATGCGAGTGACTATGTGGTTGAAGTTGTTTTAGGTTAACGCAATGAGAAGATTTTCTGATCCATATACTATGCAAGAAAGATGCTAAGTGAAGCTCAAGGGAATTACACCACCACTGAGAAGGAGATGTTGGCGATGGTCTTCGCGTGTGATAAGTTTCCTTCTTAAATTATAGGGTCCAGGGTGATCATATATATGGGCTATGCTTCCATCCGGTACTTATTTGCAAAGAAGGACGCCAAGTCGCGTCTAATACGGTGGATTCTCTTGCTTCAGAAATTCGATGCTGAGATTAGAGATAAAAAGGGGAGTGAGAATATGGTAGCCGAACATCTCTCCCAGCTCGTGCAAGAAGATGTTGGTGATGATTCTTGTATCACAAAAGTTTTCTTGGATGAGCAATTGTTTAATGCTAAAGCTAAACTTTCGTGGTTCACGGATATAATCAATTATCTCGCGTGCAAGGTGTTGCCGCCGAACCTATATAGTGCCCAAATGAAGAAATTCTTATTCGATGTGAAGCATTATATGTGGGATGACCCGATGGTGTTCAATAAATACAATGACCAAGTCATCCGGCGATGTGTTCTAGAAGAAAAAATGGCAAACATTCTATATCATTACTATTTATCGCTTTCTAGGGGGCATCTTGGAGCGACACGGATGGCCGCTAAGGTGCTTCAGTCAGGTTTTTACTGGCCCACATTTTTTCATGATTTATATATGTTTATAAAAACCTGTGATCGATGCTAGAGGGTTGGCAACATCTCAAGACGGCATAAGTTACCACTGACGTATATTCTCGAGTTCGAGCTTTTAATGTTTGGGGAATTTATTTCATGGGACCGTTTCCACCATCCTTTTTTCAGGAGTATATCTTGATGTCAGTGGATTACGTGTCAAAATAGGTTGAGGTCGTGGCCACGCCAACCAACGATGCCAAGTTGGTTCGAAAATTCCTTCTGAAAAACATAATGACAAGGTTCGGGACACCTTAAGCCATTATCAGTGATGAAAGGACCCACTTCTGCAATAAAATGTTCAATACTCTATTAACAAAGTATGGAGTATGGCATAAGGTGGCACTTCCATACCATCCGCAAATAAACGGCCAAACCGAAGTGCCCAATTGAGAGATAAAACAGATCCTAGAGAAGACGGTTCATTCTAACTGTAAGGATTGGGCTGTAAAATTAGCTGATGAACTATGGGCATACCGCATGACTTTTAAAATTTCGATCGGAATGTCACCATATCGGTTGGTGTTCGGGAAAGCATGTCATTTGCTAGTAGAATTAGAGCATTATGCCTATTGGGCGATAAAGAAGCTAAATTTTGATCTCAATGCTTCGGGGTAACAACGTCTCCTTCATTGCATTGAGATTGGAAGATTTTTGAAATGAGGCATATGAGAACGCCAAATTATACAAAGACAAAACAAGGAAATGGCATGTCCGGGAAAACAAGTTCAACTTTTCAACTCTCCGTTGAGACTCTTTCCTGAAAATTTAAAGTACAAATGGTCCGAACCGTTCTGGACCAAGCATGTATTTCCATTCGGCTCTGTCGAATTGGAAGGTGACGATGGACGGATTTTTCGAGTCAATGGGGAGAGAATCAAGCACTATTTTGGGAACGAAGAACGAGTTGTGGAGAGTATTTTTGTCGTTAAAGACTGATGTGGTTCGTTGCTAAGTCCATCTCGGGATGTTAAATCAAGAGCTTTTTTTGATATACAACCCGTGGGTTTGGTTTTAGCCAATTTTTTATATACTAACATTTTGGAGGTTGAAATGGTCATGAAGCGAGTTTGAGAGTGAATTGAGAAGTTCGGACATTTGGGGGTAGTAGTATGATCTTGAATATGATAAAATAGCAGAATGGAAGCGAAGTGGTGATAAGCTATTTGAAAAAAATTCAAAAAACCAACTGAAAACGTTACAGCCTTCACAGTTGCAGTAGTGAAGTCCATCACTATAGCTACTGCCAAGCAGAATCCATTCTGCTGTTCCAACATTGCAGCAATAAAGCCCATCGTTGCAGCGATGGAAAATCAGAAAGCCCAGTACACTTTCATCGCTGCAGCGATGGCGCCTCTATTCAAATAAAGAGGGGTGCCATTTGATAACACCGAAAATTCCAAACCCTAACTCCTGAAACACTTAAAATTTTCCTCCTAAAACAAATCAAACCTCAAGCATTCATCATTCCATACTCAAAAACAAAAATCCCCACCACCAATCCACCACCAAAATCACATTTCAAACCCTAAATTCGTGGTTCTAGGGTTAAAGTTCAAAGAGGACAAATCTTCTATTTTCAATTGTTGGGTGGTTAAAAATTCCTCAAGTCATTTTGAAACTACATCACATGTGTGTGTTGCAATCTTGTTGTTACTTGCTTATTCATTTGAAGATTGGTTGTGAAAATGGATTCTTGATGTGGAACCCTTGAACCCCTAATATGATTTTCTTGACATTGTAGTTTTGGGTCGATTTTTGGTGAAGAATAGGTTGTTTAATGGTGGTTTGTTTGTTAGATCAAGTATTGTTGCCAAATTTATGCAATTTTTATTGAAATCTTGTGATTGGTGTGTGCAAATTGGGGATTGTTGGTGTTCTTGAGTGCTTGGTCCATTTTGTTGATTAGTGGAGTTCCATTTTGTTATGGTGGTAGATTTTTGTGCATTGAATTGATTAGAAACCATGTCGTAGAAAGTCATTGCAAAATGTCAAAGGGGATGAAGGATTCGGTTTATGATCCTTCGATCCCGCCTCGATTTATGAGTCAAGCCGATTTGTTTCGAAACAATCAGAACAACATTTTAGTCAGTTTGAGCACAAGTGTAGTTGCATTTGTGAGCATGAATTTGATGAATTAAATGAGCTTCCATCTGAAATTGCAAATGTGATTGGGGAAAGAGGTTGGAAACGTTTCTGCAGACAACCGGGCCTATGCAACATCGTTTTGGTCTGTAAATTCTTCGCCAATTATGTAGAAGTCGAGAACAACCGGACTAGGGTTTGGACTCGAGTAGTGAAGTTTGATGCGGAAAAAATAAACGAGCTACTGGGGTTGGTTCCTCCAGAACCAGAAGAAGATTTGGATGAAGAAATGGAGCAAGAAGATCTAGAAATAGTTATTAGGACCTTACATTCTGGTAATGTTCATTGGTTACATATGGGGCCAGATCTAGCAATTTTTCTATCCAAGTACTTGCACAACTTTCTGAAGATTTGGTTCAATTTCATATGCACCAACCTCCACCCGATGTCTCATTTGACTGACATCACCAAAGATGGAGCCTTGATACTGTATGTTATTGAGACTTAAAAGCCAAGAAAATGTTGGGTTCCTTGTCAATTCGACCATCCAGTATGCAATTCAGAACACAAAAACCGCCCCACCCTTCCCATTTCTTCTCACCAACCTTTTCAGGAAGACGGGTGTGGTAATCTCTGGTGATAGTTTGTGCCTCCCCAAAAGACCTATGGATATCACGGCCATGAGATGAATCTGGAGTATTAAGGTTAAGCCCCAAGAGGAAGAAGAAGCATGGTCGTCTGTGGCCTAAAGTTCCGAGGCTCATGTCCAAGCAAAAATCTCAATAGAAAGTCTTCACCAACAAATGGTGTATCAAGGGGAGCAACTACAGGCCCTATAGCTAGACACCGCAGTGATTCAAAATGAACACGCTGCATTCCGAGTATACCAGGAGCAGCACAACCAGACGATGCATCAGGCTCTACATTACTTCGGAATATAGGCAGGCTATCATATAAGCGGCTACCCTGCCATGCCCCCATTCCTGGCACATCTTCAACGAGCACCGCACAATCCTTCCCACCACAACGGCAGTGGGCATGATATTCCTCGAGATGAGAAGTAGGAGGTGAGACTTTAATACGTGTTCACAACCCTTTTCGTCATCATGCTACATGCTATTATTGGGAACGCTGATGGGTTATTGTGGACATTGACCAATCTAAGTTTGGGGGGATGTCTTAGTTGTCTTGTATGCCGGATGCCTATGTAAAGTTTTTGGGATATTTATGTTTTTTTTTTGTTATGCATGCTTTAAGTATTGTATTGTTTTCTTATTTAAAGACATTTTGTTTGTTATGTAGTTTTAATAGTTGTTAAATGTTTTATAGTTTAAGTTAAATTGTAGTTTATGTTCATGCATGTTTAGAAGTTTATTGTTGTGTTGAGGTTATTTAGTTTAATATATGCATGTTTTTGTTTAGTATTAGTATAAATGTGTTTATATTTGAAATAGTAGTTGTGTGCTGAGTTTGAGAGTTCTTCTGGGCCATTACACGATCATGAAATTATCCCCTAGTTGTTTATCGAGGTCAGGGGTAATGCCCATTCATATGTGTTCTGTGTGCTTGACATTTCGATTTGGTAAAAGTCATTTTGGATCCTAAATTGCACGATAATGTAGACTCAATGTATAGCTATTTAATAGATTTGAAGTCGATTACTCATTAGCAAGTTCATGATAATTTTAGGGATTCTAGAACCTGATTGGGGGAAACTTGATGTGAAATCCTAGGCGAGGTAGTTCAGAAGATATGATTTAGGCATTCATTTTGATCACTTAAGCTGTTGAAGCCTTCCATACTATATGCTTTATCCCTCGTTAACCTATCGAAACCTGTAAGTTGTAAGTTGTTTCAATTCTGAACACGTTATAAGTACCCTTGCCAATAAAACGTTTTCTAAACCTATGTCGCTAAACCTAAGGCACAATTTGAGTCAAAAGCAAGTGAGCATTTGTAAATGCTACTTGAAGTGAGCGGTTGGGTTTTGGGAGAATTTTTGATTGGTTCGGAATTTGAGTACTCACTTGTCATTTTTCTATCGTATTTCCATACCTATGAAATTATACAAATCAAATAAGTTTGGGGGTGTGGTTAATGGCTAAAAAAAACATGTGTAAATATAGTTCTTTTTTTGTTTCTTTTGACAAGTGAGTACAACGTTTTAATATATTAGTTTAGGGTTGTTTTGAATTGATATTAGAGAGTATGAGTGTGATTAAGCACCAAGCGTTGTGCCTCAGGTATCGTTGAGTTAATAACATTTACATGTTTTATATTCCGGATATACCTTTGGCCAATTGACAAAAACGGAACCAAACCCTTTTGATCTTTTTGAATTTCTAAGCCTACATTAGTGGAGAGTAGAACCCAGTCTAGCATATGAATATGCTATACCTTTATGGTTTAAGTCATGAGCTCTATTTGTGAATAATCTAATCCAGTCTTTGGATGGTAGTATAATTGATTTTTTGCACACACACTTGAATAAATCAAGAATGGCGTTTACTGATATTGAATGTTGAAATTCTAGAACATCACATGGTGCATTTTATTCTTGAACTCAATTTGATTGGGGGCCGTTGAGGGAAAAATCTTTTGGTTGATTAGTTAAATTCAGAACTCACATGTCATTACTTCTAGTTCGTTTGTGTTTTCTCATTTTTAGTATTGAAGTTAGTTAATTAGATGTGATAATTTATTTTAGTGTAAGAGTGTTTTTCTCGAGAACTAGTAAAATTCCAAGTTTGTGGGTATTTGATAGGTTGAATTTACCTATTGTTGATCCTAAGATTTTGATGGATAATTAAATGATGATATTTTTGGTGGTACTAATGATTTTATTGAGTGTTTCAGTTTGCTAGTTCCAGTGATGAAAATGATCATGAAGATATTGTGGCAATACTAAAGATAATGACAAAGATAATGGAAGATTAAGAGTTTGAAGAAATTGAAGAACCTAGAGAAAACAACTCAGGTTAAATTCTAATTCTTAATGTATCTCGGTTAGGATCACACACGACACAAAATGTTTTTCAAAATTATGTGTGTTTTATAGAATCCTAATTAGTTAAATTATTTGTTCTTATGTGTAATTGAAAAAGAAATACAGATAATTGACTAAAATTGAATTTAAGATTTTAGTGGAACTAACCGAGAAAAGAAATTGGTTAAAGACACAAAAACGTCGAAGAAATTGAATGAAAGTAAATTAAGGAGAGGTGTTCCAGTAATGGTAGGTCGACAGGTAAGTCGACCTGTGTTTATGAGGCAAACTCCCTGAATTGTTCGTTTGACAGGTAAGTTGACTTATGCTTTAAAAAAGAACTCTCTGAATCAGTCAGTCGATAGGTAGGTCTACCTATGGCCAAAAGAGCAACTCTTTGGATCTCTAAGTCGACAGATAGGTCGACTTGTGAAACATCCTGAATCATCCGATCGATAGATGAAGTATGGGCGGTCGACTGATGGGCCTTAGCCGGTCGACAGATGGAGTTGTTTCAAGATTTATGGAATTTCGGATTTTATTCAAAAGTAGCCATTACTAGCCATTTTATGGTTAAGACATATGAGATATCTTAGGGATCTGATATGTTTTGAGTTATTTAATTAATATTTAACTATCCCTATAGATATGGTTCAAGTAGTTTTGATATTTTTCCATTTAGTACATGTAATTCTTTCTATCTTATCTCATTGAGATTGAGTAAAAGTTTGAGGGACTTAATTGAATATTTTAAGAGATATTTTACGTGAATTATTCTAGGAATAAAACATTATGATATAGAGGGTCTATTGTTATAATTAAATGTCATGATTTATGGGAACTAGCCGTTATAGGGCTTATTTCAAGTGACTTTAAATAGACCTGCGGATTTCACATGTTATAAAAAATTAATCAAGAGAATCAAAATTATTCTGAGTTATTTAGCTCTCAAGCTTTCTAAGAGTAATCATACTGAGTGTATTGTGAGATCTTTCTTGAGATTTTTTCTTGAGCAATATTTGTTGTGGATTATTGCTACTACCGATCTGAAGTATCATTACTATTCTAATCATTATTTTTTTGGTAGAATCCTGCTGAGATCATTCCAAATTACTTACTATTAATTGTTGTTTGATTCTATTATTTGGAATTTGGAATTTTATTTTTGAAATTATTTTCCAAATTTTTTATTGAATATTATTTTTGAAACAATTTCTTGAGAAAATCTGATTACGTGCTTAACTTCTTACTACCCATCTTTATTTATTAGATTTTAAAATTTTCACTTTTCTATCACTAGTATGGAGACATTAATTGAGTTTGAATTTATCTTGAGTGGTGGAGGCTCCGAGTGGGAAAATCACTTATCAATTATTTTTTTAAATAGTAAGTTGAGTGTCGGATTAGATACTATTAGGAGTGTCTAATCAAGGGTAACTGGTTTCAATATCTTCCGGTAAAGAGATTGAAGTTTTGATCTTTGCCTAGAGTATTAAAAGATTAGGTGTTAATTCGTCCTTGATTGAATTTGTGAGTGAATTGTAATGGTTCAATCCTTACCTGGTAAAAGGATATTTGGAGCGTATTTGTGTGAGGTTTAATTCTTGAGCCTAAGGTATAAAAAGAATTAGGTCGTGATTCTCCTTGTAATAGAATTAGGTTAATCTTCCGTCTGGTAAAAAGGTAGAAGTTATTCCTTAGCCTGTGAAAATGAATTGTAAAGGTTGATTCTGAGCTTGCGAAAAGAATCGTTGTAGGCGTTTGATTCCTACCTTTAAAGGGATTTTGAGTTTAGGTACGACTCTCCACGGGGCTCAGGGGACGGGATTAGCTAAGAGTAGCTTAGTGAACCAGTATAAATTTTTGTGTGATGCATTGTTTACATTTTGTTATTTGGGTGTGCACCTAGTTGATAACACATAATTCGCTGCAATAAAATATAATAATTAAATTTAGGATAAAGTTAATTGTTTAATTTTTGAAATGTTATAATCTGATAATTTTTAATACTACCCAATTCACCCCCCTCTTGAGTAGCTTATTGGGCCAACAATTGGCATCAGAGCTGATTTAACTCGACACACTTAGCTAACAAAGATCACTGGCACACATAATAGACACACTAGCTGAGGGTTAGTCTATGCACTGACCACCATTGTTTGCATGTGAAAATTATTCATTCTAGAAAGACAGAATGATAGCCTTTTTTCAGGTTACAAATTACGATGTGTGGCTAACAATCAAGGATGGTCCGTTTGTTCCAATGGAAAACAGAGTTGAGAAGACGAAAGAGCAACTAACTACTTCCGATAAGTAGCAACTTTCTATGAACTCTCAAGCTATTAATATTTTATTTTGCTCTTTGGATGCTAATGAATACTCTAGAGTTTCAGGTTGTCAATCAGCAAAGGAGATATGGGACAAGCTACAAGTTACTCATAAAGGGACAAGTTAAGTGAAGCATTCGAAAATCAACGCTCTTATAAGGAAATTTGAATTGTTCATAATAGAAGAAACCGAATCAATTCAAGAGATGTATACTCGTTTCAACAACATTTCCAATCACTTGAGTCAACTTAGAAATCCATACTCCATGGAGGATAGAGTTCGAAAGATCCTAATATCTTTGACAAAAGTATGGGAGTCGAAGGTGACTGCAATTGAGGAATCTAAGGATCTTGGCAAATACGAAATTGATTATCTCATAGGCAACTTGATAACTCATGAAACGGAGATTAAAGGATATGAGGATGAGAGCGGAAATACCAAGAGAAAATCCTTGGTGCTAAAAGCTTAGAAAATTGAAGAAGATGATAGTGATGTTGGAAGTCTTGACAGTGAGCTAGAGAAAGATGTGGCATTTCTCACAAAAAAAATTAGAAGAATAACTCAGTGCACATTCTGCAGGAGAAGAAACTTCAACATGAACAATGTGGAATGCTACCACTATCACAAGACCGGTAAATTTCAAACTGGATGTCCCGAACCGAAGAACGATAAAGAAAAGGAGAAGAATAAAGGAAAGAAGAGCAAGAAGAAATCTATGAAGGCTACTTGGGATGATACCGAATCATATAGCTCTGAAAAATTCGAAAGTGAAGAAATATCCATGTTTGCATTGATAGCTACTGGTGGTGAGGTTATTCTAAAAGCATCAATAAGCAAGGATAAATGGTTCCTAGACAACGGTTGTTCTCGACACATAATGTGAGATAAATCAAAATTCACATCTTTGACACCTAAGAATGGAGGTCATGTGACTTTTGGAGACAACGCAAAGGGTAAAATTATCGGTATAGCTAATATCAGTAATGGTACTACTATTATTAAATATGTGTTACTAGTTGATGGACTCAAACATAATTTAGTTAGTATTAGTCAGCTATGTGACAAGAGCTATAATGTGATATTTGATCATGATAAGTGCATTATTAAGAATGTTCATGATATTAGTAACTTCCCTAATATCATGCAAACCCACCCTCACTCAAATCTGGTGTAAACCCCATGATAAGTACAGACAATATTTTCAAGTATTTGGGTGTAAATGCTTCATTCTGAATGACAAGGATAATTTAAGTAAATTTGATGCTAAATCTAATTACGGGATTTTCCTTGGATATGCTACTAACAATAAAGCTTATAGAGTTTATAATGAACGTACATTAGTAGTAGAAGAATCTATGCATATTGTATTTGAGGAAGCTGACCAATTTTTGTCGAGAAAGGTTTTGGTTGATGATGATGTAGGTATTTCAAATAACCAAAACCAAGGTGAAAATACAGCTATGGAGTCTAAAAAAAAAGGGAAGGCTAAGGAAGAGGATTCGACGTTACCACGAGTTTTAAAGACAGTACCGGGACATTCGGTAAAATAAATTATTAGTAATTTTGAAAAAAGTGTAAGTACTCGTCCGTCCATTAGAAATATAATTAATCTTGATTTCTTATCTTAAATTGAGCCTAAAAATGTAAATGAGGTGATAACTAATGAATCTTGGATTTCCGCAATGCAAGATGAGTTAGTTCAATTTGAGCAGAACAAAGTATGGTGTCTTGTTCCGAGACTTGATTTTCATCTTGTTATTGGTACTAAATGGGTTTTTCGAAATAAAAATGATGAGTATGGTATGGTAATTAGAAACAAAGCAAGATTAGTAGCATAGGGCTATAATCAAGAGGAAGAAATTGATTATGATGCAACCTACGCTCCCGGGATTTGAAAGTGATAAATTTTCCGATCACGTATTTAAACTTCGTAAGGCTTTGTATGGGCTCAAATAAGCTCCTAGAGCTTGGTATGAGAGACTTAGCCGATATTTGATCGAAAAAGGTTTTCGAAGGGGTATTTGTGATATAACACTATTTGTTAAGTAAACTAACTCTGATATCCTATTAGTACAAGTTTATGTTGATGATATTATTTTTGGATCTACTAATGAGGATCTCTACCATGAGTTTGCTAAGATAATGCAGGTCGAATTTGAAATGAGCATGATGGGAGAGCTGAACTTTTTTCTTGGGTTGCAAATTTAGCAAACCAAATAGGGGATATTCATAAACCGAGCCAAATACACTAAGGAGCTGTTAAAGAAATATGACTGGGATGGTGTTAAGGAATACAAAACTACCATGGCAACGGCTACAAAGATAGACAAAAATAATACGGGCAAAAGTGTTAATGAAAAAAATGTATCGAGGTATGATTGGTTGCAATTTATATTTAACTGCTAGTAGACCTAATATCATTTATAGTGTTTTTCAGTCTTGTCTTAAAGAATCGCACTCAACTGTGGTTAAACGAATATTTCGATATTTAAAGGGGACGATTGACCTAGGATTATGGTATCCTAGGGGGAGTGATTTTAAATTAATAAGTTACTCCAAAGCTAATTTTGCCGGTTGTAAAGTTGAACGAAAAATTACAAGTGGGTCATGTCATTTGTTAGGACATGCCTTGGTTTTTTGGTCAAGCAAGAACGGAATTCGATAGCCTTATCCACTACTGAGGCTGAGTATATGGTAGCTGGTAACTGTTGTGCTCAAATTTTATATATTAAGCAACAGTTAAATAATTTTGGAATCTGTATGGAAGAGGTCCCTGATTTATTGTGATAATAAAAGTCATATTTGTCTAAGTAAGAATCCCACACAGTACTCACGAACTAAGCACATAGAGATTAGACATCATTTTATTTGTGATTACATTCAGAATAAGGACATTGTTATTGAATATACTGATACCTTCGACCAACTAGATGGTATTTTTACCAAACCATTAGCGGAGGATTAGTTTGTGAAAATCATTCACAATTTGGGTATGGCTAGGCATAACGATGTATGCCTAGAGTTGTGTTTCTTTGTAGTTCCCCTCCCCATTTTTTTATTTTTTTATTTTTTTTGAGATGACAAAGTGGAAGAATTAGTTGATGTTTAAATGAATGTCTAAAGGGGAAGCTTGAATTATCTTGTTGAATATCTTAAGGGGGAGTTCATTATATATTGAAATTTGTTCTTTGTTGAAATGTTTTTATTTATCTTCATTACTTTGCTTTAACGAGTTAAAGAACCTATCTTCAGATTTAGGGGGAGTGTGGTTATATTATTATTTTGAAGAAAACATCAAAGTTAATTATCATCATAAAAAAGAGGGAGATTGTTGATCTTAAGATTTTGATGGACAATTAAAGGTTGATGTTTTTGGTGGAACTAACGATTTTATTGAATGTTTCAGTTTACTAGTTCCAGTGATAAAAATGATCATGAAGATATTAGTTCGTTCTTTGTTTCTATCTTTGTTTCTCAACTTTATGTATTGAATTATGATGTTATTCTCGTGTTTTAATTAGTATTTGGTTATGATCATGTGTGGCTAAGTAAATATTATCTAGAGATAGATTAGTTCATGAACATGCATGTTTGAGTAAATCTATGCTTCATTAAAGATAGTTTATCTTTATCCGATTATGTTTACTATTTTATTACACCCATGGTATGCTTTGTATGATATTATGGTTGGTTTGAGAATACGGAGTTTGACACTCGGGATAGGTGACCTCGGATTCGAACTAGGGTTAAACACAACGCGACGTTCTAATGTTTCGAGAGATTATTAGAATGTGAGCAAACCGTGAGGTTGGGTCAACACTCATGTACTCGTTTAGACGCTAGATAGGGATATTGGTATTGACATGAGTGCATATTCACTCACATTACAATCGGGAGAGATAGTAAGTCAGTTTACGATACCTAGATTATCGGATAGGTTAAATACCATTAGTGTAAATTAAACGAAATCAAACATGTATTAGTGAACAAAATTAATCCCTAGGTAATCCATTTTCATAGAAGTAATTTCAAGTTTTTAGATTCAATTAGTTTTCAATTTGCAAACACAATTCATGACTTGAAACGTCTAGATAATATTAAGCTATGTCAATTGTAGTACTTAACTAATCCTAGGACAAATCCCAGTGGACAACACCCGATCTTCGGATCCACTTTATTAAAACTTGACCTCGTATACTTGCGAATAAATTCAAAGCGTTAAATAATAGTGAACAACCCATCTGGGGTAGGCTTTTATTTTCTCTAGGGTGAATGTCGGTCCGTGCCCAGGGCTTCTTCGCAGTGATTTTATTGCTATACTACAAGTGTACGGATCAAGTTTTAATAGTACAAGATGAGTAGAGTGTCGTATCAATAGGGATTGGTTTAAATCATTGCTAAGTACCGTGATTATCATAACCCAACTTTATCTAAACGATCAAATTCAAGGTTTATAGAAATAAAACTAAAACAAATAAAAAATCAAAAGTAAAATAAAATATGAATTTTCTATTCATAATTGTTCTAAGTGATTGATTTCATCTCGTTATTCTCATATCATCCTATGAAGTAATTGTTAGTCAATTCCATTTATTCAATAATCAAGGTCACTCGTTCTCCCTCACTATCTCTCCCGAGTGTCAAGTGAGAGAATATGTAAATGCTTCAATATTGATTTCCTTATCTAGTATTTAGGTGATAACATTCATTATACCCCGACCTTATAGATTACCCAAGTTTTAATAATCTCCTAATCTATTAAAACTGATGTTGTACTTAACGTAAGTTTGAACCCGAAATTACCTTTCCCGAGTGTCAAATTCCAAGTTCTCAAATCAACCAAGATATCATATGGCAACATTAATTGGAAGCATTAGGAAGGTAAACACAATCGAATAAAAATCCTAGTTGATAAATCCAGAGCTTGATCACCTTTTGGTCTCACAAGATTCTAAATTCCCAACTCGATTATCTAGGTGTTGATCCCCTCCCAGTCTTACAACAACCTAAACTATGCACTCTCAATTCCTATCACGAACTAAATCTGTCTCGTGCATAAAATTCCCAACCTAAAATTGTCTAATTTATTTGCCACATAAATAAAAAGCATTAAACATAGAGAGGCATAAAATGGAATTAAAAGTAGAAATTAGCAAAATATTCAAGATATGGTTCAAACGAGACTACATCAAGCCCTAGATATGAATTTTAACAACATAGTAGAATCCATAACCAGCCATTTCAAGAAATTCATAAATGCAAACATGTTCAACACAATATTACAAATACAAAATTCAATAAATATTAGGGTGAGATAAAGGAAGAGAAAACTCTTTCTTTAGAGATGAGCTTCAAATATTCAGTAAACTTCAACTCCAAGCTCCATCTCTAGCGATTTTGTGCCTTCCATGGTGTTTTCTTCTCAAATTTCGCCTCAAATCACCACACTATAGGGAGTTTCTCTCACAAAATTGTCACCCTAGGGTATGAGGCATAAAGTGGTATAAATAAGCCCAACATTAGGGTTCATGTTTGCGGTTTGGCACTACAGCGGGAGTTTTCGCGCTGCAACGGGAGTTTTCGCGCTGCTATGTTAGGGTTCTGAAATTTAGCATAATTTTCTCATCCAAACTCTGATTGAGATGATTCAAGATGATTTGAAAAGCCCAAAATATGTGTAAAACTTTTATTTTTTGAGTTTTTCCATAATTAGATTGCATCATGGTTAAACATAGTTTTAAAGTTAGTCAAACAAAGCTACATCGTAAAGCAATCTCGCACTGCAGCGCCATTTGGTTGCCAAAATATGTTACGCTTTCTCCTTTCTGAATGGACAACTTGCGCTACAGCGCCATTTAGGTAGTGCTGCATTGTGAACTTTCTACCGGGAAGTCTTAATTTCTCAATATTTTTCACCTCGCAACCCCAATGTACTAATCCGAAGTGTATGTTTTTCTCCTCTACAGCCCAAACTTTTAGATCAACTTGCGATATTTCTACCTTTTTTTTCATTTATTTATGATTCCTACAAAAATAACACAAAACTACATTAAACTAAAGAAAATGCTTGAAAACTCACAAATATTTGAATCTAAAAATACTAGATTTGTTGGTAAATAAATCACTCATCAAATACCCCTAAACACAAATATTTACTTGTCCTAAACTCAAATAGAAGAAAACACAAATTAAGTACTAAGCAATGAACAAAAAAATGTGAGTTTCATATCGATTCAATAACTCGTCCAATCATCTCCGCAGACACCAAATGCTCTAAGTTGAAAGGAAATGCACACATTGAAATTATCTATAATTTCAACTTCAAGCATCAATTTCAACCCAGTCAAGACTCTCAATGTGTTAGTGCGTGCACAATCACTCTCACTCAATCAAACGAGTCTCGAATATATTTATGTGTTGTGGAGACATTGAGAAATCTCTAGATAGTGAATGTAAAAATGACCATTAGCCCTTTTTTCGTGTCACTCTCCACTAATTATGTGTAGCTACATATGTCATTCCAGATCAAAAGGACTTTGAGGGTTGTAATGTATGCCTAGGGTAGAAGGTAGATGAGAATATCATTTTTAGGCTCAAATCATTCTAGGCAAGTATCACAACTCATGGATCTTTCAAGATTCCCAAGAAAAAAAATTTACCGACTCCCCCTTTCATCAGATGTCTACTTTCAATCAATTCCACAAGGTATTATTCACAAAACAAACTAAAACACACACATTTATTTATTTTTAATTAAAAAGAACAAATAGGTAAGAAACATAAACCACACCCCCAAACTCAAAATCAACATTGAGGAAAACAAATAGGTAAGAAACATAAACCACACCCCCAAACTCAAAATCAACATTGTCCTCAATGTTGCAGTTTAATACAAGGAAGTGACTCAACTCATCACCTAATTATCTTTCTAACTTTTTCTTTCTTTCTTTTTTGAGAAATAAACAACTCAACAGCACAATGAAACACACAACCTACTCCACCAATGACTTTCCAAACACAACCCATGTTAGTCCTTACACTCAATGATCCATGCACACATGCCAATTAGTGGTTGGTTTAGGAAGTGAAAAGTCATGTAGTGGGTTGGACGCACAAATATGGGGAATGAAAAAATTAGGCAATAAGGCTCAACAGGGGTAATGAAGGATAAACGATTTTCCATGGTTAGTTTCAAAGGCACAAACGATCCAAAAAAAAAGGCCTAAATTATCTCTCCAACAACACATAACCTAGTATTTTGCCTCAATTTTTACTAAAATGGGTTCTAGTATTTATGAGACGTCAAAGCCCACCTAAAGCACATAAATGTTGTCCAATTACTTGAAAGGCCAAGTGATCATGATTCATGGTGCTTAAATGTAAAGAGTCATGAGTGAACTGCAATCAACTGAATCAAGCACACAGAAATCTTAATGCAATACATTTATGAGACCTAAGAGAACATCAAGTGTCTATACTCATCTTCGATATCAAGTAATTTCATCTCAACAAAACTACAATTTTATTCAAACAAACTTAAAAAGAAAAACAAACTAAAAATATGACCAAAACAACACAAATTATAAAAAGAAAAGTCATAACTAGGACACAAGCATTTCCTAAGACCAGCCAACATGTGTCTTACCCCCAAACTCAAAGTCAAACATTAATTCAGATTAAGCATAAGGGAATAAGAACACATACCGATGAGGCGAGATAATCTCGCCTCCAAGTGTGGTTGGCGATAATGCTCCGGGTATGGTGACTGGTGAGGGGCTTTTTTTCATAACCTGCATCCTTAGGCTCAATTATTTGAAAGCTTGGGTTACTTCCTAAAAAGTACTTGGTTTAACGTCCTCGACTTAACAACAGAGAATGGCTCATCAAATAGCAGCTTCTGCCCATAGTATGTTTCATACAATACAATAAATAGGTCTTGGTTTTGAAAACTTTCAAGCTTAGCGAGATGTTAAAATAATTGGCATGTTTGCTCAATGTGACTCTGCTCTAGCATTTGTGCTTGGTGGGCATGAATAAACGTTGCTAGAGGTAGTGGAGGATAAGTGAGCCACATCGGATCCTTGTAGATGTAGTCATCTTTAATCGATGGTGGTATCACAATTTGGATCATAATTTTATTCACATTTATTTTCGCTTAGATAAAGTTAGGTCATGATAAACGCGGTACTCAATAATAGTCAAAACCAATCCATGTAGACACGATACCTTTACTCTCCCCACCTTTACTAAAACTTGACCTCGTATACTTTCGAGTGAAAGTAGCAGCGTATCTACGCGCTACCAAATTTTTGGCGTCGTTACCGGGGATTGTGTTTTTCGGTTATTATTGATATTGTGAGTAAATGACTGAATTTTACTTTAGGTATTTACTTTACTTATAACTTTTTCGTTTGTAGTTTTTGTTTTTATTTTCCTGCAGGGTGCTTGAAGATATTACATCGACAAGTACTCTTGAGTTTTTTTCAACAGGTTCCCGAGCCATTTTATTGTGCTTGGGATCATTACCAAGATTTGCTACTCTGGTTTCTGAATCACGGATTCTCAAGGGAGTGTCAACTACTGAACTTCCTCGATGGGTTACAAGTCGCAACCAGAATATGGTATGAAAGAGAAAACGGTACCACCTCTTTCGACAAACTAACCGCAAACGAAGCCCATTGATTGTTGGAAGACATGGAGGCCTTTGATTATCAGAATGTTAATTCTACGGTGCCATGGATTGACACCCCGAACCAATACGTTGAGTCTTCCCCTAGCCTGGAGGAAATACTTGTTGATTTTATTAGGAAAACTCAAGATTTTTTAAGGGGGACAAATGAATGGCTAAATGAGCACGAGAATCGTCTCGACAACATTGAGAAAATTTGAACTAAAATCAATACGATCGTAATGTCTCTTCAGACGCAAATTGGTCAACTATTCTTCTTGATTGAGGTCGAGTTAGATGTGGTGGCACTAAGAGATACATAAGCCACATTCATCAAAAGCCACCACGAGGAATCGGAGACAAGTAGGAGGTACTAGGGTGAGATCGATGGAGATTCAAATATTAATCATTGTGAATTTTCACCATTCGAATTCCAGTTGGTGACGCCGTACTCGATCCAAGACGATCATATTTATGAGGATCCAATGTGGCTCATTAATCCTTCACCGCCATCAGCAACATTCTTCCATGCCTACCAAGTATATGAGCCGGTGGAGCATCCTGTTGAAAGCCTAGGTCGATTAGAGACCAATCTAACCAGTCTTGAAGGTGTACTGAACCAAGACCCATATGTAGTGTTGTATGACACTTACTATAGGCAGAAGCAGCTCTTTAACGAGTACTTCGGCGTGTTGAGCTGACGACCTTAAACCAAGCACTTCTTAGGAGGCACCCCAATGAAAAGAAAAAAGTTAAATCTGTCACAACCGACTTAATTCGGAAGCGAGATTCTCTCGTCTCCCAAGTTTGTGTTCTAAACCCTAGTCTACATTATAATGCTTTATCATGTCATTGGGATCACTGACTAGGTTATTATGGGCATTTCCTGCTTGAATCGGGTTTGATGTATAGTATGTTTTTAATAGGTTTTAGTTAGTATGTTTTATTGTTTCTACGTGTGCATGTCTGTTTAGGATAGTTTCTGTGTTATATGCTGAGTTTTGGCATAATCTAGGCCTTTACCTGATGATGAGTCTGTCCCCTGGTTGTTTACTGAGGTCGAGCGTAAAACTCATACATGTGTGTTCTGAGTGCTCAACATTACGTTTTAATAATAGTTATTGTAGATCCTACTTGCACGGGCATGAAAACTCATACATAATTATCTAATTGATTTGAAAACGATTATCTGTCAACCAAATTCATGACGTTAGGGTTTCTAGAACTTGATTTAGGGGAAATTCGAGGCGAAATTCTAGGTGAGGTAGTTCGGAAGACATGATTTAGGCATTCATTTTCTCGCTTGAGCCTTTTTAAGCTTAGTTTGATATATTATTATCCTTCGTTACCCTGTCGAAGCCTAAATGTTGTTTCAATTCTGAACACTTAAACAAATACCCTAGTCGATTAAACTTTTTTCAAACCTTTATCACTTAACCGAAGGCACAATCTGAAAGAATCAAGGTAGCAGTTGCAAATGCTACTTGATGTGAGCGGTTGGGTTTTGGGTGAACTTTTGACTTATTCGGTATTCGAGTACTCACTTGTCATTTTTGTTCGTTTTTCACACACCCCTTTAATTGTAACAATCGAATAAGTTTTGAGGGGTGTTCGTTTTCAAAATCGACACCTAGAAAATCCATTGAAAAACCATTTTCAAAAATGTACAGATTTGGACGACTTAGAGAGGGATGAATGAAATTTGTTTTAACTTCTTTCCTATCTTTACTTCTTCTGCTATCAAAATCCAGGGTGCGTCAACATTGAAACTCAAAACTTTACATGTTTAAGCGTACTTTTTGAATTTAGATAGATTCGACATAGACACATAGTTTATGCTGGTGTTTACTTGATTTATAATATCTCTAAAAATAAGTTAGTTGGTGGTTTTCCTAACACACAATTAATTAGAGATAAAATTTGTGATGCGTGCCAATTACTGTAGATACAACATTTTAACCATCCAGCAAAATATTTTATGTTTTATTTAAAGTTTAGTTAATTTTTTATTTTATTTGATTTTCAAAAAATATAAAAAAAAATATATAAATAAAATAAAATAAAATAAAAAAGAATAGAAAAGAAAAAAGAAATGGAGAAAAGATGGAAAGAGAGAAAAAAACAAAAAAAGAACAAAGAGACAAATAAATAGGGGAACCCTCTTTGTCAGCCGAAAGAAGATAGATGAAGGAGAGAGAGACAGTAAGAAGAAAGAATAAAAGATACTAATAGCCATGTGTTTGTATGTGTGTGTGTGAGAGAGAGAGAGTGAAGTGGGGCCTCTTGCTTTTTGTTATCTGAGATAGAGAGAGAGAAAAAGAGAAGACTAGTCCTATCGGCAACACGTTATCCGAAGTAAAGGCATGTGTTTTTCACATGCCCTGTGTCTATAACCTTCATTTTTGTCCTTTTTCAACTTTTACGCTTTCCCTGTCCAATTTGGATTGGGTTTTAGGCGGCCAAACCAACTTTTTAGGGTTTCCTAGTGTTTTTCATGCCCGATCGTTTTCTATAAATATCACTCTCATCCTCCTAGTTCATTCATTCAAAAAATGAAAGAAAAATCCTCTTATAGAGTGATTCTCACTGAGAGCCCTTTCGGGAAGAAAAAATCTAAGTATCGGGAATCTTAGCCAGAGCAAATATGGTTTTCTTTTTTTTTTTCCCTTTCGCAATATTAAATTCCTGCAAGTTATTTCTTTTGTAATTGTCCAATGAATCGATGAAAGCGCCAGGATGAGGTTCCTTGTTCTCAATCTAAACCTACGAGTGTTAGATGAGGACACTTTATATCTCGCTTTTCTTTATTCTTTTTTTATTTGTTGTAATTTATAAATAAAAAAAAAAACTAAAAAATAAGTTGTCTGATGATCCAATGAAAACACTAGGACAGGTTTCTCGTGCTTAAACTTAATTCCTGAGAGTTAGGTGAATGATTTTAATCTTTATTTTCTCTTCTTCTTTTTTCTTTTAAAAAAAATTAAAAAAAAAACAAAAAAAAAATCCAAAAACCCCAAAAAAAATAATAAAACCTTAGTTTGCCTTAGAAATCTTAGGATGAATTCAACGATTCAATAAATTGTAAGAGAGTTTTCCATGACCACGTTTCAATTCCCCAAGTATAATGAAAATTAGAAATGTTCGGTTTCAAGAAATATCTTCCCCCGGTAAACCTTTTCGTGGGATTCTGCCTAAGTTTTGGAAAGATTAATTCTGACAAACTTGTTTCCACGATCATTTCTCAATTCTCATCACCGTAGGATTTAAGGGAATTTCAAATCGGGATTTCTTTAAATTATTTGGGCAAATTTAATAATAAACATCATTTACATCTACGTCATGGCATCTTGGATATTTAGTTTTTTGTATTATTTAGACGACATGCTTAAGACACTTACCACTTACACTTTTTACGTTTTATCCCATATATGTTATTTTAGATTTCATAATTCATACCACTTTTTTCCTTCAGTATACGATGCATACACCACTTTCATTTTTTCATATCGATATTAGATAATTAAATCTTCCCACACATATTCACATTAAGTCATGTAGTTTTCCTGGTTTATTCCCGTTTTCATACCATTTTGGATTGACACGTTCAAATTAAAACTATTCTTTCCTAAAATCATATAATGTTTTTTTAGGTCACTTTCGCATAAATAAAATATAATTTATGTCATGTTAGTCTAATATTATCATTTGCATTCATGCCATTATACTTTTTCACTTATTTTAGTTTGCCCATTTAAATCAAATTAATCCTTCGAAAACATATATAAATCACCCCTCGAGGATCATCCTAGTTGAATTCATTAATATTTGATAAGATTTCATACCGAGGGAACATTCCTAAAATACTAAAAAATTGTCTCACCTCAATTTGAAACATGCCAAAAAGATTTTACAAGAAGAAAAACAAAATTCGAAATAAAACAAAATGGTCAGACTTAAACTAATTGGACTTAATTAGATATAAGGTACCATTATCAAATGGGCGTCTTATGTTGCCTAACACCTTCCCCAAGCATAACCAACCCCCGATCTCTTTAAATTAATTTTTGGTTTGACCGTGTTTTTGGAGTCAATTTTACTTAGGCCTTTTAAATTATTTTATAAAAATCCAGTGACCTAGCACACCAATTAAACCAAATGCTAGGTGGTGACTCCTTATTTTTAAAATTGCCTAATCATTTTTTCAAGAAATCCAACACTTTAAAAAATCCCTTCTCTTTTACCCATTACTATTTCATATTCTAATCCTTTCAAAAAATCGAGGCGCGTCAACTGGTGACTGTATTAAGGGTAATTATAGGGTCAAGCCTAACAATAAGTCCAACTAATCCATATCTGAATGTTAAATTTTATTTTGTTACCTTTTCATTTCATTTTGTAAATAAGTCACAATACTTTTCCTTTTTTTGTTTTCTATCGATATCTTATATTGTCGTAAACCCTCCTACACAAGTACGGTCATTTTGTATTCATATTGTCCCCTCAGGATTCTATGATAGAAGACGTGGAATGGGTTTTATACTTGAAGGATTGATGATGTATTAGGGAACCTTAAAAGTCAATTGAATTCAAAGTTTCCAATACTGATGATAATTAAAAGAATTTCCATTTATTTGATCGGCCATTATTGGAATTGAAAACTTTAAACTCAAATGGGTTTTAAGACTACCTAATATCCATGTGGACTAGTAAATGGGCTTTTTATGAGAACAAGACGAGACCGGAAAATTTGTCCCAGAAAAGCAATTCTGGTTCCCTAACGCACCCCGAATTTTGATAGCAAAAAAATAAAAAATTCGGGAAGAAGAGAAAAACAAGTTTCCATTCCTCCCTTTCAAAGTTCTCCAAATCCATTCATTTTGAAATGATTTTTCAAGGGATTTTCTCGGTTTTGGTTTTGAAAAACTTCTTGGGCTGGGATTTTATGTTTAAAAAGGAATCGTCACCTAGTATGAGGTTAAATGGTGTGCTAGGTCATTGAGATTTTTATAAATTCATTTTAATTTTAAAATGGCCTATTTTTTTACTTCATAAAGGTCTATGTACCAAATATATCGTTATATTTTAGGGGACGGTTATGCTCAGGGAAGGTTTTACACACCCCAAGACACCGGTCCGTAAATGGTACCTTAGTTTAAATGAATATTTACAGTTAAACTCGAGTAACTTTCTCTGATTTCATTAACAAAATAATTTCTTTTTTAAAAGTTTTATCCTTTTTCATGTATTTTAATATGATTAAAGCGGTAAATGGTTTAATTATCTCTTAGGCAACTATAAATGAAAATGAAAATATTTTTGTATTTTTAAACAAAATGAAAGCATTAAATACTACATTATTCTAGGCAGTGACAACCCAATAGCAATTTATAATATAAAGAAATATTAACTACAGCACCTTATATAGGCTTCCTACGTTTCTTTGTTTTCACAAGGAATCTGGTCGAAATGTAGTTCCAACATGAAAACTATATTAAACGAAATGTTTTTTGTATTTTTTAGAGACTGAACCTTATGTAGGTTTCCTACGTACTTTGGCAATTAACCAAAGAATAGATCATCACGTAGTCCATTTATATAAGGTTTAAACTATATGGTTTTATTTATTAATGGTGACCGAACCCCTATGAGGTTGCCTACAATCTTTGGCGAGTAACCAAAGATCAGGTCTGATGTCGTTCCTTCATTTAAGGTTTAAAAACTAATTTTAGTTAATTTTATTATTAAAACTAGACATAAACCACAACATGATGTCTACATAATATATTTGATTTGAAATAAACCACAACATCATGTGTACATAATCTCTTTGATTTTTTCAAGAACGCCTTAACTGAACTCATTAGTTTATACAAGTTAGTGTTTTCTTTTAGGTTGTTTAGTTAAAAAGAAAAGAAAATACCATATATTTATAACAATCCTAGCCGTAACTAAGAAAAACGGGAAGGTTTCTGAAGAATAATCACATATATCCCTAAAGGAATAGAGGCCCACCTTTTATCCTGAGTTTTTAACCACAAAGGTCTGTCGGTGAAGTATCTGTGTATGTGTATATATAGGTGCCAATCCACTAACCTACCAAGCTGTGATCTTGGCATTTATCATAAATTAAATTAGTTTATCAACAGTTTATATGGTTAGGTTAATAGTTAAAAGAGTTTGGTTTAAAGTGTACTTGAGAAAAACGTAGAGACTATGCACAACTCATAGTATGATAGACATTTTGTTGGGATCCTCAAACGTTCTTAACATGTTCTCTGATGATTTGGTTCCTCACATGTTCTTAATATATTCTTGGATGTTCTTGACTTGATATTGCATAAATTCAATAACATAAATTCAACATTTTTTAGTTATTTATGGGTTATTTAGGTTATGTATATGAAATTAAAGCATGATATATACATGATTCTAATATGTACAACAAAATATAAATGAAATTTAAGACAAGATGAAAGGATTCTCAAGACACATACCTAGTTTAGGGAAGTGATCTTTCACTAAACAAGTACCTTCTTCTTCTTCTTGATCTTCTTGTTTTGAACTCAATCAATCACTATCAACTTCTTGAGTTCATGCTCCAAGAACCTCAAGAACACCCTCCGGGACAGAATTTCAGTAGAATAATGGCATTTTATTCAAGAGAATTGCTTGAAAAGCCTAGCACTCGAGAGTATTGCTCGTGCTTAAAGAGAGAAGCTAGGGTTCCAAGACTTCAAAAAAATGAGAACCAACACCCCTTATTTATTCATGCATAGGACATATTAGGCCCTTTCTTAGGGTCTGTTTGGCCTTGGGGACTTACTCTCTTGTTTTGGTTTTGATTAGCTTTGAACGAATTTTAGTGTAGTGAAAGATTCTCAAAGATTTGGTAATCATTACCAAATCTTAAGAAAATTCTTCCAATGATTGGAAATCATTTGAAATCATTACAGTCCCTTGAATCTCATTGGTTGCACATGGGTGCATTTGACGCACCCCAGATTTCGATAGCGGAAGAAGTAGAGAATCGAGAAAATGATGAAAACAAGTTTCATCCCTTCTTCTCTAAGTCATCCAAATATGTTCATTTTTAAAATGGTTTTTCAAGGGATTTTCGAGGCATCAGTTTTAAAAAACTTCTTGGGTCGAGATTTTATGTTAAAAATACAGTCGTCACCTAGCATGGGGTTAAATAGTGTACTAGGTCACCGGGATTTTGGAAATTTATTTTTTATTTTGAAATGGCCCATGTTTTGACTTCTATAGATCCATGTACTGGAGATATTCTTTAAGTTCGAGAGTCAGTTATGCTCGGGGAAGGTGTTAGACACCCCAAGACACCCATCCGAAGATGGCACCTCAGTCTAAATAGATATTCATTGTTAAACATTATCCAAACAGTTTTCTTTGATTTACTTACACATAAATAATTCCCCTTTCAAAATGTTTTGTTCTTTTTAGGTATTTTTGACATGATTTAATGGAAAGTAGGTTATAGGTGTGAAAAACCTATCTATTTCTAAACCGAATTTGTTAGTTCTCAAGCATTTTAGTTATATTTAATTATGTTTTAGTGTGTTTTAGTGTAGAACAGGGAAATGACATCAAAGGGCAAGAAACAAGTGAAAACGGTGGAGAAACAGTGAACAAAATGTGCAAAACAGGGTTTCGGTGAATGAAGACCACCGCCTAAGTGGAAGTTCCACCGCTTAGGCGGAAAAGAGGCAGAATGTTGGAGTGCTGAAGGGCTGAACCACCGCCTAGGAGAGAAAACCACCACTTAGGCGAGAAAAGATCAGAATGATATGCCAGCAGCTACCGCCTAAGCGGAAAAACCACCGCTTAGGCGAAATCACCGACAGACTTTAACCGACTTAAAGCCACCGCTTAGGCGGTGAAACTCTGCATAGAAATATCTGTTTTCAGATATTTTGAAGATATTTTCAACCATTTCCTATAAAACCCCTTTCTCCCCTAATTGCTTAGAGAGTAGAACCCCTTAGACGTGAGAGGAGGCTCCGATTGTTCTTTGGGAGCTCTCTTCCACCTTAGTTAGGATAGATTAGTTTAGGAAGTATATTAGATTAGTTATAAAGAGTGTTCTTGGCCAATCCTTGAAGAGCCAAAAGAGGAAGTTCATCAACGGAAAAGAGGAAGCTCGGGAAGATCGTTCTTTGGCGAAAGTGGACTATTCCACTTTGAGATTTGGCTTTTTTTCCCTTGTTTTCATCTGTTTATTTAATATTTATAGTTGGTAATGATGATCTCCTCTTGATTTGTGTTGTATTGGCTAAGAACATGTTAGTGTAATTTAGAGATTAGTTAGGGAAAGGTGTAGTTATGTAAATACTCGTTTGGTTTAATATAAGTTTCTTTAACGGTTGTTGTTTTAAGTCTGATTATGTTTATCATTTGATGACTATCTTAATATGCTTGTAACGGTATTAGGGTTGGATTTGAGAATCTAGGGTTTGACACTCGGGAGAGGTAACCCTGGATTCGGACTAGGGTAAACACATCATTACGACCTAACGACCCGGGAGGGCGTTAGTTAGTATGCAATCAATGACGTTGGGTCAAGATTCACGTGGCCTAGAGTCGTTAATACATCGAGGAGGACCTCGGCGTCGACTCGAAGTCATGTATTCCCTCGTCTTCCACTCGGAAGAGGTGGCAGAGGAGTTTATGAACCGAGATTGTCAGATACCTAAACTCCGTTATTGTTAACCAAACGAAATCAAACGTGTATTAAGTGAACGAAATCAATCCCTAATTAATCAACTTAGTTAAAATTAACCCACTAATTGTAATTGAGCTTAGTTTAATTTCAATTCACGCTTTCCATCCTCAGGATAACACGAGACTATGTCAATTGCGGTATTCAATCCAATTATTCACACTTTTCTCTGTGGGAACGATATTCGATCTTCAAAGATCCACTATATTAAAACTTTAGACCTCGTATACTTGCGAGAGTAAGTAGCAGCGTATTTACGCTCCTACCAGTAGGTAAATACTATAACTACTACTAGTCAGTGACAATCAATAACAGTTTATATATAGACAGATATGTAAATATACAAGCTATACTAAATGAAATACAAACTGAGACTAAGTTGTTTGGATATGCGACCAAACTCGCACGTGGGTTGTCTCCATATCTCAAATGCTAATTACGTCGTCACGTAGTTCAATCTGGTCAGAGTAAAGGGTATGGCTTATTATTAGTGGTCTAACCAAACCCCTATGGGCTGCCTACGTACTTGGGGTGGTTTCCAAAGATCTGGTAAGGTCTAGTTCATTCTTGTCTCGCTGAAAACTAGATTCATTATTAAAGGTATGACTGAACGCTTATGGGCTACCTACGTACTTTGGGTGGTTATCAAACATCAAGTCGAAAGTAGTTCAGTCTTATTATGTTTGAAAACGCTAGGTTGGTTTTGGTTAAATCTGAGTTAGTTCAGTTAAATTTTGGTTGATTATCAGTTAATTTTGGTTGTGAACAACCTGAGTGACAACCCTTTGAAATCAAGAACCTTAAACGAACTCATTTTCTTTGGTTAGTTTAGTGTTTGTGTGTGAGTTGTGAGTTAAAGAGTGAAGAAATATATATATATATATATACATATATATATATATATATATACATATATATATATATATATATATATATATATATATATCAGGACATATTTACATTTTAAAACATTTTGAACCGTCGGATCGAATATCTGACGGTTGATATTACATTTGGAGACATTTTATATTTGAGACATTTTTGGGCCATTGGATCAAATATCCAACGGCCGAGATTAAATGATATAAGACAGATTTTCAACCATCGGATTGGATTAGATCTAAGGGTCAAGATCAAATGTTAGATTATATTAAAATTTTATAATTATAGTACCCCACAAAATCCCTAGAATATCTCAACAAATTAACCCCCCCTCCTTCCCTAAATATAATAAATCAGGAAGGTACTGGCTGACTGGGACATTTTAAGGGTTGGGATTAACTTGAAAGGGATCTACGGTGAAGATTGAGTGCACTTATGAAGTGTGGCTCAAGTGGTATTTTCATAACTAAAAAGGAAAGGGTTGCGCGTTCGATCCTCCTATCTCGCACTTTCTATTCCCCCCCCCCTCTTTTTGGCTCTAAATTAGTTACAGATCCAGCCTTAAAAAACGCAGCTTCATAGCTCTAAAACAGATCCAGCCCTTCATAGCTCTAAAACAGATCCAACCCTTCATCCACGATCGTCGCGTATCGTCGTGCACCGTCTAGCCGTCATCTTTGCTCCATTTGTTGGACATCTCCATGCGACTCTCTTTGTCTCTTTTCCATTATCCATCGCACCTTACCATCCTCAACGGTGAGTTGATTCGATCTGTTGTTCGTTTGGCGTTAGGGTTTAGGGTTCGAGATCATCCAGATTTGATTTTGATTTTTCCACCCATAGATCTTTGATTGTGCCCTAACCGAACCAGCCATGATTTAGTGTTTGGCATCGTTTGGCCTTTGATTTTCCTATTTATCTATCTCTCTCCATCGTCGTTTTCTCATTTTTTAATTCAATTCTGTTCCCAACTCGATTGTGCTGAAAATCATTTTATATTGTATTGTTCCTATGATATATGCTGAGTTTGTGATATGAAATCTGAAGAATACTTCTACGTTTTTCTCTTTGTCTGTGTTCTTAGGTTTGAAAAAGAATTCATGAGTGAAGGCACAGGATGTACTCACATTGATTGTTGAAGTAAGGTGAGTTCCCGATTTTCTGTTCTATTCCCGATTTTATGGAATTTATGGAATCTGTTATACAATTGATTGTTGGAATCTTGCCTATAGGTAGATTTTTATCAATTTCATTTACTGTACTCAAATCCTATTTCCACAATTTAGTCATGAAGCAAGAATTGAAGTTGTTGTCCTCTCTCATGAATTTATGTTTTGTTCTCGATTTTCAGTTCCCATTCTTTAGTTAGTTGTAAAAGTTTATATATGCTTTATTTCGAAAATTCTTTGCATTTCTGTAATTCAAGCTGGAAATGTAGTTCTTTGGTAAATTAAAAAAGCACTATGGTTACATTTCTATTTCTTCCAATTCGACCTTATTTTTCATTGTTGATATAATGAGTTCAACTTAACTTTGTTGGTATTTGTTGATGATGCTTGAATCTCTTCAGGTGATTTTTGTTAATATATTCGTACTCTGAAATATTTCATTAAAGATATGGATTTTACATGTGAGTTGAATTCCGCAAGAAGGAAAATCTGTCTTTTCACAATTCTATAGTAAATTTGAAAATGTTTAAGGGACTTTAACAAACTAAAATTGAAAAGTGGGATAAAAAGTTAGGTGTGTTCACATTGGGATATAATATATGTACTGCTTCTCAAGTATTTATTGTGTGAATTATGGTAAAAATGTTGTTTACATTGTCCTGTAATTCATTATTGCGCTGATGGTCATAGTACTGGTTGCTATTTTTGTCCTATTCTTTCATGTCTAAGGTGGTGTTTGTACTCCATAAACCAAATAAGCTCTTAGTAAATGAAAATAATTTAAGGCAAAGTAAACATAATACATTATCAGATTGAATGCTAAATGATAACGTTAGAGTATGTTTTGGTTGGAAATATGAATAAATGGAGAGAAAGGTTTTGATATTATCTCATCTATTGCAAGAACTAGGTAGGTATATTTAGGGGAGTTTTACATGTTATTTATGCACTGCCTCTCTTTCTGTGCATCTTTCTGTTACTAAACATTTCAAGGGCTCAAGAGAAGGCCTATTTCAGACTCTTCCTAGAGTTTTCTTCTTTTATGACCTTTCACCAATCTAGGTGTATTTCAATTTCAGTGAAAAAGAGGAAGAGTTGCTCTCTCTCAGTAATTCTTAGGCCAATCTTTGTTCTTTTATTTTTCCTGGTGGTGCAGGTGACTTTCACAGAGCAACATGTTTCATTCTTACATTTCCTGACCAATGTTTGTGCCATAGTTGTAGGTCTCTCTCTCTCTCTCTCTCTCTCTAAACTTTGACGCTTTTAACTATTTTGTAGGAAAGGCATTATAGATACACCTTTCTATATAATTATTGGTGTTGATGCTTTACTGATGATTATGCTAATGAAAAATTGTCTTAAATCATGTAAGTTGATAAAAATGAGGCGCATCATGTATAATTTTAGATCGTGTATAATTGATAGTTAAGAAAAAAACCGACCCCATATAATTGTTTTTCCTGATCATGAAAAACAATTATTCCATTAGACAACATAATACATGATCATGATGAAGGCAGAGTAAACATAATACAAGATCAGATTGAATGCTAAATGGTAACGTTAGAATATGTTTGGGTTGGAAAGATTAAAAAATGGAGAGAAAGGAAAAATGAAAATCTAATTAGATTTAATGGATTCACTGTTGTCTTTACGGATGACGGTACGTGTTTTTAATCCTGAAATTCTGGTTTTGTTTTTCGTGAAAATTGTCGAGTTTCGTGAAATTTTGGATGTTAAACATAGAAATTTGAAACACTTTGTCACGGCTCTTTAATTATTACATAGTTTGATTAGTTTTGAACACTTAATATTTAATTTATTAAGTCTTTATTACATTTAAAAAGAATTGATAATATACTTTATAACCATCTAATAAAATAAACACATCTTAATCGGTTTATGCCAAAATTTTGAATAATTCTTATAACAATATAGTAAAAAAAAAATATTTATTTAAAATATAAATGTGAAATTTTGAAATATCAAAAATATTCATTTTATATAAATTTTATAATGATAAATAGTACCCTAATTAAAACAAAACTTATTGACCACGATTTCTACATTTAGAAAAATATATTTAAAGTTAAATTTAATTTAATTTATAAACTACTCTTATTAACATGATCTGATATAATCTTTTAAATTATTTTAATTGTATCAAATTTATATTAAATTAGCCATTAATTGAATGACGAAAAAATTAAAACATGTGCCTTTAGATTAGTAACTCTGGAAGTTAATAATTTAATATTTAAACACGTGCCTTTATCTTTATATTGAATTAACAATTAACTTTACAATTGAATTTAGTTGTGATTGACTCTTGAAGCCTTATGAGTTAGATATTTGGAAGGTTAATATTCTCACTGTTTATGTCATGTGTTTTTTAGGTTCTTAGTATATAATTCTTTAATTTTGTGTTTTCATTTATTTTTATCTTAGTTATAGAGCAACGTCTTTTATCCTTATCAATTTATTTTCAACTTAGTAAACATTAACTATGATGTTTAACAAATTTTATATTGTAATTTTTTTGTTAATATTTTTACTTTGACATTTCAGATTATTGTAGCTCTTCCTCATTGGCCTATTCCTGTTTGTGTATGTCTTCAAACATCTATTAATAAATCAGGAAGGTGCTTGCTGATTAGGACATTTCGACAGTCCGGAATGAATATCACGAAATGAACGGTTGCGATTAAATTAAATACCACTTCTTTAGTAGGTCATGTGGATAAATCGGTGGATGAATATCGTGAGGGGTAGGGTTCGAACTAGCCACATTGCATTTTTAATTTTTTTTTTTCAAATTTTTCGCCATCAGCCCTACTTCTCCCCCACGATCAGCCCTAACCGCCATTCTCTCTCTCATTTCACATCCCTAACCTCTCCGCTCATCTGCCATGAACCCATCTCCTTCATTTCACACCTACCTCCCACGAACTCACCTCCCACATTTCCCTGTTTCCTCCCACCCTCCAACCTTTGTCGATTAATCCCTTCCCACGATCTTATTTCAATCCCTCATCCACCTCCACAAACACCTTCAATTGGTTTAATCCCCACATCTTCACGCCAATGGAACCTATTTTCTCCCCCATCTCTCTCTTGTTCTCTCTCTGCGCAAACCCTTCCAATGAGGTTAGGATCGACGACGGCCGACGAATGTAGAGGTCACAGCATCGACAGTCAAGATTTGCCAACCGACTGCCATTCATGGCCTGATCGAGTTCCGATTTGGCTAGATCATCCCCCTTCTCCAAACCGATACGGGGACCAACAGTACGTGCCTCTTCTCCAAGCGACACAGGTGAGTCTCTCGGTCCCCGATCTTCTTCTATATGCACACTGCCGTCGTATTTGATTAAATTCATGATCATTTTTATTAAATTTAAGGTTTGTATTGTTGTTATTAAAGTAGTTTATATCATAAATTTAAGGTTTGTTAATAGTGTTTTGGGCTAGTTTGTTCGCAGTGTTCTGATTCTGATTAGTGTTTTGGGTCTGTTTGTTCATAGTGATTGTTCTGATTCTAATTTTTTTCAATAATTGTTTGACTTTTTTAATTTAGGTGCAAGTTCCCTAATTAGGGTTAGTGTTTCATGATGTTTTTCGTTGGTTTTGGTTCTTAGAAAATCTCTGATTCTGATTTTCATTGTTCATAGAATGTTCCAATTAACGTCTATATGTTCATAGTGGTTTGGGTCTGTTGGTTCATAGTTTCTGATTTTGATTAGCATTTTGAGTCTGTTTTAGGTCTGTTTGTTTATTGTTTATTATTCATATTGATTTGATCTATCTCCCGCCATTTTGAATATACTTTCATATTTTTTATTGTGTTTATGAATCGATTAAATTTGGGTATTTTTACTTTGATTTTGTTAGATTAATGTTTTTGGTGTTGGAATTTGATTGCATTTGCTTACAATATGATTTGAATATGATTTGTGGTAGAGAATTTGAATACGATTTGTGGTGACGAATGTGATTGCATTTGCTTACAATTTTCCTCTATCTATATATACCTGTCGTTTGAATTTGTGGTGAGGAACTTTTTGAATTTTAATATTATTTATTACGTTAAATTATATATAGAAACTTTAAAACCCATGTCTTTAGTCATGAGGTATACACTAGATTCATAAAATTAAATTGCAATTGCGTGTATAAGATAGATTCATACAAAATCATTAGTTGTTGCGAAGATTTAGATGAGTGTACATGCTAGGCCAGATGAGTTTAAATTAATTAGATCAGATTTATATGAGTGTACATGCCATGCCAAGTCAGATGAGTGTAAAAGTATGTGAGTGTACATGCCAGGCCAAATGAGATTAAGTTGCAATTGTGTGTATATGATCTCCATCATTGTGCTCCATCACCATCATCGTGAACCTTCTCTAATTCTTCAAAAGCAATTTGTGGTGTATGTAAAGATATGCCAGGAAGCAAGAGCGTAGAAAGAAAAACAAGAAGGTATTTTTGTTTCTTTTTTCTCCTCTCTGGGGTATCCATTTTCTCAATTTTTACTTATGAATTTCTCACTCATCAATATGATCTGATTCTTACTTAGGTTATTGTGGTGATATGTAAACTTTTAAATAATTGTATTTTCTTATTTCTAATTCCAATTCTGAGCCTCCAGCTCCAAACTTCGAAACCCTACCTTATTGTATTTATATTCATTGAATGGTTGACGAAATAAAGTAAATAATTTTGTTATCATTTCATTTTGCAGGTCAAACATGTTGATAAGCCATGGAAGAGTCATTTGTGCACCTTTTTTTTTTTTAATATATATATATATTTTGCCTTCTCGGTCTTTGTAGAAAAATGAAAAACTTGAGATCATTGAACCCTCACAACAATGTCAATGGTGAGTTGTGGTAATATATTTTCTCTCACACCGGCGGATTAGTATCATCAGATGTACTATGTGTTTTTTTGGTCAAAGGGAGCCCCTTGGGAAGAAAACTTATTTGAACGGTTTCTGTTATGTTTCCAATTTTGTAGGATATAATTTTGGGAATATATCGCATATCTTATCAATTTTGATATTTGCAAATCTATAGGGTTGGGCCTTCACAAAGGTTGTCAAGTACATTTGTTAACCCCAATGTCTTTGCTCTCTAAATGGTATTTAGTTTTTTTATTATCAAATGGTTGCGAGTAAAATATTAATAGTGACAAGGATTGCTCCAATCTTGGTAGTTGTTCAGTAGTTTCAACGAACCTTTAGTTGTTCAGTAGTTTCAACGAACCTTTGTATTCGGTGTTGTTATTTGATTTAAATTTTTTTCTTTTATTGAGGTTGATTGAAAATGATATTGCTCCATTTAAATTACTTGAATTATTAGGGCATTCATTTCTTATTGAATTTGTTTATTTTTTGTAATTTTGGTTGCTATTTTGAAACAACTGAGCATGTATTCAAATCAAAGGAGAATGGTTATGTTGTTCTTTAAATGTTCATGGATGAGATCTTACCTCTGCAGGTTGAGTAATTTATTTCCTCATTTGTACTGATTAATATATTTAATGTTTTAAAATTGTAAATTAAGAATTGACAAAATAAGATTGCATAGCCAAGCTAAAGACGTATAATTTTTTAAGAAATTTGAATCAAATGAAATTGTTGTATTTAATATTCATTTTGCTTAAATTGATTTTAAATTTTACTGTGTTCTATTTATTAGTATTGTAATTCACCGACAATTGGTGCCATGGGTATTTTAATGAGTTGGATTGAACTCTTTTATTACTATGTGTGAAAAAATTAATTGTGTGTGTTAAATGCAGAGGAGGGGGGAGGGGGGGAGGGGGGAAGGGGGGT
Organism: Eucommia ulmoides; assembly: GCA_016647705.1. Lineage (NCBI taxonomy): Eukaryota > Viridiplantae > Streptophyta > Magnoliopsida > Garryales > Eucommiaceae > Eucommia > Eucommia ulmoides. The sequence goes on along the minus strand of CM028340.1, from coordinate 26,259,799 downwards.
TTTGGGTGGTGGTGTTTGCTTGGACTGAGATAGAGAGGTAATGAAGGCGATTGATGGTCGGTGGCAACGAGTTGCAGACTTGCAGTGGTGTATGGAGGCAAAGGTTTTGCTAGATGGTGGTAACAAAAGACGAAAGATAAGGAAATAAAGATGCTGATTATAATTATGCCCATAAAGTTTTCTCATATTATATTTTAGACCCCCAATTTTAATTTAAGAATAATTTGGTTTGGGCTCTAGTTAAAGAGGAAGAGGAAATAAAGACATTAATTGCAATTATGCCTATAATATTTTTTTCATTTTTTATTTTAGACCCTTAATTTTAATATAAGGATAATTTTATTTGAGCTCTTCCAGAAGAGAATAAGATTAATTTAAGCAAAACAATATATGCCTATTATTATGTTTATCAACATTAACTATGTTCGTGTTAAATTTATAATATAAATTAAAAATTAGACACCAACGAGTTATATTCGTGCCTTTAGGCATAGGGTATCGCTACTCTATAATACAAATTAGGATTGCATTTGAAAATGTCTAAAAGACATTTTTGGAGGGATACATTCTAGGCCCTTGGATCTCATATCCAAGGGCTGAGATTGAATGATTGGGAGAGACATTTTAATCAATTGGATCAAAGTGATCCAATGGCCAAGATCAAATCTCAGATTCCCAAAAACTTTCCCACTATCACTCCCACGCTCTCTATTCTCTCTATGGCTTCTCTCTCTCGCTCATCCCTGATGTGCCCTCTCATCTAGGGCTGACAAAACAGGTAACAGGTCATGTAACGATAACATGAAACATGATAAGACCCAAACACGATAAGCATATCGTGTCAGACTATCTAAACATGAACACGACACGAAAATTATCGTGTCAACATGACACGATACGATAATTTTTCATATCACACGATGACACGAAACCTATTAGGTAAACACGACATGATAAGACTTGATAGGTTTCCATTACACATTAACCTACCCATTACACGTTAACCCATTACATGTTAATGACTTGTTAACCTGTTAAGTTGACCAAATAAGTAGGGTTAGGGAAATGTGAATATATATATTAGGTACTAAATTATAATATTTGATAATTTGGGGGTGTAAAAATAATTTATTAAATTAACGGGTAACCTATTAGATCTCAGGTTATCGTGTAACCTGAATACATGAAATTCTTATCGTGTCTTATTGTGTAACCTATTGGGTTATCAAGTCAACCTAATAACCTGCACTATTTCTTATCAGGTTATTGGGTCTTACACGATAATGACCCGATACCTCATAAGCAAAATCTAGACCTGATAATTTCGTGTCGGTCCTGTGTCGTGTCATCGTGTAAATACTTGTTTTGCCAGCCCTATAGTCTCATCGTCCCCGATTTGGAGGTCGACGCCGCCACGCCATCCTCATCTCTCCATCGCCATCATATGTCCAGTGCCTCACCGCTCACATCATCAGCAAACTCGCCAGTTCCATCACGTTCGGAGCACCATCGATTCATCACTGTCGCTCTCGTCTCGCCGTTGCCAACCACCAGAGCAGTAGCCGTCTTCGTCGATTCGGCTAGATTTGAGTTTGATTTGGCCATATCAAACTTCAGCTGGGCGGGATTGCGATGGCGATGGCTGCCGGTGGTCGGATCTGGACAAGCGGTGGTCGAATCTGGTTGCAGCAAAACATTTGGCGTTGCCACTCAGTTCCCTGATTTCTCTCACTAAAATCTCTCATTTTCTCTCTCTATAAATCTCACTCAGTGCCAATCCATCTATGTTTCATCCATTTCGCAAATCCATAGAAATTGCATTGTTCGTCTGAAGCAAAAGAAACCCTATAGAGAGAGAGATGATGAGGTAGAGAGGAGAGAGAGAGAGAGAGAGAGGAGAGGCGTGAGTAGTTGTTTGTAAGTGAGCAAGGGGATTGTTGTATGTCAGTAGATTGCACACACTACTGCTGCGGTGGATCTGGTGAGCTCACGAACCCCTTGCAATGGCCACAACTGCGAAAGAGGTGACGCGATATCCTTTCTGCGACGGCCCAGTCAATCGCGCTGGCTCCATACATCTTGAGGCAATTTCTGCCGTAGTGCTGGTGGACGCGGCGGCTGAGGTGGCGGAGGATCATTAGAACAAAAAGGCTGCTGCCATTGCGTCCTTATTTTGACAAGAGCCTTCCACGAATGTCACTACTAAAGGTACTTTCTATCTCTGTCTCTATGTGTACATATTCGATCTTATGCTGGATGATATTTAATACTAGCTTTAAAACAGGGACTATAAGAAGGTAGAGAAAAAGAAAACTAAGGGTAGTCAAACTCCAGTTTTTAAGCCATGGGAGGTTTAGTTAAGATTAATTGTTAATACTATTTCATAAAGATTGCAAGGAGACCCACTCCCATGGCCGTGAGGGTGGGTGGGGGTGCCAAATGATAATGGGTATGAGCCTTTTAGGGTTGGCTTCTACTGATTATTTAAATGATGGAGCTTAACAATCTCAATTTATTTTTTAAGGGTCCATCGATGACTAATAATTCCACTTCTTAGCACTTAATAATCTTATACAACACTAATGCTTGAGGGTTTTTAATCCCCTATTAATGATATTTTTTTTTCTAAAAAAAAAAAAAAAAATCTTATACAACATTTACTTTTGTACTGTCAATACTCAATAGTCCGAAAAGTTATATATCCGTGCTTTCATGTCTCTATTAGCATACACTAAAGATCCATGGCATAAACTAATTGTTGGGCTTATCTCACATTAGAATCGGAATTGGAATTATATAATTTGAAATTTTATTTTCTTTTTGTATCCATACCAAAATCGGGAGAGGTGTTCGAGCCCTTCACATGCAATGAGTGGAGATTCACATCGAAGACGATCGTCAAAATCTGGTTAGTTTTTTAGCGATTTGATTATTCCGCCAATTTCTAACACTCCGATAGGTTTTGGATCAATAAGGTAGTGTGTTACTGTTTTTGTTTCCTCATTTCTATTTCTAGAACAATAAACAATTTGTTTTAAAATATGGGAACATAAACAATAATGTTTAGTTCCTATCAATTTGTTCCATATCTTTTTTTTTCTAATTTTTGTTTCAAATCATGTTCTAGTGGTTATTTACATTTTTTTACTTGCAATCAGGTTCAATTGTTGTAATTCTATTTGCATTAGATTTTTGTGCACAATAAGCGTTTTAAATGTTGTAATTGTCAAGGATGTTGTATAAAGAAAGGTTGTCTATTCTTTTGATGACGTTTTTTTACGGTTTATTTAGATGGCGTTTGTTTAATGAAACTATTTGTTCATCAATCTTTATGTCTAAGAAATTGGAGCGCCAAGCGTCCGATCTATGTGTCAGTACCGGTGAAAAAAAATGACTTGAATTTACCTTTTTCTTTTTATGTTGTTAGTTCATTAATTGCGTTTATATGTTTGCCTTACTTTATTAGTTGTATTTGTTTAACCATTGTTAAATGTAACTTCGGTGGAAAGACATAATTTATTTTGCGATTTTTAGGATTGTTGTTGTAGTTTAGTTGCCACATTCAGAATCAAGTGCGAAGTTTGTTTGACATGAGAGTTTTTTTTCTTTCTTTTCCTTCCATATTCTTTTTTTTTTTTTGGGAAAAGAAATGGAAATCTGGGGACAAGGTTGATATTCCCATAAAACAAATTTTTGTTAACATAAACTGGACAAATGGGGAAACAATTGTTTTTTGTCTATTTTCCCATAAAAAATTTACTGGATAAATCTGTTAGTTAAAAATATGATTTTCGTGTTCTTTACAGATTTGAACTCGAGTAGAGATAACGAGAAGCACAAAAGGTATAAGGTCTAGAATAAATTTGATGATTTTTTTATTCCATTTTTCTATTTATTTAGTTCATATTTCATTACTAGAACTTATTCATCCACTGGTACTATTTATTGTTTTTTTAGTTCCTTGGATGGCGTTCGTTTAGTGATTGTATTCCCATATTTCTGTGTATGTAATCTGAAAACTTGCAACAAAGGTACAAATGTGGGAATAATTTTATTGTGGGGGAGACAACTATTCTTGGAAACCACTGCTATCTTTCCCATAATTTCTAAGTCCTATGAATTTCCTCGAATACCGATATTTAAATTCACCATATGCATGCCTAACCCATTTCTTAATTTCCTTTTACCTTTTTTTTTTTTTTTATTGGTTTTGCAGGATGGAGAGGCTTACAGTTACTTGCGTCATGTTCTTGATCCAAAACATGGATGCTAAGGATCCAAGTGAAAAGGGTTAATTTGGTGCTTGAGCATGCTTAGAAGATAGACCCCGGAGGACATTACCAAAGGATCCCCAAACTTAAATCTTACATATATATTCCACCAAAGGTTCGATATTTTCAATTCACAATTTATAGTTATTTTTAATATTTTCATTTGATTTGTATTTTCTCATGACATGGTGATAACGGAGTTGGACAACATACATTTGTTGTGTTTTCAGAAAATTTACTAGAAAAATATGATTTTTAGTGTTCTTTATAGATTTGAGCTCGAGTAAAGACGACGAGAAGCAAAAAATATATAATGTATGGATACATTTGATAATATTTGTCCCCGTCTTCTGTTTATTTAGTTCACATTTCATTAGTAGAACTTATTCACCCGTTGGTACTATTTTTTGTTTTTTTAGTTCTTTTTTATGGTGTTTGTTTAGTGCTTCTATCCATTTCTGTTTATGTACTACGAAAAGTTGGAACAAAAGTTCAAATGTGGGAATAATTTTATTGTGTTTCTAGAAAATTAAGTTGAAATATTAGAAAGCAAAACAAAAAAAATATATATTTCTGAGAGGCATTCTTTCTAATTACTTTTTTTTTTTTTTGGATTATGTATCTAATTGGTAATGTTTGCATTTTTCATAGGTTTAAGCTCAAGTGGAGAGAGTAAAGTTTGCTTTCTTTTTTATATTGTGCATTTATAAACATCAAGAATGCCTTTTGGATATAGAAAGCCATTGTAGTAGTGTTGAAAGTTGTTATTTTTTTTCCTTTGCCAACATTGGGGAGTTGAATCTCACTATGTCTGTCCCCTTCCTCTATCCAATGTTGATTGAAAATTGTTTTAATATTTCATTTCTAATTAATTTTTACTTTTATTATTTCATTAGATGCTAAGGTTCGTCTGATGCTCAACCTCTTGGAAGTCCAGGTTCTGTGGCTGGAGTTGATGTTGCAATGTATCGGTTAACAGCTTGCAATACTATGCTGCATAAGTATGCTCTTGATGATTAAGGTAAGTTCCAGTAGTCTTGGGTGGTGGACTTATATTAGTATGTTTATACTGTATATAATTAATATGCTTATTGTGTTAGTCCAAGTTCATTGTGTTAGCTATTGTTGTGTTTGATTGTTATTGGTCGTGTTGATGTTGTGTTGTTTGAAGAATATGGGTTGAGAATTTGGAATGTCAAGTAAGGGGGTTATGTTCAATTTTTTTGTAAATTAATTTCTGATTGTTTATTTGAAATATTTTTCAAATATTGGAGTTGATGTTGTAACAGACAGATTGGTTAATAGCTTACATAACTATGTTGCAGAAGTGTTTAATTTTTTTTTATTTTGTTTTACACCCATGCCTTCAGGCACGGGTTATGCCCTAGTATATATATATATATATATATATATATCCTAGTCCTACTCGTAACTAAGGAAAACGAGAAGGTTTTTGAAGAAGAATCACACATATGCCCGAAAGAATAGAGGCTCTCCCTTTATCCAGATTTCTTAGCCAGGAGGGTCTGTCGGTGTAGTATATAAGTATATATATGTGTGTGTGTGTGTGTGTGTGTCTGTGTGTGTGTTTTGTTTAGCTAGAAAAGAAAAGAAATACAATGTTCTTGGGGGTATCTTATAGGCTATGTATAACTCATGGTGTGGATAGTTGTTTTGTTCAAATCGTCACGTGTTTTTACCATGTGGTTGGACAATTTGAGATGTTTGAATGCATTGGCATGTTTTTAAATGTTCTTGAGATACTTGGAATGATTTTTGTATGATTTAACCCTAATTTGGTTGTTATAGTTAAGATTAGATATTTGTTTAATGTTCTCGACAAAATCAAAAGCTTTTTAGGTTGTTTTTAGGATTTGTTTGATTCATTTATGGATTTTATGTGTTAAGAACATGAAAATAAGTGTATTATTTACATGATCCTATTATACACAAATAAATATACACAAAATCAACCAAGAATCATAGGGGGTTCAATAGGAATATATCTACTGAAGGAATGTGGTCTTCCCTAAGTATTTACCTTATTTTCCTTAATTTTTTTGCTCAGTGGTTGGCCGGTGGTTGATCAGTTATCGCGGATATTTGAGTTCTTTGACAAGAACCCAAGAACAACAACCTATTGAAGGGATGTAGTCGTCCCTAAGTAGCTAACCTCCTTCCCTCTTTGCTCCTCTTGACTCGGTGTTGATCGGAGATCAGAGATCAGAGATCCTTGAAGTTATTATTCTAAGAACTTCAATAACACCTTCCACGACTAGATTTCGATGGAATAACAATGTGTTATTTGAGAAATTGACTTGAGAGGCCTAGTACTAGAGAGAGTTGCTCGAGTTTACTGAGAGAAACTAGGCATTCAAGACATCAAAAAATAAGAACCCCAACACCCCTATCTATAGGCTGGGGGACTGCGCATTGGGCAATGCGCAGGATAATCTAGCCTCTTCCTTGATGGTGTTTGGCATAGGGAACTTTCTATCTTGTCTTGGTTTGGTTTGTCTTGGAATGAATTTAGGGAAGAAGGCTAGATTCTCAAAGATTTGGTAATCATTGGCAATGATTTCCAATGATTGCAAATCGTTACCTCTTCATCAATGATATTCCTTGCACATGGGTGCATTTATGACTTGATGGGATGGATCTGGTTCAGTTAAGGGATAAATACAAGTTAGATCCACTATTTGAGTTTGGTCATCATAAATTCTCCCAAGATGCATTACATCTAGTCCATAGGTGTCACTTTTCATTTAATTCAAAGTGATTAGTCATTACTTAGAGGCCACACATTCGGTTCATTTCGGATGGAATCAGGTGAACTTTCCTCGTAATCGTTGGTTGGTTTCCAAGTTGTCGAGTTACCCTTAGATATTTTTATGAAAATATTTAGATCCTTTGAATCCAGCCATGCAATGTTATCCCAAGAATTTAATGCTTGATGGGATGTGCATTAAATTCATTGCTTGGAGGCTACTCATCCGGTTTGATTTGATTACGGGTCGTCACGATTGAAGGCTTTTGGTTGGTTTCTAAGATATTTTTCTTAACATATCTAGATGACTTGAATGTGTTATTAACATGTCATCCCAAGCATTTAATGCTTGATGGTATGGTAATTCAATACTCATTGAATGCCTTACCTAGGTGGCGAACCGATTCAGTTTAGTTTCGATAATGGTTGGTTACACCGTAAGTGTCTTGTCCTTTCCTTTGCCATTTGGTAGGCAACTTCTAGGAAGACTCCTTGGTCATTATAAGGTTTGGTTTTTGGGCCTCAAATGATGGCTAGTCCCCTTTATTGCTTGGTGATAGGTGTAATTTACCTATCTATTTCCAAACCAAACTTATTAGTTTTCGTGTGTTATTATAATATTTTAATATGTTTTTATTATTTTTGTATTAAAACAGGTGTATGGGCCAAAAAGGGATGAAAATAGATCATAAACGATATAATCAAATCAAGAACGGTGGAAGAACAGTAGGAAGACAAGCATAGAGGCAAAATTCTAAAAAGCAGCCCACTACCGTGGTGTCTAGACTACCGCCGCGGGGACCAATATGCAGAGAGGGGCCTAAAACTACTAGAATCCCACTACCAAGGCGATGAAACAGCAGAGAGGTCTCTGCTTCCATCGCTGAATCCACTGCCGAGGCCGTGATCAAACTGACTTTACCACCGTTGTGGCAGTGACTCTAGGGAATGCTTCACTAAATCCAAAGGAGAAGATTACAAGGCGAAGAATGAGAAGTGATCTCGGAACGGTTTTTGTGCCAAATCTTCGGACTACGGTTAGTTTCTCTCATTTCTTTCTTTATTTCTTAACTTTAGATTATGGTTTGAGCATGTTTAGGTCATTTAGCATTGTATATACGGTTATGACCATTAGCTAAACGAATATTGTCTAGGGATTAATATAATTTATGAATATGTGATTTTGAAATTGGTGTTTCGTTAATAGTTGTTCTTCCTTATTTGATTGTGTTTTCTATGCTTGTATTTCTATCATATGCTTGTTTAGGTATATTAAGAAATCATGGTTTGACACTCAGGAGAGGTAACCCCAGATTCGGACTAAGGTTTAAACACAACGCGACGATCTAATAACCGGAGAGGGAGTTAGAGAGTGTTCAATCAATGACGTTAGAGCAAGACTCATGTGACCTAGTAACGTTAAGACGTTGATGGGGATTTCTTCGTTGACACAAATTCTCATATTCACTAGTCTTACACTTGAGAGCGGTGGCGAGTGAGTTTACAATACAAAGATTGTCAGATAAGTCAAACATCGTTAACGTAAACTAAATAAGATCAAACGTGTATTTTTAAACGAAGTTAATCCCTATATAATCCATTCCCTTAAATATCTCATATTAGGAATATAGTATAATTAGATAAATTTGTATTTATTATTAGTATATTATTAATTATAAACTTCATTTTATATCACCTAGATAAAATTAGGTTATGATAATTACAGTATTCGATAATATTTTCAACCAATCCCTATGGAAACGATAACCCTTACTCTTCCCACTCTACTAAAACTTAACCCGTACACTTGTAGTGAAAGTGGCGACATAATTTACGCACCACCAAATTTTTGGCGTCGTGGCTAGGGATTGGTTTTTAGATTATTGTTGATATTATGAGTAAATAACTTGATTTTAATTAAGGCATTTCTTTTGTTTATAATTTTCTTTTTTTTCTTTTTTTGTAGTTTTGTTTTTATTTCTTATGTAAGGTACTTGAAGATGTAGATCGACGAGTATTTATGCATTTCTTTCAACAAGATTCTGAGCTATTTTATTGCGCTTGGGATCGTTATAATGAGCTGCTATTCTGATTTCCGAATCAGGGTTTCTCGAGGGAATGTCAACTCCCAAATTTTCTCGACGGGTTTTCAGCCGCAACCAGAACATGGGTGGAAGGAGGAAAAAGAACATCCTCTTTCTACGACCTAACTATGGATGAATCCCTTTGGTCGTTGGAGGAATGGCGGCCCTTGATTATTAAAGTTGGAATTATTCACCAAGTCACCAAAGCTTGGGGATTGTTCCAACACTACGGCACCATGGATTGACACTCCGGTTCAAGATGTGGAGTCTTTCTCCACCTTGGAAGACGTGTTCGCCATAGTTATGGGGGAGATGCAGACATTTTTAGGGAGACGCATGACCGGCTCAACGAACACGAGGATCGTCTTGATCATATTGAGACGGTCTGCGCCGACATTGATGCGACCATAATGTCTCTTCATATACAAATTGGTCATCTTCTTTGCTATGTTGAGTCCGAGCCAAAAGCTGTGGCACTGAGAGATGAACAAATCACATCCGAATGTGAAAGCCACTGTGAGGTTTTGGAAGCAAACCGAAGGTACTTGGGTGAGATCGAAGACGATCATGAAGATGCTACAACCCAAGTGTGGAATGGCGATAAAGATTCACATATTAATAGTTGTGAGTTTTCACCATTTGAATTCCAGTTGGTGATGTCGCACTTGATCCAAGACGATCACATCTACGAGGATCTGATATGGTTCACCTATCCTACCCTATTTCCAGCTCAGTACATTTATGCTCTCCAAGCACATGAGGCGGATTAGGATGGAGTTGAAAGCCCAAGTCGAATAGATCCATATCTCACTAGTCTTAAGGGCGTATTGAATCAAGATATGTATGTAGTATTTTATGACACTTACTTTGGGCGGAAGCCGCTCTTTGAAAAGTCGTTCTCCATGTCGAGCCGAGGACAATAACCACGTGCTTCTTGGGAGGTAACCCAAGGTTAAAAATAAATTAAATCTGTTACAGCCGACTTGATTCGAAGGCTAGATTCTCTCGCCTCCCATGTACGTATTCTAAATCCCCTTCGTCAACATGCTATATTTCATATGTTGAGAATGATGATTGGGTCGCTGAGGACATTGTCCATTTTAAGTTTAGCGATGATGTGTCATATGTAGTATGTTAGTTATGTTTTATTGTTTTACCGTATTGCATGTTTGTTTAGTGTAGAATGTTTTTGCATTGTTGTTGTTGCATGCTGAGTTTTGCATTCATTTGGGCCGTTACTCGATGATGATATTACCCCTGGTTGTTTTTCGAGGTCAAGGGTAATACCCATGCATGTGTGTTCTGTGTGCTTGACAATGCATTTTGGTGAAAGTTATTGTGGATCCTAATTTGCACGAGCACGTAGACGCAATGTATTTCTATTCGATTGATTTGAGGTCGATTATCTATTAGCCAAACTCATGACAATTGAAGGATTCTAGAACTTCAATGAGGGGAAGCTTGAGGTAAAATCCTAGGTGAGGTAGTTCAGGAGATATGATTTAGGTATTCATTTGTTGCTTGAGCCTTTTAAGCCTACCATGTTATATGTTTATCCCTCATTACCCTATCAAAACCTAAATGCCACTTCAATTCTGAACACATAAACAAATACCCTGGCCAATTGATCTTTTTCCAAACCTATAGCGCTGAATTAAAGGTACAATTTGAGTGAATCAAGTTAGCATTCGTATATGCTACTTGAAGTGAGCGGTTGGGTTTAGGGAAAACTTCTAATTGGTTCGGTATTCAATTACTCACTTGTCATTTTTCTTTCGTTTTAACCACGCTCGTGAAATTGTAATAATTGAATAAGTTTAGGGGCATGGTTCGTTGAAAAAAAAAACATAAGTAAATATCGTTAATTTTCTTTTCTTTTGACAAGTGAGTACGTCGTCTTAAAAATAATAGTTCAGAATTATTTCTAATTTATCTATGGGGGTTCGAGAGTGAGTGTGCCAAGCGTTGAGTTTTGGATAACGTTAAGTTAACGACTTAACCCGTTCTCTATTCCGATATACCCTTGGACAAATGTTCCAAAACCGAACCTAGTCCTTTTGATCTTTATGAACTACTCTACCTATATTAGTGGAGAGTGAAACCCAATCAAGCATATGAAAATCCTAGTCCTTTACGGTCCAAGTCGTGAGTTTCGTTGGTGGATAATCCAATCTGATCTTGGATAGCTATATTATTGAGTCTCACACACACACGTTGAAAGGATCTAGAATGGTGTTTACCATTATTGAATGTCAAAATTCGAGAACATCATATGGTGCATTTTATCACCTGAACTCGATATGATTGGGGGTTGTTGAGGGGAACATGACTTGGTCGATAGAAGAATTCAAAACTCGCATATCGTTATGTTTAAATTTTTTATGTTTAGGTTGTTCATGTTATTTAATTTAGTTGTATTTTTCATTTTAGTGTGAGTGTTTTGCTCAAAAACTAGCAAAATTCCAAGTTTGGGGGTATTTGATAGGTGTAATTTGCCCAAACTGAACTTGTTAGTTTTTTAGTGTTATTATAATATTTTAATACATTTTAATATGTTTTTATTCTTTTTGTATTAAAACAGGTGTGTGGGGTGAAAAGGGATGAAAACAGATCATAAATGATCAAATCAGATCAAGAACGATGGAAGAAAGGTGGGAAGACAAGCATAGAGGTAAAATTCTGAAAAACAACCCACTGTCGTGGCGTCTAGACCACTGCCGCGGCGGTCAATATGTAGAGAGGGGCCTAAAACTACTAGAAGCCCACCGCTAAGGCTGTGAAACAGCAGAAAGGTCTCTACTTCCATCGCTGAGTCCACCGCCGAGGCCGTGATCAAACTGACTTAACCACCGCCGTAGTTGTGACTCTGCACACACTTTAGATATTTATTTAGATATTTTTTAGCTCTATATCTTCTTCCTCTCCTCTATTTCAGCCAGAAGAGAGCTCCTAGGATTAGAATAGGGTTGAGGGGTTTCTGGGAAATGCTTCACTAAATCTGAAGGAAAAGATTACAAGGCGAAGAAGGAGAAGCGATCTCGAAACGGTTTTAGCACCTAATCTTCAGACTTCAGGTAGTTTCTCTTGTTTCTTTCTTTATTTATTAACTTCGGATTATGGTTTGAGCATGTTTAGCTCATTTATCATTGTATATACAGTTATGGCCATTAGCTAAATGGAAATTATCTAGGGATTACTATAATTTATGAATATGTGATTTTGAAATCGGTGTTTTGTTAATAGTTGTTCATCGTTATTTAATTGTGTTTGCTGTGCTTGTATTTCCATTATATGCTTGTTTAGGTATACTGAGAAATCGGGGTTTAACACTCGGGAGAGATAACCCCAGATTCGGACTAGGATTTAAACACAACGCAATGATCTAATAACCCGGGAGGGAGTTAGAGAGTGTGCAATCAATGAAGTTGGAGCAAGACTCATATGACCTAGTGTCATTAAGACGTTGAGGGGGATTTCTTCATTAACACGAAGTCGCATATTCACTCGTCTTATACTCGGAAGAGGTGGTGAGTGAGTTTACGATACAGAGATTGTCAAATAAGTCGAACATCGTTAACGTAAACTAAACGAGATCAAACACATATTTGTAAACGAAATTAATCCCTAGATAATCCATTCCCTTAAACATCCCATATTAGGAATATAGTATAATTAGATAAATTACTATTTAGTATTAGTATATTATTAATTATAAACTTCATTTTTTATCGCTTAGATAAAATTAGGCTATGATAATTACGGTATTTGATAATATTCTCAACCAATCCCTATAGAAATGATAACCCTTAGTCTTCTCACTTTACTAAAACTTGACTTGTACACTTGCAGTGAAAGTGGTGACATAATTTACGCACCACCACTTGGTCTTAGGGTGGTTTGTCAAGTCTACTTGGATTTAGTGAAAATCTAAGTCAAGCCCAATTCTTAAATCAGTTTGTGATTTAGTGCTTTGTCATGACCTTTCTAAGCCCTGATTAAGGTATCTTGAATTGTTTCTTGGTAGTGTTTGATGGGTTATGAATGAGAGAAAGAATTATTTTTGGTGTTAAATTTGACAAGATTCAATGAAAAGTAAATGTTTCAAAGTCCGGGTGGGGTAACCAAGTTAATTGTTTGAAATGTCCCATGATTTAAAGGTAGTGACTAATATTTATCTATACTAAATATTATTTGATGAAAATCAAACTTTGTAAAGTCATTTTAAACCTACTTAACTCATGGGAATTTTGATTTTGATCTGAAACTTTTACTTATATGTATTTACTTAAATTCAACATTTTTGCATTTTTGTCATGTTTTTGGTTGTTTTTTTATATTGTATAGTGTGATCACATATAGAAAATCATTCCCTTTAAACCTAACTTTAAAATTTATCTGAACTTATACTTGATTCAACACTGACTGAGCGTGACAAAATACGGTGTCTATGGCAATAATGGCAAGATGTCACACTTCCAGTTCGGTTTAGGGGCTAAGTACAAGTTAGTTTCACTATTTTGGTTTAGTTGCCATCAATGCTTCCAAGGTGCATTGTATATGGTCTCAATGAGTCACTTAGAATTTAATGCTCTATGATAACTCATTATTTGGTAAGCACACATTCAATTGGTTTTGGATTGAATTAGGTTAGTTTGCCTTGTAACCGATAGTGGGATTTCAAGGTTTCTAGTTAACCATAAGATATTTTGATAAAATATCTTGATTCAATGCATCCATACATTCCATGTCATCCTTAAGAAATAAATTCTTGACAGAATGTGAATTTAATGACCATTAAATGCATAGGTTAGTTGGAAAACTGGATTGATTTGTTTTTGATAACATGTAGTCACATTTCAAGGTTTTTGGTTAACTCTAGGAGGTCATACCGGATTGGTTTGGTTCTGATTCATTGAATGTGGACTATAAATGTCACAACAAGCATTTAATTCTTGATGGTATGGTCATTTAATGAATATTAAATGCCTAACTTAGGTGGTAAACCGAATCAGTTTAGTTTCGATAATAGTTCGTTACCTCCTAAGTGTTTTGATTTCCCTACTTATATATTTGTGTGGAGAATATTGGTAGCGCGTAGATACATCGCTACTTTCACCGCAAGTGTACGGGTCAAGTTTTAGTAAAGTGGGAAGAGTAAGGGTTGTCGTATCCATAGGGATTGGTGTAGACGGTCATTGAGTACCACGATTATCATAACCTGACTTTATCTAGGCAATAAAAATGTAGTTTTTATGAATAATATATTAAAATAATTAACTAATTAAACTAATTAATCCAATATACTAATATAGTAGTATAACATTTATGGGAAATTATTGCCTAGGGAATAACTTCGTCCACTTAAACGTGTTCGTTTCAATCTAGTTTACATTAACGGCGTTCATCCTATCTGACAATCTCGGTATCGAAATCTCATTCACTACCCCTCTCGAGTGCAAAGTGAATGAATATGTGACTTCGTGTAAATTACCTAGCTATTTCCAATCCGAACGTTGTTAGTTTTCGAGTATGATTAGTACATTTTAATATATTTTGATCTATTTTTATTCTTTTTGTACTAAATCAGGTGTTTGAGGTTAAAATGTATGAAAACGGATAAAAAACGGTCACATCGGATCAAAGACGATGGAATAACGGTGGAAAAAGGGCAGAGAAAATAAAATTCAGAACCTGTAGCCACCGCCGCGGTGACCAAAACCACTATCACGGCGGTCAAAGTACAGAGTCATGCCTAAACTCACTACAGTTTCATCGCCTAGGTAGTAAAACTACTCCCTAGGCGGTCAGAATGCAGAGACTTCGATCACTATTCCACTGCCTAGGCGATCACTAAACCGACATACCCACCACCGCGGCGGTGAATCCCACCGCCACATAGATTAGATATTTCTTTTAGTTATTTTTCCCTATAAATACCCCTTCCTCTCCTCACCTTTGGCCATTAGAGCTCCATAGGACTTAGTATATTTTATAGAGAGCTTTTGGGAGTGCTCATTCAAATCCTAAAGAGAAGATCATGTTGCCAAGAAGGGGGAGTCATCTCAAAACGTTTTTAGCGATAAATCTTCAGACTAGGCTAGGTTTCTCTCGTTCCTTCTTTTATTTCTTAACTTAGGATTGTTGTTTGAGCATGTTTAGCTTAGTTTTCAATGTATAACTGGCTATGGCCATGAGCTAAACTGGTTTTTGTCTAGGGATTAACGTAATTTATGAAAATATTGTTTTGTTGAGTTTGTGTTTCGTTTACGGATGTTCTTCGTTATTTTGATTGTGTATGTTATATCGTTTGTTTATCATGCTTAGAATGATGTTATGAGAATACGGGGTTTGACAAATCCCAGATTCGGGCTAGAATAAACAAACGCCACGATCCAATAACCCATGAGGGAGTTGGATTGTGTAAAATCGATGACGTGGGGGAAAGACTCACGTGACCTAGGGTCATTAAGACATTGATGGGGACTTCTTTGTTGACTCAAATTCATGTATTCCCCCGTCTCACACTCGGGAGAGGTGGCGGTGGAGGTTTATAACTAAGATTGTTGATAGGGTAAACACAACGCGACAATCCAATAACCCGGTTAGGAGTTGGATTATGTGCAATCAATGACGTTGGCGGGAGACTAACATAACCTAGGGTCATTAAGACGATGAAGGGTACTTCTTCGTTGACACGAAGTCACATTATATCCCTCGTCTTACACTCGGGAGAGGTGACGAGAGAGTTTACGAACCGAGATTGTCGGATACGCCGAACGCCGTTAACGTAAACTAAAACAAGACCAAACACGTTTTGGTAAACAAAAGTTAATCCCTAAGCAATACTTTCCCTAAACATCTCATAATAGTATTAGTATAGTTAATTTAATTAGATTAATTAACTTAGTATTAGTATTGTTAATTTTAAACACATTTATTTTCGCCGAGATAACGTTATGTCATGACAAATACGGTACTCAATAATAGTCAAAACCAATCCCTGTGGACACGATAACCCTAACTCTCCCGATCTATACTAAAATTTGACCTCATATACTTGTGAATGAAAGTAGCGGCGTATTCACGAGCTAGCAGTCCCTAAGGAAGGCCCTGTGATGGCCTGCACAGGCCCCCTACGTGTATATATACTGGGGTCTATTTTTATTTTTCATGACTTGGAAATTACTCTTTTTCTCTCTAGGTTCAAGCAAAGCTCTCGGGTTCTAGGGTTTCCAATAATTTTTCTTCAATAACACCTCAAAATTCAGCTAAAATTCTACCCTGAAAAAAGTTCTTGAGGTTCTTGTAGAAAGAACTCAAGGATTTAACAACAAACGATCGAGGATAACCAAAGAAGATCAAAGAGGAAATGAAGGTAATCACTTAGGGAAGACTATTTCCCCTAAGTAGGTGTTGATCCTAAGATTTTGATGAACAATTAAATGTTGATATTTTTTGTGAAACTAATGGTTTGATTAAGTGTTCCAGTTTATTAGTTCCAATGATAAAAATGATCATGAAGATATTGTGGCAATGCTAAAGATGATGGAAGATTAAGAGTTTGAAAAAATTGAAGAACCTAGGAAAAACAACTCAGGTTAAATTCTAACTCTTAATATCCCAATTAGGATCACACGCGACACAAAATAATTTTTATAAATATGTGTGTTTTTTATACGATCCTAATTAGTTAAATTATTTGCTCCTATGTGTAATTAAAAAATAAATATTGATAATTAATTAAAATTGAATTTAAGAATTTAGTAGAGCTAACTGAGAAAAGAAATCAGTTAAAAGGGCAAAAATGTTGAAGAAAATGGATTAAAAACGAATTTAAAAAAGATTCCTAGCATTGACAAGTCGACAGGTAAGCCGACCAGAGCATAGAAGGTGAAGTTGCTGAATCTCTCGGTCAACAGATAGGTCGACCTAAGCTTAAATGGTGAACTCTCTAAATCGATCAGTCGACAGGGAGGTCGACCGATGACCAGAAATGAAACTCTCTGAATCTCTAGGTTGACAGATAGGTCGACCGATGGACGATGGTTTTTGGTTTGGCTACATCCTGAATTGAGCGGTCGACAGCCTGGTGTTAGTCGGTCGACTTATCAGTCTGTTTCAGGATTTGTGAGATTTCGTGTTCTGATTTGAATAATAGCCGTTATTAGCCATTTTATGGTTAAGATTCAAGAGATATATTAGGGATCTGATATGTTTTAAGTTATTTAAATGATATTTAAATATCCCTATAGATATGGTTCAATTTTATTTTATGTTTCTCAATTTGGTACGTTTAACTCTTTCAATTCTATTCAATTGAGTTTGAGAAAAAGTTTGAGGGACTTAATTGAAAGTTTTAAAAGATATTTTTGAGTGAATTATATCTTAGATGAATCATTATGATATATTGGATCTATAGGTGCAATTAGTTATCATGACAAGTGGGAACTAGCCGTTGGAAGGCTTATTTTATTCCCTTTTACATAAACTTGTATTTTTCAATTCAAAACGAGATTAGATATCAATCATTTCAAACTATTCAGCTCTTGAGCTTTCTAAGAGTTATCATACTAAGAGTTTTGTGAGAATTGTCTTGAAAATCATTCTTAAGATATTGAAGAAAATTATTGTTGATCACTAATTTGAAGTTGCATTATTAATTATTATTTATTCGATGGAATCCTGGTGAGATCATTCCAAATTACTTGTTATTAATTGTTGCTTGATTCTATTATATATTATTTGGAATTTGATCTTCGAAATTATTTTTCGGATTTTTTATTGAAAAATATTTTTGAGACAATTTCTTGATAAATCTGATTACGTGATCAATTACATGCTACCCATTTTTTTGTTTAAAATTAGATTTTGAAAATCACACTTTTCTATCACTAGTGTTGAGATATTAATTGAGTTCTAATCTATCTGGGGTGGTAGAAGCTTCGAGTGGAAAAATAACTTATCAATTTGTAATTGGTGAGTTGAGTAACGGATTGGTTATTATTGGGAGTATCTAATCAAAGGGTAGTTTGTTTCAATCTCTTCCGGTAAAGAGATAGAGGTGTTAATTGTTCCTTGATTGAATTAGTGAGTGATTTATAACGGTTCACTCCTTACCGGGTAAAAAGATACTTGGAGTAATTGTGAGGTTTTGATTCTTGAGCCTAAGGTATAAAAAGAATTAGGTTGTGATTCTCCCTAGAATAAAATTAGGTTATTCTTCAGCCTGGAAAAAGAAAAGGTTATTCTTAAGCCTGTAAAAAGTAGAGGTTATTCCTGAGCCTAGGAAAATGAATTGTAAAGGTTGATTCTGAGCCTGTGAAAAGAATCATTGTATAGGTTTAGTTCATACCTTTAAAGAAATTTTGAGTTTAGTGGGTACGACTCTCCGTGGGGCTCGGAGGACTAGATTAGCCAAGAGTAGCTTGGGGAACCAATATAAATTTCTGGTGTGCTGTTATCTTTACATTATTTATTTTTATTAATTGGTGTGCACCTAGTTGATAATATATTTTCGCTGCTGTATAAAGAGATAATAATTAATTTAGGATAAAATGAATTATTTGAATTTTTGAAGTATTTTCTCTGTTAATTTTTAATACTACCCAATTCACCCCCTTCTTGGGTAACGCACTAGGCCAACAGTAGGTATGTCTTCTTTAAACACCCTTTGATCTTGGCTTAAATGTAGTGTGTATGCTTATACAAAGCATGTCCATATAGCATTCATACATAAATTGCATATACATAACCTATATAACCCATAATTAAGTAAAAACAACATTCAATTTATGTTATATTCATCAAATAATGCCAAAATCATGCAAAAACATGTCAAGAACATCAAGAACACATCAATAACATGAAGAACACATGAAACCAAACTTTAAAAGATCTATGTGATGACCTAATTCTCATTAATCTAAGATGCATAAGCAACCCACATACAGGTTAGGTCATATACCTAAATAATTTAGTCTTAGTTTGCATGATTGGAACTACATGTCGACCTAATTTCCCATGTTTATTGGGATATGTAGGCAACCTTTATAAGGTTTAGTCTTTTAAAAAATACAAAAACATTTCATTTCATATCATTTTGTATGTTGGAACTATATATCGATCTAATTCCCTATGAAGGAGATATGTCGGAAGCTTTTATAAGGTTCGATTGTTTATATTTACGTATCTTATATACTGCTATTAGGTTGTCACTGACTAGTTAGCATAGTATTTACCTACTTTATCATCAAATCATGTCAAAAATGCGTAGAAAAGACAAAAAAAAAAAAAAAAAAAAAAAAAAAAAAAAAAAAAAAAAAACTTTAAAAGGGAAATTATTTTGTTAAAGTAAACCAAAGAAAACTTTGTGGATGATGTTTAAAAGTGAATATTCATTTAGACTGAGGTAACGCCCTTGGACGGGTGTCTTAGGGTGCATAAACCTTCTCCGAGCATAACCGACCCCCAAACTTAGAGAAATCTCTGTTACGAGACCTTTACAAGTCAAAACACGGGCCATTTCAAAATAAAAAATAAATTTCAAAAATCCCGGTGACCTAGTACACCATTTAACCTATGCTAGGTGGTGACTCCATTTTCAACTCAAAATCCCAGCCCAAAGAAGTTTTCAAAATCGACACTAGAAAATCCCTTGAAAACCATTTTCAAAATAAACGGATTTAGAGGACTTAGAGAGGAAGAAATGAAACTTGTTTCCTCTTCTTCCTGTGCTCTACTTCCTCTACCACATCAAAATCCGGGGTACGTCAGCTGCCTACTCCACTGGGAACTTTAGAGGGTCAATCTTAGTAGGAGTCTAAATCAATATTCACAGTTAAATAAAACACGAGAAATAATTCTTTGATTTTTAAACATAAATAATTCCCTTCCAAAAAAGATAATTAATAATAATAATAATAATAATAATAATAATAATAATAATAATAATAATAATAATAAATAAATAAATAAATAAATAATAATAATAATAATAATAATAATAATAAATAAATAATAATAATAATAATAATAAAGAATTAAAATTGAAATTAAAATTATTTTTTCATACTTTGTTTATAGTAGCATGCATATACTTATTTTCATTTACATTTAATGTCTTTCAATATCTACATTTAAATTACTGTCTTTAAATTCTTGCATTTCATTTCTATATGCTTTCTCCAACACACGAGCACTCACTTTGCATTGCATATCATGATGAAAAAACCTAAGTCGTAACCCTCATGGGGAATAGAGAGACTGGTAGCAGGGGCTAAAGTCGACGAGGTCATTATGCTGATCTAAGCTCCAAAACCATTAGGGTAGAAAAAGGAGTTAGTATAAGCAAGGCCAGGTGGGTTTCTCCCGTGGGATCCGGCTACGAAACTCACCTTGCTCAGACTATCAACCAACGATAGATGTTCTCCCAGGGAGGACGCCAGAGTTTTAAAGGTTTGGGAACCAAAGCTTTCTAGGATGCATTAGAAGAAACGTTATGAACCACATATAGTGAGCCTAGGATAGAGGATATCCAAAAACCCTATTTTACTAAGGACACTATCTTGGAAAGATTTTATTTTCATCTTGTGTACAGTTATTTATGTAATTGTTATACTAGACAGATAGAATAAAATTTCTAGGACAAATAGGGGTATAATAATTGGTGTAATAATTCTTGTTCTATCATACGCATTGCTAGCTTACTCAATATTGAAAAACATTTTCAAAAAAATAGAATACGGAGCAAGTTGCAGGAGAGAACAAAAAACTTTATTTCACTTAACACAATAAACCTTCAAATACAAAAGATCAAATCATTAATGCCCATTTCATACTAATAATGTAGTTAAAACTCATTCTAAATCATAAATATAGTTGCCTTTAAATAATGCACAAAAATCCCATCTCGATAGGCCAAAACATAATAGCCTTTGTTAAATGAATATGTCTAAATTTCTTCTAATAAAGACAACGTGAAAAAATCTACTTCGATCGTGCAAAATCACACTAACCCTACCAAGACATAAAAAATGTGTCATCATACAATCGAATCAAAACATATCTCGGGTCACATTTTCCTAGGAGATACATGTCACGTCCTAAGTGTAGTGTCCTTCCTCATAAAACATATACAATAGTAATTATGAACCATAGGAAAGACATTTTGGTTTAGGTTAAAAGCACCTTAAGCAAGTCAAAACCTATTCAGCCAAGAAACCAGCTAAGGTTCACAAGTCAGACTATCAAAATAGATTCACTCTTAGAGAGACATCGTGAATTCAAAGGTATTTTAGACCCTTCATCTAGCCCTAGGAGCAGTGATTCATTTTTTTAGAAATAATTTTTTTTCATTAGGTCCTAAGAACGATGATCCTTTGTTTAAAGAATGAAAAAGAAGAGATAATTTTGTCATTTAAAGTCCTAGAAGACATGATCCATGTCTTGTGGAAGAAAAATAATGATTTTTGCTATAGAGCTCTAAGAAGAATGATCCATATTTTGAGAATAAAAGGTCAATCGTGCCACAATCCTAGGATAACTATGACTTCCAAATTAAGGAAGATCCAAAAATTCCAAAATACCCTCATCATATGAAACCAAGCCCAAGTCGAGGTCTGTCCTAAACGTATCTAAGGATTGCCTAGTAGAGCTACATCTTCCCAGGATTACATTACATACAGCACGAACGTAACCATTCATTCATATAGACATAGTCAAGAATATCATCACACATAAAGATAGGATAATTTACATCCTTAAAATCAAGATATGGGGTTTTCATCAATTATTAAACCTAGGAAGTCTACTTTAGGTAACTTTTACTACATCCAAGAGCTGCTTATGACATCGTAAAATGGACCCAATCCCTCATTCTACTGGAAGTAATCAAAATGACTCCAAGATGTTGACAATGAAAGAAAAAATTACCTCCCTAAAAAAAATACTAAGCCAGATGAACCCAGCCTCATTATTCCGAGAAAAGAGAAAAAAAAGACTATATCTATCTTTGTCTTTCCTTTAACAAAAAAAGACCATATCTATCCTTGTCTTTCCTTTAACTTCTTAAGTCCCTTCAATGAATTATGTATTATCTTGTATGCCTATGTACTAGATCGATGTATTACTAAATGTGAGCTTATTTTATCTAAGATAGACTCAGGTCTTTAAACTTTAACTTTCATAAATCAATTTGCTTGTCATAATTCACGCGCTGCGAATAATCAAAATAATGATAACATAATTTCAATATTAAATTAGACCATTATCCAAAGAAAAAATTTAAAATAAATATCTTGTTTCAACCAGATGATGGTGAGATATGAACAAGAAAATCTAAGAATGTTAGAAAACCTAAGAGCCTTGATATGGAATCGTTACATATGTTCCAACCCAGGAATGTTCGAGGAACCACATAAGATTATAGAAGACCTCATCAACCAAAATAAAAAGAGAAAATATCTGGAAGATTCATGATGCGAAGGATAATAGATAAAGTCTTAAAACCTGCCATTGCCAGAGAAAAGTTCTCGAAAGGTCGACAGATGAACAAAAGATAATAGACTAATATAAACTAAGATTTTACCCAGCAATAACTAATCTGAAAGCATGTGGAAACCGACTTAAAATAAAAGATAGGATAAACCTTGTAAGATTAAAGAAAATCAAGAATGGGAGAAGATAACAAGACTTTACCAAGATAGTAGCTGATAATGGAAATAGTCGGGATAAGGGTAAAATCAGCAAAGGCCTCGAGAATGAATGATAGGTGTGATCTACCTACGTATTTCCAAACCGGTTTTGTTAGTTTTAGAGTAGTTTTATAGTTATTTTTATGTGTTTTAATATGTTTTTATTCTTTTTGTATTAAAACAGGTGCGTGGGATGAAAAGGTATGAAATTGAAGCATAAACAATCAAATCGTATCGAGAATGGTCAGAGAACGATGGAAAAATGAGCAAGGCAACAAGATTCTATAAATAAGCCCACCGCCACGGCGGTGAAGATGCTGAGAAGACACCATTGTTGTTGAAACCTCACCGCCTAGGCGGTGAACCAGCGGAATGTTTTCCACAGCCACCACCTTCTCCACCGCCACGGCGAACCTTAAACTGAAATACTCCACCACCGCGGCGGTCACCTCTACGCCGTGTTAGATATTTATTTTAGATATTTTGTCTATTTATACTCCTTTTCTCCCCTTTCCATTACTACCCCGGCCATTACAGCCCTTAAGGCTTAGGTTAGTATATAGAGAGAGTATGGGGAGTGCTCAAACATATCCAAAGGAAAAGATCAACATGCGGAGAAGGAGAATCGAACGGTGGACGGTTTTAGCGGCTAATCTTCAGATATCGACTAAGTTCATCCGTTTTTCCTTTTATTTCTTATCTTCGATATATGTTTGAGCATGTTTAGCCTAGTTTCAATTGTATAAATTGATATGGCCATAGGTTAAACGTGGATTATGTATGGGATTAATATCGTTTATAAAAATGTAGTTTTGGTTGAATTGTGTTTCTTTGATGATTGTTCTTCAATGTTTGAGTGTGTTTATCATATTGTTTGTTTATCATGCTTAGAATGATATATTGAGAATACAGGGTTTGACAAATCCCAGATTCGGATTAGAATAAACAAATGTCATGATCCGATAACCCGGTCGAGGTTAGGATTGTGGATAATCAATGACGTTGGGGAAAGACTCACGTGACCTAGAGTCATTAAGACATTAAGGGGGACTTCTCCATTAACACGAAGTCACGTATTTCCCCGTCTTACACTCGGGAGAAGTGGCGGAAAAGTTTTAGAACTAAGATTGTCGATAAGGTAAACACAATGCATGAAATCAATAACGTTGGGGCGAGACTTATGTGACCTAAGGTCGTTAAGATGTTGAGAATGACTTCTTTGTTGACACGAAATTGCGTTATATCCCTTGTCTTACACTCGAGAAAGGTGGCAAGAGAGTTTACGAACTGAGGTTTTGTGTGCAATCGATGACGTTGGGGTAAGACTCATACAACCTAGGGTTGTTAAGACTTTGAGGGAGACTTCTTCGTTGACACGAAGTTGCATTATATCCCCTGTCTTACACTCAGGAGAGGTGGCCGAGGAGTTTTAGATACCGAGATTGTTCAATAGGTCGAACACCATTATTGTAAACTAAACGAAATCAAACGCGTTTAAGTAAATGGAGTTAATCCCTAGATAATACATCTCATAACTATCTCATATTAGAAATTAGTATAGTTAAATTAGTATTTTAGTATTAGTATTAATTAATTAAATTCCATTTTTAGCGCCTAGATAAAGTTAGGTTATGACAATCGCAGTACTCAATAGTAATCTCAACCATTCCATGTGGATACGGTACCCGACCAAAAGGTCCATTGTACTAAAACTTGAACCGTACACTTGCGGTAAAAGTGGCAGCGCTTAAATTAGCAGCCACCAAGTTTTTGGCGCCATTGTCGGGGATTGGTTTATCGAATACAGTTTTCGGCAATCGCGACCAAGTTTTTGTTAATGATTGCCAGGATTGTGTTTTAGATTACAGTTGATATTGTGAGTAAATAACTTCATTTTAATTTAGGCATTTTTTAGTGTTTATAATTTTTCTTTGAAGTTTTATTTTTGTTTTCCTACAGGATGCTTAAAGATATTAGATCGACAGGTACTCTTGTATTTCGTTCATTCAAACATCTCGCCAGTCTTGAGGGCATCTGTCGGGTCGAGGAAATTAAACCAAGTGCTTCTTGGGAGGTAACCCAAGGTCACAAATAAATTAGATCCATCTCCGTCCACTTGAGTTAGAGGTGAGATTCTCTCGCCTCCCAAGTACGTGTTCTAAACCCCCATTTTCAATATCATGCTATATACTGTCATTGGGATTACTGACGGGTTATTTTGGGTAATGCCTGTGTTAATTTGGTGGTGATGTGTTAGTATGTTTAGTATATGTTTATGTTTTTAGTTAAGTTTTACGGTTTTTATCGTATGCATGCTTGTCTAGGATTAGTTTCTTTAGTTTAGTTGTTGTTTGGTGTTGAGTTTTGACGTCATCTGGGCCTTTATCCGATGATGACTTTGTCCCCTGTTTGTTTTGAGGTCGAGCGTAAAGCTCATTCATGTGTGTTATGTGTGCTTAACGTATCGTCCTAGTAAAAGTTATTATAGATCCTAAATACACGAGCACATAAACTCAATATAACACTATCTAATTGATTTGAAACTGATTATCCTTCACTCAATTTCATGACAATAGGGATTCTAGAACTTGATTTGGGGGAAATTCGAGGCGAAATCCTAGGCGATGTTGTTTAGGAGATATGATTTAGGCATTCATTTGATCGCTTGAGCCTTTTAAAGCCTACCATGCAATATCATTATCTCTCGTTACCCTGTCGAAACCTAAAAGCCATTTCAATTCTGAATACTTAACAAATACCCTAGCTATTTGATTTTTGTCCAAACCTATATCGCCGAATTAAAGGCACAATGTGAGTGAATCAAGTTAGCATTTCGCTACTTATTGTGAGCGGTTGGGTTTAGGGCGAACTTTTAAATTGGTTCAGTATTCGAGTACTCGCCTGTCGTATGTCATTCATATTTTTGAAACTCCTACAATTATAGAAATTTGAATGAGTTTGGGGGTGTGTTACTTAATCCTTTTTGCACACCCCTTAAACTGTAACAATCAAATGAGTTTGGGGTGTGTTTGAAAAAAAAAATCTTTACATTTCTTGTTGACAAGTGAGTACTACGTTCTTAATTGTATTGTTCAGGGTTGTTTCTAATTAAACTATGGGGTTTCGAGAGTGAGAAAGAGCCAAGCATGTGCCTCGAGTATCGTCACGTTAATGACGATTAACCTATTTTTTGTATTTCCGATATACCCGTGGCCATTATTCCAAAAACCGAAACAAGCCTTAATGATCTTCATAAACCTCTAAGCCTACATTAGTGGAGAATAGAACCTGGGTCAGGCTTTTGGATTCCCTATACCTTAAAGGTTTTAGTCATGAACTATATTGAGGGATAATCTCATCTAATCGATGAATAGTTATATATTTGAGTTTAATTACACACACTTAGACAGGATCTAGAGTAGCGCTTACTCTTTTTGAACGTTGAAATTCTAGAACACCACATGGTGTAATTTATGCTTGAACTTGATAGGAGTGGGGGCGGATGAAGGAAAAATCTTTCTGCCGGTAGATGATAATCAAAACTTACACATTTTTGTTTTTAGTATTTTTCATTTTTAGTTTTCAATTTCGTAATTAGTTTTTATATTTTCTTGTATTGTGTGGGTGTTTTGCTCAAGGACTAGCAAAATTCCGAGTTTGGGGGTAATTGATAGGTGTGATCTACCTACGTATTTCCAAATCAGTTTCATTAGTTTTAGAGTAGTTTTATAGTTATTTTTATATGTTTTAATATATTTTTATTATTTTTGTATTAAAACAGGTGCCTGGGGTGAAAAGGTATGAAATCGAAGCATAAATGATCAAATCGTATCGAGAACGGTGGAAAAATGAGCAAGGCAGCAAAATTCTGAAGGAAGCTCACCGCCGCGGCATCTAGACCACTGTCACAGTGGTGAAGAAGTTGAGAAAAATCCATTTTTGCTGAAACCTCACCACCTAGGCGGTAAACCAGTAAAAACTTTTTTTACTCCATCGCCTCGGCGAACCTTAACCGACATACTCCACCGCCGCGGCGGTGGCCTCTGCACAGTTTAGATATTTTGTTTGATATTTTTGAGCCTATAAATACCCTTCTATCCTCCTCTCTTCCGAGCTCTTTGGCCCCTAAGGCCTTAAGCTATATTTTAGGGTTAGGATAAGAAATTGTTTAGGGAACGCTCTCAACTCGAGGTGGAAGATGAATAGGGAAGCGATCGTTCGACGATTGTAGCGCCAAATCTTCGGATATAGGCTAAGTCACTCGTTTCTTCTCTTTGTTTTATTCATTTTGGTAGTTGTTGAGCATGTTTACGCCATTTTACATTGTATACATGGTTATGGCCATTGGCTAAACATAGGTTGTTTAGGGATTATTAATATAATTTATGAATACATTGTTCAATTGAGTTTGTGTTTTGTTTATGGTTGTTTCTTATAATTTCGATTGTGTTGTCGTGTTTCTATGATTATATGCTAGTTTAGATATATTAAGAATACGAGGTTTGACACTCGGGGAGAGGTAACCCTGGATTCAGACTAGGGTAAACACAATACCACAAACTAATGACCCGAGAGGCCATTAGAAAGTATGCAATCGATGACATTGGGGCGAGACTCACGTGACCTAGAGTCGTTAAGACGTTGAGGAGGACTTAGGCATTCACACGAAGTCACGTATTCCCCCGTCTTATACTCAGGAGAAGTGGCGAGGAAGTTTACGAACCGAGATTGTCAAATACGCCGAACGCCATTAATGTTAACTAAAACGAAACCAAACGCATTTGAGTAAATAACGTTAATCCTTAGGCAATCTACTCCCCTAAACAATCTCAATATAGTATTTATAGTATAGTTAACTTAATTAGTATTTTAGTTTAGTATTAGTAATAATTAAATTCACATTTTTATCGCCTAGATAAAATTAGGTTATGATAATCACGGTACTTGATAGTAATCTCAACCAATCCCTGTGGATACGATACCTGACCGAAAGGTCCATTATACTAAAACTTGATCTGTACGCTTGCAGTGAAAGTGGTAGTGCTTAATTAGCGGCCACCAAGTTTTTGGCGCCGTTGCCAGGGATCGAACCCGGGTCACCTGCGTGATAGGCGGGAATACTCACCAAGTTTTTGGCGCCCTTGCCGGGGATTGGTTGTTGTCAGATTCAGTTTCTTGCAACGTCCACCAAGTTTTTGGCGCCATTACTAGGGATTGTCTTGTTGATTGTTATCGATATTGTGAGTAAATAACTTGATTTTAATTTAGGCATTTTTTACTGTATACAATTTTTCTTTGTAGTTTTGTTTTTGTTTTCCTATAAGATGCTTGAAGATGTTAGATCGACAGGTACTCTTGTGTTCCTTTCATTGCAAAATCTCGCCAGTCTTGAGGGCATATGTCGGGCCGAGGACATTAAACCAAGCACTTCTTAGGAGGCAACCCAAGGTCAAAAATAAGTTAGATCCATCTCCGCCAATTTGATTCGGAGGCGAGATCCTCTCGCCTCCCAGGTACGTGTTCTAAACCCCCGTCTTCAATATCATGCTATACACTGTTATTGGGATCGCTTACGGGTCCTTTTGGGAAATACCTGTGTTAAGTTGGCAGTGATGTGTTAGTATGTTTTAAATATGTGTTTTAGTTAGCATGTTTTACTGTTTTTACCGTGTGCATGCTTGTTTAGGATTAGATTGTTTAGTTTAGTTGTTGTTTTGTGCTGAGTTTTTACATCATTTGGGCCTTTACCCAATGATGATTCTATCTCCTGGTTGTTTTGAGGTCGAGCGTAAAGCTCATTCATGTGTAATCTGTGTGCTTAACGTATCGTCTTAGTAAAAGTTATTGTGGATCCTAAATGCACGAGCACATAAACTCAATATAGCACTATCTAATTGATTTGAAACCGATCCTTCACTCAATTTCATAACAATAGGGATTCCAGAACTTGATTTGGAGAAAATTCGAGGTGAAATCCTAGGCGAAGTTGTTTAGGAGACATGATTTAGGTATTTATTTGATCGCTTGAGCCTTTTTGAAGCATACCATACAATATCATTATCCCTCGTTACCCTGTCGAAGCCAAAATGCTAATTCAATTTTTGAACATTTATCAAATACCCTAGCCGATTGAACTTTTTTCAAACCTTTATCGCTAAACCGAAGGCACAACATGAGTGAATCAAGTTAGCATTTTGCTACTTGATATGAGCGGTTGGGTTTAGGGCAAACTTCTAAATTGGTCCGGTATTCGAGTACTCGCTTGTCGTATGTCATTCATATTTTTGCACACTCCTAAAATTGTAGAAATTCAAATGAGTTTGGGGGTGTGTTACTTAATCCTTTTTGTAGACTCCTAAAATTTAAAAATTTGAACGAGTTTGGGGATGTGTTATGTTAAAAAAAAAATTATTATTATTACGTTCTTTTTGACATGACAAGTGAGTACGACATTTTTAATTATATTGTTCAGGGTTGTTTCAAAATTATCTATGGGGATTCGAGTATGAGTGTGCCAGCGACGTGCCTTGGATAATGTTAAGTTAATGACGTTAACCCATTTTCTATTCAAATTTACCCTTGGCCATTATTCCAACCGAACCAAGCCCTTCTAATCTTCAAAAACCTCTGAGCCTACATTTAAAAACTTGGTGGCCGCTAATTTAAGTGCTTCCACTTTCACCGCAAGCGTACGGATCAAGTTTTAGTATAATGGACCTTCCGGTCGGGTATCGTATCCACAGGGATTGGTTGAGATTACTATTGAGTATCGCGATTGTCATAATCTAACTTTATTTGGGTGCTCAAAATGGAATTTAATTAATTAATACTAATACTAAAATACTAATTTAACTATACTAATTACTAATACAAGATAGTTATGGGGTGGATTATCTAAGGATTAACTCTCCTTACTTAAACGCGTTTGATTTCGTTTAGTTTACAATAATGGTGTTCAACCAATTGGATAATCTCGGTATCTAAAACTACTCCACCACCTCTTCCGAGTGTAAGATGGAGGATATAATGCAACTCCATGTCAACGAAGAAGTCCCTTTTAACGTCTTAACGACCCTAAGTTGCATGAGTTTTGCACCAACGTCATTGATTACACACAAAACCTTAGTTCGTAAACTCCCTCACCACCTCTCCTGAGTGTAAGATGAGGGATATAATGCAACTTCGTGTCAACGAAGAAGTTCCCCTAAACGTCTTAACGACCCTAGGTCACGTGAGTCTCACCCCAACGTCATTGATTTCATGTGTTGTGTTTACCTTATCGACAATCTCAGTTCTAAAACTCCTTTGCCACCTCTCCCGAGTGTAATACGGGGGAATACGCAACTTCATGTCAATGAAGAAGTCCCCCTCAATGTCTTAATGACTCTAGGTCACATGAGTCTTGCCCCAACGTCATTAATTGTTTACAATCCTAACTCCGACCGGGTTATCAGATCGTGGCATTTGTTTATTCTAATCCAAATCCGAGATTTGTTAAACCCCATATTCTTAATATATCATTCTATGCATGATAAAAAAACAATATGATAACCACACTCAAACATTGAAGAACAATCATCAAAGAAACACAATTTAACCAAAACTACATTTTTATAAACGATATTAATCCCTTACATAATCCACGTTTAACCTATGGCCATAGCCGTTTATACAATTGAAACTAGTCTAAACATGCTCAAACATATATCGAAGATAAGAAATAAAAGGAAAAACAAATGAACTTAGCCGATATCTGAAGATTAGCTGCTAAAATCGTCTACCGATCAATTCTCCTTGTCCGCGTGTTGATCTTCTCCTTTGGATATGTTTGAGCACTCCCCACACTCTCTCTATATACTAACCTAAGCCTTAAGGGCTGTAATGGCCGGAGTAGAAAAGTAGAGGGGAGAAAAGGGGTATAAATAGACAAAATATCTAAAATAAATATCTAACACTGCGTAGAGGTGACTGCCGCGGCGGTGGATTATGTCGGTTTAAGGTTCGCCACGGCGGTGGAAAAGGCAGTGGCTATGGAAAACATTATGCTGGTTCACCGCCTAGGCGGTGAGGTTTCAGCAACAATGGTGTCTTCTCAGCATCTTCACCGCTGCGACGGTGGGCTTGTTTGCAAAATCTTGCTGCCTTGCTCATTTTTCCACCATTCTTCGACCATTCTCGATATGATTAGATCTTTTATGCTCCGATTGCTTACCTTTTCATCCCACACACCTATTTTAATACAAAAAGAATAAAAACATATTAAAACATATAAAAATAACTATAAAACTACTCTAAAACTAACAAAATCGATTTGGAAAAACTTGTTTTGTATTAAAACAGGTGCGTTGGGTGAAAATGTATGAAATCAGAGCATAAACGATCAAATCGTATCGAGAACAATCGAAAAATGGTAGAAAAATGAGCAAGGTGGCAAAATTCTTAAGGAAGCCCACTGCCACGGCGTCTAGACCACCGCCGCGGCGGTGAAGAAGCTGAGAAAAATCCATTTTACTAAAACCTCACCGCCTAGGCGGTAAACTAGTAGAAATTTCTCCTAATCCATTGCCTACTCTATCGTCTCGGCGAACCTTAACCGACATACTCCACCGCCGCGGCGGTGGCCTCTGTACAGTTTAGATTTTGTGTTTGATATTTTTTATCCTATAAATACCCTTCTCTCCTCTTCTCTTCTGAGTTCTTCGTCCCCTAAGGCCTTAGGCTATATTTTAGGGTTAGGATAAGAGATTTTTGAGGGAGGGATTTCAACCCGAGGTGAAAGATAAAGAGGGAAGCGATCGTTCGATGTTTTAGCACCAATTCTTCGGATATAGGATAAGTCGCTCGTTTTTTCTCTTTATTTTCTTCATTTTGGTAGTTGTTGAGCATGTTTACGCCATTTTACATTGTATACATGGTTATGGCCATTGGCTAAATATAGGTTGTTTAGGGATTATTAATATAATTTATGAATACGTTGTTTAATTGAGTTTGTGTTTTGTTTGAGATTGTTCTTCGCTATGTTGATTGTGTGTGCTGTATTGTTTATTTATCATGTTATGAGAATGATGTTATGAGAATACGGGGTTTGATAAATCCCAGATTCAGACTAGAATAAACGAACGCCACAATCCAACAACCCGATCGAGAATTGGATTGTGGACAATCGAAGACGTTGGGGCAAGACTCACGTGACCAAGAGTCGTTAAGACGTTGAGGGGGACTTTGGCATTAACGTGAAGTCATGTATTCCCTTGTCTTATACTCGAGAGAGGTGACAGGGGAGTTTAAGAACTGAGATTGCCGATAGGGTAAACATAACGCGACGATTCAATAACCCGGGAGGGAGTTGGATTGTGTGCAATCAATGACGTTGGGGTAAGACTCACGCGGCCTAGGGTTGTTAAGACGTTGATGGGGACTTCTTTGGTGACACGAAGTCGCGTATTCCCTTGTCTTACACTCGAGAGAGGTGGCAGAAGGTTTACGAACTGAGATTGTCATATAAGTCGAACGCCGTTAATATAAACTAAAACGAGATTGAACACATATTCATAAACAAAACTAATCCCTAAACAACCTATTCTCTCAAAACTATCTCAATACAGTATTAGTATAGTTAAATTAGTATTTTAGTATTAGTAGTAATTAATTAAATTCCATTTTTACCGCCTAGATAAAGTTAGGTTATGATAATCGCGGTACTCGATAGTAATATCAACCAATCCCTATGGATACAATACCCGACCAAAAGGTCCATTATACTAAAACTTGATCCATACACTTGCGGTGAAAGTGGCAGTGCATTAATTTGTGGCCACCAAGTTTTTGGCGTCGTTGCCCATTTTTCCACCGTTCTCTGACCATTCTCAATACGATTTAACCGTTTATGCTTCGATTTCATACATTTTCACCCCCACGCACCTATTTTAATACAAAAAGAATAAAAACATATTAAAACATGTAAAAATAACTATAAAACTACTCTAAAAATAACAAAACCGGTTTGAAAATACGTAGGTAGATCACACCTATCAATTACTCAAAAATGACATAATTCTAAAAAATATAAAAATCTTGAAAAAATATGTTGAGATAAAATAATAAAATCAAGACCAGTCTCAGAAAGTTTCTAAACATTGAGTGGTCACACAAAAGCAATTAGGTGAATCACCCACTTCATACAATCCGACTATTAAGTCATAGGGGTGTCTCAACACCTAGTGACTTGGGCGACTTGGATCGAGATCACTACCCAAAGCTCGATACATGGATTATATAGGAAGTATGAGTCTTACTTGCTATAGTGATGAAAAAAAAATAGAATGAAAATAATTCTCCTAACACTTCCAAGATAAAAACAACATTTGTTAGTCATCGTTAACTAACGCTTGTTTCTCCATCACTTATTTTCTCCCTCTTTTGAGTCAACTCGGGAGGCCAATTATGTTTGCCTTCAATACAAGATAGAAGAAGTGAATTAGAGCTGTCAAATAAACCTCGAGTAGCATACAGAGCCTAGGTAATCCTAATGACAATCTTAGAAAATATTAATTATCCGAACTTGATGGAATTGAACTAGACAAGCTCGTTAACTAATAACTACAATTATTTAGTTAAAATTACAATTGAATTTATTGTTATCATAATTTAGATTATCTATTGAAAATCATTACAATCATTGTGATGATTGAACGTTTGAATATGATTACCGGAGTATACTCTAGCCAAAATAATCTTGCACAAAAATGAAAAGGGAAATATACATGGCATGTATAGGTATAATGCCTAAAATATTTGAAATGAACTTGAGAAAATAAGGGAAAGGAAAAGAAGAAGACTTATTGATAAGCCATTCACTTTAACCCTCTCCCAAAACTCATCCAAACGTTTTTCAAAACCCGAGCCAAATCAATAATGCTCTCAAATTCCAAGCCAGATGTTCCCATTCTAGGAAATCCCGATCTCACCCAAATAAGACATGGAATAACACTCCACTAAACCTGTCCAAATTTTTCCATCTTGCAACAAAAACCCATACACTATTTTAAAGATAAATCTCGATCAAAATCCTGTTCAACGCAGGAAAGAGCAAAGAAGTAGGAAGCCTCTCAAAAGTACTGGTCAGCTTTCCGTGTCTAAATAATTAGGGGAAAAGGCTAATAGAAATTGGGGCCTAGTGCAAACATTCTCAGAAAGACTAGGTATTTCTAGATAAACAATGCGTTCCCTAGGAAAACATTCTAGGTAAAAGATTTGGCCTTCATAGAATCATAAGTCAGTATCGAAATACTACACAAATACCATACATCACATCTCACTTAGACATGCATAACTTTTATATACATGCAAAAAAATTGGTATCATACTTTAAACAAGAACCTGTGACATCCTGCATATCATTTAGCATCAATAGGCCATGGTCGACACAACACTTGTACCCATACACCCTACTTAGAAGATCTAGTAGGCTAGTAGGCAATCCTTGGACATGTAAACTAGTCAAGTAACCTCACTATGTCACCATACCATCGTCCGTCTCCAATAACGGTTTCAACCAAATTAGGGTTAGACAAGGACTCAACCTCACATAAGGTGTGTCTTGATAATAGGGCACATCTCTAAGAATAGTCCTTGACTCTCCAGAGAAAACCATTTTCACTCTCCTTATTATTCAAACAAAGAATAGGTGCCTATGCTAAAACCACGATTGACCTAATCCTTGGCAATCTGCAAAGGTACATAAGAAACCTATTAAGATTCAGTCATCCAAAATGTAGGAATCCCCAGCCTTTGGCTAAAGCGGGTTCTCATGGTTTCCATCGTTGTACGTAGACTAGAATTGATGAAGTCCATTATACACTCTGCACCAAGCGATAGGGGATTAAGTTCACATTGTCACTCCCTATTGAAGGGTGCTAGGGGTAAAAATGACAAAAAAAGTATAGAAAAATGAGTCATTCAATTTTGGTTGCTTTGTCGTCACCTAAGGAAGTTCTTAGGTTCATCTAAAGACAACAATTCCAGTGTCAGGTTGAAAAATCCGAAATTTGACTAGTAATTCAAAATTCTTTAGGATTAGAAGGAATGAAGATCGAAAACTGCTAAAAATTTAGCACACCAACATAGCAAACTATAATTTCCATAACTACCATCTCAGGGCAAATAATGGAAAAAACAAACGGTATCGGAAAAAATAAAGAGGTAAGAGAAATACTATCCAATCTTAAGTGGTTAGATAATTAACCTACTGTCCAACCTTAAGTGGTCAGATAATCTACCATACCCCCATTAAAATAACAATACATCAAAAGCCTCATTAAATCCTATCCTATAATCAAAATTTTCCAAAAGGCCGTAGAACTAGAAAAATCATCGTGCACCATAGAATACTTGGTTTTTTTATTTCAAGACAAGATATTTTCACCCCAAAGTTTCCTTTAATATGGAGCTTTCTGATAAATGAAGGAAACCATCAATAGACGAAGAGTTGCCAACTTCCAAAGAGAAAAGCCAATGTACACCATTCAAGTGACAAGACCAAGGAACGAAGACGGGGGTTCATTTTCTTCTGACAATACTTTGATTGTCAAAAATGCAAGAAATAGATGCAAGTTACCTATATGCTAACATTTAAAGCAAAACATTTGAAGCAAATGACCAAATTGAAATAAAGAGATTCACCCCAATTCCAACAAATAATCTACAAACCTTGGCTCTATAGGTAATCCATTATGTCAATTCATGTTTAGACTAAATAAACATTTGCATGGTTCGAGTATTACACCAATGGGCAAAACCATAAGAATTAATTTTTAAAAAGAACTTTTTATCCAAAAATAAACACGTCGAAAAATGTATTCGGAGATTTACAATAATAATCTCAAATTCATTTTTCATCACCACTTACAAATATTAAAATGAACTGATTTAGCTTCTCAATCTAATCGCTAATCAGTCTCTTCCCCATCCCGCAAGCTAGAGCATAGTTTTACACTATCAATAATCATAAATTGCACGATAGGAAGCGTTGGATTAGATTCCCCAACAAAACATATCCAATCGCTGCCCCAATTAGAGATTGGGGCATTTCGTCCTATTCATGTTTTCTTGATGCAAACGGCATTCATTTCGTCTCACGACATAAAATGAAATACTGAAATCATAATGAAGTCAATTAAATTCATCAATCAATAATGAACTACATACCGACCTGATTCTCAGTTATCTGATATACGTAGGCAACCCACATATGGGTTCAATCACCATGTTAAATTAAAAAATCCATCAATCAAAGTTGAACTGTGTTTTGACCTGATTCTTAGAAAAGTCCAAGATACATAGAAAACCTTTGTGGGTTCGGTCGACAACCTAAAGAAAAATCAAGCATCTCACAATAAACTATGTATTCTTGGTGAATACTAAGATACGTAGGCAACCCACATATGGGTTTGGTCACCATTAAATAAAAACAAAAAATTCTTCATCAATTGGGATTTGAACTAAGTCAACTTAAAAATCCCCATCAATCAGGATTAAATTACATCAACTTTAAAATCAATACCCCAATCAAGGATAAACTAGGTGTCAACCTCAGTCCCAGTAAATATCAAGATACATGAAACCTTTATAAGTTCGGTCATCACCTTCAATGAAGTTCATTTATCCCCAATGACCTATGCTTCAAACTATCTTTGGTAGATCACCAATGTACGTAGGAAACCCAAGCGGGTATAGTCGAAGTGAGAGAAGTGTCAGCCTTATGACATTCTCTCAGCCCTGTATCAGGGTGCATCTCTAAAAAGTCCCTCGACTTCCCTAAGAAGTTGATTGTCAATCCTCTCGTTATGCAAAACAACAAGGCATATCTATGGCGGAACTACGTTACAACCTGATTCTTAGCAACTTGCTAAGATATGTAGGAAACCCTTATGGATACGGTCAACAATCAGAAGATCAGCACAGGGAGAACCGAACTACATTCTGACTTGATTCCTAACCTAGGAAATCAGTGTCTGTAGATAACTCATGTGGGTTTTGGCTATATAATTATCATTGTCTAAAACAAACTACTAAAACAATAAATTGTAAAATAAAAATATATAAACGACCTAATGAGGTCCCCAGTCTCAAACGAACATTACAAGTCACACGTTCAGTTAAGAATATATGGGTAACCCATGTGGGCTTTGTCACATTCTCCAAATGCTCAGGAAATAATCATGCGACCTAACTAGAGCTGGGGCACATTATATCCGGTTTCTCCATTGAGATACTATGATAGGACTGGCGTCAGCTAGAGTTGGGGCATATTATATTAGATTTCTCTGTTGAGATTTCCTAATAAATTCACCAGTTATGACTGAAGAAAAATCCAAAATCTAAAAAAATCCATAATCCCTAAAAATAGACAACCATCGTTAAGCCCCATAAAGTTTTCTAGTCCTCATTAGGCAACCCCATGTAGGTTGTGGCCATAAAACTCCACTAAGTGTTGAGTTTTCCCGAGAGTGTTCTCCGATGAGAATTCTCTCAGTTATTGTCAATCATGTATTGATATGACAACCCCTGATTCTCAGCTATCTGAGATACATTGGCGTCCCAATAGGGTTCAGTCAGGGCAACTCAATCAATCAAGCAATCAAATCCACCAATCGATCTGTCAATCAATCTATCAATCAATCAATCAAACCATTAAACCTTTTACCATGTTCGTCGTTATCTTTAGATCACTGTGTTAGAGTCCCGTTATTATGTTCTTCGCTATCCCTGGAGCACAATGTTAATACCAATTCATATCTCTGGTGATAGAAGCAACCATTATTTGTCTTTAGTGATAGAAACAATTTTTATCTTTGGTAATAGAAGCAATACCTATCTTTGGTGATAGAAGTAATACATGCCTTTGGTAATAGAAGCAATCCCTATCTCTGGTGATAGAAACAACCAATGCATATCTTTTGTGAAAAAAGCAATACCTATATTTAGTGATAGAAGTAATACCTATCTTTGGTGATAGAAGCAATACCTATCCCGAGTGATAGAAACAACTAATACATATATTTGGTAATAGAAGCAATACCTATCTTTGGTGATAAAAGCAATACCTATCTGTGGTGATAGAAGCCATACCTATTTGTGGTGATAGAAGAGAAAAATACCTATCTCTGGTGATAGAAGAGAAAAGTACCTATCTCTGGTGATAGAAGAGAAAAATGTCTATCTCTGGTGATAAAAGAGAAAAATACCTATCTTTAGTGATAGAGGAGAAACATACCTATCGTTGGTAATAGGGGAGAAACATACATATCTCTGGTGATAGAAGAGAAACATAACTATCTCTGGTGATAGAAGAAAAAAAAAATACCTAACTCTAGTGATAAAAGAGAAAAATACTTATCTCTCGTGATAGAAGAGAGAAATACCTATCTTTGGTGATAGAAGAAACACCTGTCTTTGGTGATAGAAGAAATAGCTATCTTTGGTGATAAAAGAAATACCTATCCTTAGTGATAGAAGAGAAAAATATCTATCTTTGGTGATGAAGGAAATACCTATCTCTAGTAATAGAAGAGAGAAATGCCTATCTTTGGTAATGGAAAAAATACCTATCTTCGGTGATAGAAGAAATACCTGTCTTCGGCGATAAAAGAAATAGCTATCTTTGGTGATAGAAAAGATACCTATCTCTGGTGATAGAAGAAAAACATATCTACCTTTAGTGAGAGAAGAGAAAAAGACCTATCTCTAGTGATAGAGGAGAACCATACTTATCTCTGGTAATAGAGGAGAAACATACCTATCTCTAGTGATAAAAGAGAAACATATCTATCTCTGGTTATAGAAGGAAAAAATACCTGTCTCTAATGATAGAAGACAAAAAATACCTATCTCTAGTGATAAAAGAGAAACATACATATCTCTGGTGATAGAAGGAAAAAATACCTATCTCTGATGATAGAAGACAAAAAATACCTATATGTGGTGATAGTAGAAGAACATGCCTATCTCTGGTGATAGAAGATAAACATACATATCTCTTGTGATGGAAGAGAAATATACCTATCTTTGGTGATAGAAAAAAGTACCTATCTTTGGTGATAGAAGAGAAACATACCCATCTTTGTTGACAAATATGAAATGTCCTTGTCTCTGGTAGCAACAGTAAAACATTCCAATCTCTGGTAATAAAAGCATAACATTCCATTCTCTGGTGTTGGAAGCAAAAGATCCCTACCTCTAGTGGCAAAAGAAAGGACTCTTTGATAATAATAATAATAATAATAATAATAATAATAATAATAATAATAATTAAAAAGAAAAACTCTCTTTGATGGTGGATACGAAGACATCTCACTGAGAAGAGTCAAGTAGACTCTCTCTCACTAAATCACTATAAGCATTTAAATTCCTGTCTTTACTTTTCATGTGTGGTGTAACAAAATATTTGTGTTTCCTTCTTTGTCATTACAAGTAAACTCAAATGACAAAAAATGATAACTGTAGACACCATATTTTTTCTCACCTTGTCAGTGTCGAATCGAAAGTACAAGTTTAGATAACTTTAAACTAAGGTTTAAAGGGAATGAAATTCTACTCTCAATCACACTAGATAAATTCGGTAAAGTAAAAATTTCGGGTCAACTTCGAAAATCCTATAATTAAAGGGGATCTAAAATAGCATTATTAAAGGTTGATTTTCATTAAATCACCTTTAATATGAATAAAAATTAGATACTTGTCATGACCCAGTTTCCCAGGGCCGGACTGTGGTTTCTCCTATAGAGAAATTCCTAAACCTAAAACCCGACTAGTCAAACTTCCAATCTACAATGTTCAGTAATTATGACGGGAATTGTTATTATGATAATAATTTCCATTTAAAGTATCATCAATTAAAATCAATCATCTATTTAAAATATTACTCTGTAGATTATATAGATAGTGGCGATAATACTACTAATTTAGTTAATTATAATCTGAAATCCAGATATCTATTAATTCCCAAAATTTGGAGATTTTTGGAAAATCAATCTACCGAATTTAATATTTATAATATTCAATATATTTTGGAAAATCTTTCTCATTTAAAATAATTCATGGCAACAAAACTAATAATTGAATAATTTATCATTAATTTCTGAAATCATAATTTCAAACGATATTCCCAACATTTTATCAGCCAAATATATTCACCGAAATATTTTACAGCAACTATGGTAATTAATATTACCGTTTTCTCCAATTACATCAATAAATAATAATTACAATTATTACAACTCGAATTTCAAATAAATTATTTTCTCTCTCGTTTTCTCCCAGTCGACCTTGTAATCCAAAAACTATGGAGTTGTGAGCCAACGCTCAGTAGAACTCCAATCCCTTTAATACGTACATTTAATTTATATAACACGTAAACCACGTAAACAGGCTCATCACATAAATTCCGCATTATCCAGATCATTTCATATAATTTCCACAGGTAATACTTCACACAATATACCAAACAATATCAACATATTTCATGCGAACAAATAACGCTAAATTCACCGATAATGATAACACATATTTCACGGTGAGACAATTAAATGCATATATTAAAGAAGTTCGGAATTCTACCTTCCTCGGATTTTCCGATGGCTACGATATTGGATTTTTATTTCTATTGGGGTGGTTTGTGCAAATTTTCCTCTCTTTTTTTTTCTGGCTTCTTCTTCCTTGTCTGCGTCTGCGTCCAGTTTTGGGGATCAGCAGCCGATTACTGCTCCGAGCACCAAACTCCCGCAACCTCACACCACCGGACCTCAGAAAATAACACACACACACAAACTCACGATCACCGCCACTACCGTCGGCCAAACTCACGCCGCCACCTACACCCACAACACACATACATAACACTGAGTCTCGCATACACACACATACAATGCCGCAGCGGCGACAGTTGAACGACTAACAAGAACAGCGCACACACCCCCAGAAATACCCACATACACACGTATCCGAACCACCGCAACCCACAAAATCGACGACGTCCACCAGCCAACGACACCCTCTCTCTCTCTACTCTCCCCTCGGCGACACCCCACACCACCATGCACACACAATCACACACTGATCATACACATACACACCACCATCACGTACCCACAACTAAACACACACATACCTACACACAGAAGGCACACACACATACACACGCACTGCTCTCTCTCTCTAAACTTACCACCGACGAACATCCAGCGACACCCACACAACCAAACGAACACGACACCACCATCACCGCCAGAACACATACACACACACGACAACATACATAATACACACAACCACATTACGGCTGAACACTGACACCGCCAACTGGACCACCCATGTCGTCGAGCCAAACGATGACGATCACGCCCTCACACACCCATAATGATGAATGGAAAAACAGAACACCCCCACGGACACACACACACCCACATCTGAAATACACACGAACGACACACACACATACTCCGAAACACACACACACTGACAACGTCCCACCGCCGGCAACCCATATCGAAACATACCCACACACATATGATACACTATGACAGACCAAGGCACACACACATATTCATAACAATTGGACACACACACACCCTCAAAACACACAAACACCCACAAACCCAAAGGATCGCGGACCACCGAACACTCACCGGCGAACCCATCTCTGATTCTCTCTCTTCTCTATTTCTGTTTCTGCTCCTTTTTTTTGTTGGTTGAAGATCACGATTGCATGGGTATTTATATGCATGAGAGTAGTGGATCAATTTGTTCCTAGCTTGCCACGTCAATGGATCTCGATTCTTCTTTCGGTTCTCCGGCTGTTTTCACGGCACACCCACGCACAATTATGTGTGTGTGTGTGTGTCTATATATATATATATATATATATATATATATATATATATATATATATATATTATTAAAATAATCTTTTGATCAAAATACTCTTTCCTCCCCCAATTTTCTTGAAATCGTCTTTTTAGTCCAATATCCACCTTTAACATTTTCTTAAATTGCAATTTCACCCAAAAAGTTTTAATTAAACCCAAATTCCAATTTTAATATTATGAAAATTACCAATTAAACCCTAAAAAATTTAAATCAAATAATAAATTACACCATCTATGCCATTATTTTCGAAACATTTTAAAACGCGACTTAAATTATACGTATAACGAAGATTGGGGTCTTACAATACTACTCTTTAATTATAGGATATTTTACCAATTACTTTGACCCTTAAGCATTTACTATTATTGATTTTTGTCTATTCAACACTAAACATACTTATTTAAACACTTGTTTGAAGTTCAAATATTAATAAATCCAATGCATAATACCATGATCAAGGCATGGAAATATCATGACAAGTCCAAGTTACACAACATAACTAAGGATCAGGACTCGGTTTGAAATTGACCAAACCAAAATTGTCTTAACTAAACCATTAAGGCCTATTGAATCAAGGGCCTAACCCATCAATAGTGACTCACAAATGATCATTAAAAGACCAAGACACGCCTAAGATATTCTCTAACCAAAATATCTACTGAATGAACTAAGTTACTTAGAAAGTAACTTACCGTTATCGAAACCGAACCAATCCAGTTCACCACCTAAGAAAGGAATTTAATGAGCATTAAATGTCCATCCCATAAATCATTTAATTCTTGGAATGACATGGATTGGTTACTGTACGTCGAGCGTTTGTTACACTCTCGCGTATTGACTACTCGCAAGTTTACGAGATCAAAGTTTTAATAGGATGGATCTTTTAACTAAATTATCTATACTAATATAATGAGATGTTTTAGGGGAAAGAATTATCTAGGGATTAACTTGGTTTACAAATACGTGTCCGATCTCGTTTGAATTACATTTACGGTGTTCAACCTATTTGACAATCTCAGTTCGTAAACTCCCCCGCCACCTCTCTCGAGTGTAAAACGGGGAAAAACATGACTTCGTGTCAATGAAGAAGTCCTCCTCAACATCTTAACAATCCTAGGTCACGTGAGTCTCGCCCCAACGTCATTGATTACACACAATCCAACTCTCTCCCGGGTTATTGGATCATCGCGTTGTGTTTACCCTATCGACAATCTCAATTCGTAAACTCCCCCGCCACCTCTCCCGAGTGTAAGACGAGGGAATACACAATTTTGTGTCAACAAAGAAGTCCTCCTCAATGTCTTAACGACCCTAGGTTATGTGAGTCTTGCCCCAACGTCATCGATTGCTCACAATCTAACTCTCTCCTACGTTATTGGATCGTCGCGTTGTGTTTACCCTAGTCCGAATCCGGGGTAACCTCTTTCGAGTGTCAAACCCCGAATTCTCGATATATCTATCTAAGCATAATAAACAAAAGAATACAATAAACACAATCAAAATAACGAAGAACAATCATAAATGAAACACCAAAATCATACGAATCACATATTTATAAATATATTATTAATCCCTATACAATCCATGTTTAACTAACAACCATAACCGTATTTACAATAAAGCACGAGCTAAACATGCTCACAAATTCCTAAGTTAAATAAATAAAGGAAGAAATCGAAGAACTTAGCGTAGTCCGAAGATTTGTTGCTAAAAACTGTTCAACGATTGCTTCGCTGTCTTCTTTTCCTTTGGGATGTGAGCTCTCCCTATAAAACCTCTCAACCTACCCCTAGATATGTTCTAAGGGGCTCTAATGGCCGGAGGTGTAAATAGGAGAGAAAAGGGGATTAAATAGGCAAAATGTCTCAAAAAATATCTAATATGGTGAAGAGGTCACCGCCGCGGCGGTGAGTAGGTCGGTTAAGTGATCGTCGCCGTGGTGGAGACAACAGTGGAGTTGGTAACCATCCTGCAGTTTCACCACCGCGGCGGTGGATGTCTAGTAAGATTTAGTCGTCTCTGTATTTTCACCATCGCGGCGATAGGCTTCTTTTCAGTATTTTGCCTCCGTGCTTGTTTTTCCACCGTTCTTCGACCGTTTTTTGTTCGATCTGATCGTTGACGCTCAATTTTCCTACCTTTTCACCCCCCACACTTGATTTATACAAAAAGAATAAAAACTAATTAAAATGTAATAAAATTCTATAAAAACACTTGAAAACTAACTTAGTTCAGAATTGTTTTCCAATTTAAACAACCACATCCCCAAACTTATTCGATTAGTATGATTTCACAGGTATAGTTAAAACGAAAGAAAAATAACAAGTGAGTACTCGAATACCAAACCAATCCGAAGTTCGCCCTAAACTTAACTACTCACATTAAGAAGCATTTGCAAC
Organism: Eucommia ulmoides; assembly: GCA_016647705.1. Classification (NCBI taxonomy): domain Eukaryota; kingdom Viridiplantae; phylum Streptophyta; class Magnoliopsida; order Garryales; family Eucommiaceae; genus Eucommia; species Eucommia ulmoides. The sequence goes on along the minus strand of CM028340.1, from coordinate 26,215,663 downwards.
TGCTAACTTGATTCACTCAAATGTGCCTTTAAATTCAGCGATATAGGTTTGGAAAAAGATCAACTGGCCAGGGTATTTGCTTATGGGTTCAGAATTGAATTGGCATTTAGGCTTCGACAGGGTAACGGAGGATAAACATATAACATGGTAGGCTTAAAAGGCTCAAGCGATAAAAAGAATGCATAAATCACGTCTCCTAAACTACCTTGCCTAAGATTTTGCCTCAAGCTTCCCCTCAATCAAGTTATAGAATCCTTAATTTGTCATGAGTTTAGCTAATCAATAAATTTTCCTTAAATTAATTGAAATACATTGAGTCTATGTGCTCGTGCAAATTAGGATCTATAACAATTTTCACCAAAACGCATTGTCAAGCACACAGAACACACATACATGGGTATTACCCTTGACCTCGAAAACAATCAGGGGATAATATCATCATTGGATAATGGCCCAGATGAACGCAAAACTCAGCATGCACACAACAACAACAAATAAACACAAACTACCTAAACAAACATGCAATACAAGAAAATAATTACACAATTAACATACTATACTACACATCACTTTCGAACTTAAAACGGATAGTGTTCTCAGTGGCCCAATCATCGATCTCAACATATAGGAAATTAAAGCATGCTGATAAAAGGGGTTTAGAACACATACCTGGGAGGCGAGAGGATCTCACCTCCGAATCAAGTCAGATGTGATGGATTTAATTTATTTTGGACCTTGGGTTGCATCCCAAAAAGCGCGTGGTTTAATGCCCTTGGCCCAACATATTCAAAACGTCCTCAAGCTTGGTGAGGTTTTGCTTTATTCGACTCGATCTTTCAACGACACTCCTCACCGGCTTATGTGCATAGCCACGCACTATAAATGGCTCGAAATCCCATTGAAATGAATGTATCAATACCTGGAGATCTAACATCTCCAAGTACCCTGCATAAAAAACAAAAACAAAATTACAAACAAAAATTATATACAAAAGAAATGCCTAAAGTAAAATCGGGTCAGTTACTTACAATATCAATAATAAGCGACAAACACAATCTCCGGCAACGGGGCCAAAAACTTATACGTCGAGCATTTGTTACACTCTCGCGTATTGACTACTCACAAGTGTACGAGGTCAAAGTTTTAGTATGATGGATCTTTAAAGATTGGGTATCGTATTCACAGGGATTGGTTGTCGTTATTATCGAGTACCATAATTGTCATAACCTAACTTTATCTAGGCTAAAAAGAATGTATTTAATTTATATTAAACTAAACTAATTAACTAAATTATCTATACTAATATAATGAGATGTTTTAGGGGAAAGAATTGTCTAGGGATTAACTTGGTTTACAAATACGTGTTTGATCTCGTTTGAATTATGTTTACGGTGTTTAACCTATTTGACAATCTCAGTTCGTAAACTTCCCCGCCACCTCTCCCGAGTGTAAGACGGGGGAAAATATGACTTTGTGTCAATGAAGAAGTCTCCCTCAATGTCTTAACGACCCTAGGTCACGTGAGTCTCGCCCTAACGCCATTGATTGAACAAAATCCAACTCTCTCCCGGGTTATTAGATCGTCGCGTTGTGTTTACCCTATCGACAATCTCAGTTCGTAAACTCCCCCACCACCTCTCTCGAGTGTAATACGAGGGAATACGCAACTTCGTGTCAATGAAGAAGTCCCCCTCAATGTTTTAATGACCCTAGGTCACATGAGTCTTGCCCAAACGTCATCGATTGCCCACAATCCAACTCCCTCACAGGTTATTGGATCATCGCGTTGTGCTTACCCTAGTCCGAATCTGGGGTTACCTCTTCCGAGTATCAAACTCCGAATTCTTGATATATCTATCTAAGCATAATAAACAAAACAATACAATAAACACAATCAAAATAGTGAAGAACAATCATAAACGAAACACTGAAATCATACGAATCACATATTTATAAATATATTGTTAATCCCTATACAATCCATGTTTAACTAACGGCCATAACTGTATTTATAATAAATCACAAGCTAAACGTACTCACAAATTCCTAAGTTAAAGAAATAAAGGAAGAAATCGAATAACTTAGCCTAGTCCGAAGATTTGCCGGTAAGAACCGTTCAACGATCACTTCGTCGTTTTCTTCTCCTTCGGGATGTGAGCTCTCCCTCTAAAACCTCAACATACCCCTAGATATGTTCTAAGGGGCTCTAGTGGGTGGAGGTGTCAAGAGGAGAGGAGAAGAGAAGGGATTAAATAGGCAAAATATTTCAAAAAATATCTAATCTGGTGCAGAGGTCACTGCCGCCGCAGTGAGTAGGTGGATTAATTGATCGCTACAGTGGTGGAGTTGGTGACCATCCTGTAGTTTCACCGTCGCGGCAGTGGATGTCCAGCAAGATTTGGTCGTCTTTGCATTTTCACCGCCGCGGCGGAGGTCTAGACGCCGCGACGGTGGGCTTCTTTTCAGCATTTTGCCTTCGTGCTTATTTTTCCATCGTTTTTTGACTGTTTTTGGTTCGATCTGATCATTTACGCTCTATTTTCCTAACTTTTCACCCCACACACCTGATTTATACAAAAAGAATAAAAACTAATTAAAACGTAATAAAATACTATAAAAACGCTTGAAAACTAACTTAGTTCGGTTTGGAAATAGATAGGTAGATGACACCTATCTGTTACATTCAATGAATGTAAATATTTTGTTCAAAATATCTTAGGGGTTAACTAAAACCTTTGAAATGTAACTACCGGTTACAAGGCAAACTGAGCCTATTCAATTCCAATTCAACCAAGACCATCACATCAAGGGTCACCATCAAGCATTAAATTCAAAATGACACCCCAAGACCAAATTCAAAGAACCTTGGAAGCATTAATGGCAACTAAATCGAAATAGTGAAACTAACCGGTACTTAGCCACCAAATCGAACTGGAAGTGTCACATCAAGCCATTAATGTACCCATGTGCGACTAATCACATTGGATATTGTGTAATCATTGTCAATAACTGCCAATTATTACCGATGATTGCAAAAATCTTTTAAAGATTGGGTAAGTATTACTAAATATTTAGAGAATCTTCCACAATCTCTAAACTTCGTTCAAGGCTATTCAAGGTCAAGACAAGGCGATATGTCACCTAAGCTAAACAGACCCTAAGGAAGGTCCTGGGATGGCTTGTGCTAGCCCCCAGATCTATATATACTAAGGTCTGTTTTCATTTTTTCAAGACTTGGAAACCACTCATTATCTCTCTAGGTTCCAGCAAAGCTCTCGAGTTCTAGGGTTTCTAAGAATTTCTCTTCAATAACACCTCAAAATTCAGCTAAAATTCTACCCCATAGAATGTTCTTGAGGTTCTTTAAGGAAGAACTCAAGGATTTGACAACAACCAATCAAGGACAACCAAAGAAGATTAAGGAGGAAAAGAATGTAATCACTTAGGGAAGACTGCTTCCCTTAAGTAGGTATGTCTTCTTGAAACACCCTTTGATCTTGGCTTAAATATAGTGTTTATGCCTGTACATAGCATGTTCATATAGCATTCATACATAAATTGCATATGCATAACCTATATAACCCATAATCAAATTAAAAAAACGTTAAATTTATGTTATATTCATCAAACCATGCCAAAATCATGCAAAATCATATCAAGAACATTAAAACCATCAAGAACACATCAAGAATATGAAGAAAATATGAAACTAAACTTTAAACGAAATACATGATGACCTAATTCTCTTTAATCTGAGATGCATAGGCAACCCATGTACGAGTTTGGTCACATATCTAAATAATTTAGTCTTAGCTTGCATGATTGGAACTACATGTTGACCTGATTCCTCGTGTTTAATGGGATATATAGGAAACCTTTATACAGTTTGGTCTTGTAAAAAATACAAAAACATATCATTTTGTATGCTGGAACTACATGTCGACCTAATTCCCTGTGAAACTAGGGATACATAAGAAGCCTTTATAAGGTTTGGTCGTTTATATTTCTATACCTTATATACTACTATTGGGCTGTCACTGACTATTCAGCATAGTATTTACCTGCTTTATCATCATATTATGTCAAAAATGAATAGAAAATACGAAGAACTTTAAAAGGGAAATTATTTTGTTAAAGCAAACCAAAGAAAACTTCTTTGATGATGCTTAAAAGTGAATATTCATTTATACTAAGGTACTGTCCTCGAAAGGGTGTCTTGGGGTGCGTAAAACCTTCCCCGAGTATAACCAACCTCCGAACTTAAAGAAATCTCTAGTACAAGACCTTTACGAGTCAAAACATGATCCATTTCAAATTAAAAAGTGAATTTCAAAAACCCAATGACCTAGTACACAATTTAACCCATACTCGTTGGTGACTCTAGTTTCAACTCAAAATCTCAGCTTAAATAAGTTTTCAAAATAGACACCTAGAAAAACCCTTGAAAACTATTTTCGAAATGAACGGATTTAGAGGAATTAGAGAGGGAGGAATGAAACTTGTTTCATCTTCTTCCCATGCTCTACTTCCTCTGCTACCATCAAAATTTGGGGTGCATCAATTCAAATCGATTTAAATACTTCCATTCTTCTATTAGGGTCTTTCAAGCTAGCAGTAGTTTTCTTCGATGATATGATCAAGCAAGCTGAGGTGATAGAGGAATGAGTAAGGAAGGGAAAGATTAAAGGGGCCTCGCCGGATTCGACAAAAAGGTCGTTTCTGCCAAAGAAGAAAGATGATGAGGTAGCTATCGTTGTTTCCCCCAAGCAAACCCTTTACCAAAACAACCCCAAGCTTCCTATTCCCAAAATCACACGAACCAAAACACCCAATACAATAACCATCTCCCTCAAAATTTCCAAAACCAAAATTACCCCTAGAACCAACCATATTCCCAAAGCCATCCCCGCAACTACCAATACCAAAATGTACCTCCCCCTTACTAAAACCATACTCCCCGGCAACGGCGCCAAAAACTTGGTAGAGGGCGATTTTGTGCACGCCTACTTATGCTCGCAAGTATACGAGGTCTAAAGTTTTAATATAGTGGATCTTTGGAGATCGGATATCGTTCCCACAGAGAAAAGTGTGAATAATTGAATTGAATACCGCAATTGACGTAGTCTCATGTTATCCTGACGATGGAAGACGTGAATTGAAATTAAACTAAGCTAAATTACAATTAGTGGGTTAATTATAACTAGGTTGATTAATTAGGGATTGATTTTGTTCACTTAATACACATTTGATTTCATTCGGTTAACAATAACGGAGTTTAGGTATCCGACAATCTCGGTTCGTAAGCTCCTCCGCCACCTTTTTCGAGTGTAAGACGAGGGAATACATGACTTCGAGTCGACGCCGAGGTCCCCCTCAATGTCTTAACGACTCTAGGCCGCGTGAGTCTTGACCCAACGTCATCGATTGCATACTAACTAACGCCCTCCCGGGTCGTTAGGTCGTAACGATGTGTTTAGCCTAGTCCGAATCCAGGGTTACCTCTCCCGAGTGTCAAACCCTAGATTCTCAAGTCCAATCCTAATACCATTACAAGCATATTAAGATCGTCGTCAAATGATAAACACAATCGGACTTAAAACAACAATCGTTAAAGAAACGTATATTAAACCAAATGTGTATTTACACAACTACACATTTCCCTAACTAATCTCTAAATTACACTAACATGTTCTTAGCCAATACAACATAAATAAAGAGGAGATCATCATTACCAACTATAAATATTTAAATACAAAGATGAAAACAAGGGAAGAAAAGCCAAATCTCAAAGTGGAGTATTCCACTTTCGCCAAAGAACGATCCTCCCGAGCTTCCTCTTTTCCGTTGATGAACTTCCTCTTTTGGCTCTTCAAGGATTGGCCAAGAACACTCTTTACAACTAATCTAATCTACTTCCTAAGCTAATCTAATCTAACTAAGGTGGATGAGAGCTCCTAAGAACAACCAGGCCCTCTCCCACGTCTAAGGAGTGTCTAAGGTCTCAGATTTGTTTTTTGGTTTGGTGGAGAAAATGGTTTTATAGGCAAGGGTTTGGAAAAATCTTCAAAATATCTAAAAACAGATATTTCTGTGCAGAGTGTCACCGCCTAAGCGGTGGTTCACCGCTCGGGCGGTGGACTTAAGTCGGTTAAGTTCTGTCGGTTACTTCGCCTAAGCGGTGGTTTTTACGCTTAGGCGGTGGCTGCTGGCAAGATATTATGTTATTTTCTCGCCTAGGCGGTGGTTTTCTCTCCTAGGCGGTGGTTCAGCCCTTCAGCACTCCAACATTCTGCCTCTTTTCCGCCTAAGCGGTGGAACTTCCGCTTAGGCGGTGGTCTTCATTCACCGAAATCCTATTTTGCACATTTTGTTCACCGTTTCTCCACCATTTTCACTTGTTTCTCGCCCTTTGAGGTCCTTTCCCTGTTCTACACTAAAACACAATTAAATATAACTAAAATGCTTGAGAACTAACAAATTCGGTTTAGAAATAGATAGGTTTTTCACACCTATCACTACCAAACACCCGCTTACCACATATATCAGCCAAACTAAAATTCCCTACCTTAAATTCCTAACCATACCCTAAAGCCAAGAACCCAATACCACCCAGGCTATTCACCTCGCGCTACTGGGAGAACTTTCAAAATGATTAAAAAGAGCCACTAGACCTTTCGGTCTCCATCATTGAGCTGTACCGAAGCTGTTTGAAGCAGGGTAGTTGACACCTCTTACATCCTACAAGCCTAAGCTAGGGAGTAAAGCGACTACTTTAAATTTTTTCTGTGACTACCATTCTGGAACTAGGAGACATACAACTGAGTAGTGCTTCGAACTAAAAGACAAGATCCAAAAGTTCATATGAATGGGGGGTCATTACGTTCCCCAACAAAAAGATTGAGACATCTAGGCTAAATTGGCAATTGAATCCGCTACCTGAGCATGCATCTTTAGGGAGTGTTGAAGTTAATCTTTACTAAAATGTTAGAGGATATGGGAGTGAGTTATGTGCTTGAGACTCGAGTTGAAAAATCTAAAGGCTGCAAAACAGGGGTTCTCATTCACTTTCACTTTCAATTTACTAGATGTTTTGATAAAATTAGGACATTTTTGTGTACTCACCTTTCCATCCCGTTGGTCTTTTGGATGGAAGATGATTTTCTTTGTAATGGATTTTCTTAAATTTCAATAAATCCAATAATGTTTTATCTAAACTCTAGTTTAATGTTTGAGTCTTACTCTTTCAGGTACCCAAAATTGTCTACATATGTTTTATGTGATGTGACTGAACGAGGACGCGAAGATATGATTTCAATACAGAGCTAGACCATTATCTAATGAGAATAGAAACAAAGGAAGATTTTTTTCTGTTAAACGATGGTGAGATCCAAAAGGCCTGTAACCAAAACTGACAGCAATTCAAGGGTATCGGAGGATTTAAATGTCAAGATTGGTATTCATTGCCCTAAAAATATTTTGATATATCGTTGGAAGCTGATCAAGATATCTCTACTAGTTTTTAGTGAAATGATAAAACTGGATTTAAACATCCTAGCTCGCCTGCTGTCAGACCCAATGGTAAAAAGAAAACTCAATAATCCCTAATCAATTATCCCAATGAAGAACCTCTCAAATGTAATTCCGGTATCCAATCATTCGATGAAGATCAAAGTTGGGAAAATAAGGATTTGTCACCATCAACCAACAGTGTTGGACACCATATTTACTCCTTCATTGATGGCTTATAGGGTTGCAGGAAGGTTTCTATTTGTAAATAAGACCAGGTTGATTTCTAAGCTTAATTACCCCAGAACCATTGTAAGTTCGATCATCTATTTCTCGAAAAAAAATGAAGAAAAAATAAAAAAAAAAATGGCAAAAAAAATAGCAGGTAAAATAGTCAAACCACTGATCAAGGAAGAAGCATTGGTGCAAATATGGAAGATATTTGAAAAGAAAATAAAAGGATAAATTGGTTTTCTCAAAGTTTCCACTTCAGGCCAATTTGGTGGGCAAATGACTTTTTTTTGGATTAGAACTTGATGGATTTTAATGGAATCAGAATTTGTGAAATGAAATATTGGTTGTGGCCTAGAAATGTATTGGAACCATATTCCTCTGCAATCCAACTCAAAATCTCACAAAAAATCATATCGGGCATTAAAGGTACTCGTTTTTGTAATTTTCGACATTTTGTCCATTTTTAGACTAAATTATTTTTCCAGGACGTGATAAAACACAGAGAGTGGATGAGTATTAGAACCCCAAGTTCCAAAGCATCAAAAAAATTGGAATGACAGGAATCCAGTCGGAAAAGCCAAGGAGACCTTGATGAGGAATGTTGGGCCCTCCCTGAGTTGGAAAGCGAAGTCTCTGAATCCAAAAAAAAAAAATGAGTCTCAGTGAATCACCCCAAGGTATGTTGGGCCCTTTCCTAGAGTTGGAAAATAAAGTTTCTAAATTCAAATAAAAAAATCTCATCGAATCACCCCAAGACGAAGTGTCGTCAGCCGAGTGACTATGACTGAAAAATGAGATAATGGAATTGCGAGTTATCAAAGGTGACTAATTTTTTCAGACTAAGATTTTGTTTTGGAAGTGTTATCTTGTCTAGCTACAGGGATCTTAAAAACATCAGGAGCATAGATTTCCTTATCATTGGGTCCCCTCAACTTCTTACCGACTCGAATTGGAAACTAATATTGCTAAAAATTCAAAAGCTCTAAATGAGCATCTAGGTATGTGTTTTTTCCCCCTAAAAATGGGTGTTTAGTGAACTACGTTGAACTTGATCCTCAGCATAATACTAAGGTATGTAGATAACCTGTAAAGGTTCAGTTATTGAAGTGTCAGCCCCAGCCGTGAGGTGGGGCACATTTTATATCTTGCCACTATTTCCCATTTACCACACCATGATGGCCTTTTATTTTACATTTACCTCTCCGTGACAGTTTTTTTTTTTTTTTTTTTTTTAATTTTTGTATTATGCCTCTCCATGATGGCTTTTCATTTTTTTCATTATATCTCTCCGTGATGACTTTTCTTTTTTGCATTTTGTCTCTTCGTGATGATTTTTTTTCTCTTTTTGCATTACGCCTCTCCATGATAACTTTTTATTTTTGCATTATGCCTCCCCATGATAGCTTTTCCTTTTTGCATTTTACATTTCCGTGATGGTATTTTTATTTTTGCATTACACCTCTCCGTGATGGCTTTTCATTTTGCATTATGCCTGTCTGTGATAGCTTTTTTCTTTTTGCATTTTTCCTCTCCGTGATGGCCTTTCATTTTGCATTATGCCTCTTTGTGATGGCTTTACCTCTCCGTAAGGGCTTTCATTTTGTATTAGCCTCTCCGTGATGGTTTTTCATTCTGAATTATGCCTCTTGGTGATGAACTTTCATTTTGCATTTTGCCTCTCCGTGATGGCTTTTTTATTTCTTGCATTCCTTCTCCATAATGGATTTTTATATTTTGTATTGCCTATCCGTGAGTGCCACTTTATTTTGCATTCTTTCCTCGCCCAGCCTAGGAAAAATGCCGAACTAAGCGTGACCTAATTCTTAGCACCATCGATAGACATAGGCAACCCTTTTAGGGTTCGACTGCATGTCATTCGTTCTCATCCTCTTCTATTATGCCTAGAAAATAGCCCTTTTTTTGGAATTTCGCTATTTTGTTATAAAATTTTAAAAAAAAAACTAAACACAATACTGTGAAAAATCCAAGAAATGGGATGATCGAAATAACATGGTCTTTTATCTATGTTAAGCAAGTGAAACTCGCATAACAAAGAGGGGCAACTAGAGACACGATATTTTGACCGTCCCGCAAAAAAATTATATTTTATTTTATAGTTTAGTTTATTTTTTATTTTATTTTACTTTCAAAAAATAAAAATAAAAATATGGAAATAAAAAAAAATTGTAAAGGAAAAGGAAAAAATGGAGAAAAAAGAGACTAAAGAGACAATGACGGGGCCCTCTTTGTCGGCCGAGAAAAGAGAAAGGAATGAGAGGATATATATATATATATATATATATATATATATATATATATAAATTAAGGGGGAGAGAGGCGAAAAGAAGCGAAAATAAGAGATAGAGAAAGTAGGCGGTGAGAGAAAGTTAGAGAAGGAAAATGGGTGGGCCCTGCCACGTATTAGCCATTTGTGTGTGTATGTGAGAGAGAGAGAGAGTGGGATGGGGGGCCCTGCCTTTTGTTAGCCAATAGAGAGAGAGAAGGCGGGTCTCGCCTGTCAAGTGTTTGCCGAAGCAAAAAATGAAAGGAGTGCATGTTTTTCATGTGCCCTATGTCTAGAACCTTCATATTTTGGCGTTTTTCCAATTTTACCCTTTTCCTGTCCAATTTGGACTAGGTTTTAGGCGGCCAGACCAATTTTTTATGGTTTTCTAGTGTTTTTCCCGCCGAATATTTTCCTATACATAGGACCCTCCTCCTCCTAGATTATTCATTCAAAAATTGAGAGAAAACCCTCCTAGAGAACGATTCTCAATGAGAGCCCTTTTGGGAACCCGTCTGGGAGGAAAAAAAAAAAACGAGCATCAGAAATCTTGGCTAGAGCAGGTATATTTTCTGATTTTTAAATTTTTCATTCTTTATTTTGTTTTCTCAATACTAAATTCTTGAAAGTTATTTCTTTTGTAATTGTCCGATAAATCGATGAAAATGCCGAGACGAGGTTCCCCGTTCTCAATCTAAACCTCCGAGTGTTAGATGAGGACACTTCATATCTCTCTATTTTTATATATATTCTTTATTTATTTGTTGTATATATATATATATATATATATAATTAAAAAAATAAATCATCCGTTGATTAGATGAAAATGCCTGAATGGGTTTCTTGTGCTTAAACATAATTCCCGAGTGTTAGGTAAAGGAAGTTTAGTTCTTTATATTTCAGTTTTTTTCCTTTTATTTTCTTTTATTTTTTATAAAAACCCTAAAAAGAAATATAAAAAAACAAAAATCCAAAAAAACCAAAAAAAATAATAAAACCTTAATTTGTAAGAATTAATCCTTACAAATCTAAGGATGAATTCGACTATTCGATAAATCATGGGAGAGTTTTTCATGACCTCGTTTCAATTTCTCAAGTAGAGTGCAATTTAAAAATATTCAGTTTCAAGAAATCTCTTCCTTCGATAAACTTTTTCGTGGGATTCTACCTAAGTTTTAGAAAGATTAATTCAGACAAACTAATTTCTGCAATCTCCTCTCGATTCGCATCTACATAAGATTTGAGGAAATTTCAAATCGGGATTTCTTTAAATTATTTGGGCAAATTTCAAAATAGACATCATTTACATCTACGTCACAACATATTACATATTTTTTTAGACGATGTGCTTATGAAAATTTTCACCACTTACACTTTTTACGTTTCATCACATTTAGGTTATTTTAGATTTCATAATTCATACCACTTTTCCGTTTCGTATACAATACATACACCACTTGCACTTTTTCATATAGATATTAAATAATTAAATCTTTGTCACATATAATCACATTAATTCATGTAGTTTCCCTGATTTATTCCCATATTCATACCATTTTGTATTGGCACGTTTAAATTAAAACTATTCTTGCATAAAAATCAGATAATTTTTTTTAGGTCACTTTTGCATAAATAAAATAAAATTTGTATCATGCTAGTCTAATATTATCTTTTGCATTCATACTTTAATATTTTTTTCACTTATTTTAGTTTGCCCATTTAAATCAAAGTAATCTTTTAGAAACATATATAAACCCCCTAGTGACCATCCTTGTCAAATTCTTTAATATTTGATAAGAGGTAATTCCGGTGGAACATTCCCAAAATATCAAAAATTTGTCTCGCCTCAATTTGAAAAATATCAAAAAGATTGTGTATGAAGGAAAACAATTTCAAAATAAAATAAAACGTTCGGAGGTAAACTAATTAGATGTAATTGGATATAGGGTACCATTTTTAGACGGGCATTTTGGGGTGCCTAATACATTCTCCGAGCACAACCGACCCCCGAGCTCTTTAAATGAATATTTGGTTTGATCGTGTTTTTTTTAGTCAATTTTACTTTGGCCTTTTAAATTGTTTTCTAAGAATCCATTGACCTAGCATACCAATTAAATCCAATGCTAGGTGGAGACTCTTTATTTTTAAAATGGCCTAAGTATTTTTTGAGAAAAACAGAGCTCTTAAAAAAAAAAAAACACCCTTCTCCTTTACGCGTATTATTATTTCATATTCTTTTATTTTTAGAAAATTGGGACGCATCAATTAGGGAAATAGTCTAGATCATCATTTCATTCACAAATGCATGTTTCTACATTTAGACTGTTAGAACTCCACTACTTGGATCTATTTGGTCCCAACTTTATTGCTATTTGGGTGGAAAACGTTATGTATTTGTTTTTGTAGATGAATTTTTTCGTTTACATGGGTTATATTTTTAACTAAGAAAGGTGGTTATATGTGAATTCGTAAAATTCTGCAAGTGGGTGCAAAATGAAAAGGAGTTGAGCATTAAGCATATTAGGAGAGATAGAGGAGATGAATTTAAAAAATGAGAAAATTATTTCCTTTTGTGATATACACAGTTGTGATCATAACTTCTCCAGTCCCAGAACACCCCAATAAAATGGGATAGTTGAGCATAAAAATAGATTACTTCATGAAATGGCTAGAACTATGCTAAATAAACACTCATTCCCTACATATTTTTCGGCAAAAGCCGTTAACACTGCGTGTTATATCTTGAATAGAGTTTACATCCATCGGGTTGCTAGAAAAAACCATTACGAACTTGGAAGGGTTTACGCATATTATTTTCTATTTTAGAGTCTTTGGGAGCAAATGTTTTATTCTTAATGATAACAACAATCTCAAAAAGATAAAGTATTTGTAGAAGGAATGTGTAGGTGAAATAGAACTTCCACCAGATCACAATGTTGAAATCAATGGTGGATAGAAAAATTAACTTGAGCTACATATTATGAAGGAAAATGTAGAATTTCCCAAAGCCATGAAGAAGGTTTGAAAAGTCAAAGAACAGCTTTGGGTCAAAATTGAAAGTTTACAAAAGTTATTTTTGGGCTTAATTGATAAAAATTGAAGAATTTTTAAAAATTATATCATTTTTTTCTTGATTAATTCAAATTTTTAAATGTCCATTTTAAAAAATCAATTGAAATCAAAATATTTGAAAAAATTCCATGTTGACCCCAAACTTTGGGTATTTTTTAGAAATTCATCAAATTGGCAAGCAATTCCAATTTTTCCCCCATTGGGAATCAAATAAAATGTTGGATGATCCAATTTTGTTTATTTACCATCAATTTTTTTTTTAAAAAAAAAAAATATAAGTTCCTTTAGTAGTAATTTTGCTCATTTGCCATTCATTTTGGAAGATGACAAGTCTTAGATCCGATTTTGGAGTGTAAGGGAGTGGTTTTAGATATTACCCAAAGTTGGAAAGACTTAATGGAGTGGTTTTGGATGAAAATTCACGTAATACCATTTTTAGGGGGATTAAAACATGTTTTAGGGGTATAATAGAGAGGTTGTCAGCATCTAGGATTGGTGATAGCCCGAATCAATTGTTTATACATCCCTAGATGCATAGTTTGGTGGCTGCCTATATAAGGGAGCCCACCCTCTCACCAAATGGCACTTTTTACACTTCCACACCCTCCCTCGCTTTTCTATCCGAAATTCCATCTTTTTTTCTTCTTCATGCACTCTCTTAAACCTTTTTATCTTGATCCAAATATCTTCCCATTAAAAAAAAAAATGAAAAATCAAAGAGAAAGTCATAACTAAAAAATGTTGTTACGACAAAGTAGTCGTGGTTTCTATCTTAGGAACCAACAAAACACTATAAGAACACCAAAAGTTTTAAGTAGACTTGTTCATCCGCAGGATTCACAAAATGCAAAAAGAAATGTATTATTTTTTTCTCATTCTAGATTACTATGAACTCAGTTTTTTTTTTCTTATGGCAAAGTAGATGTGGTTTCTCTTTCAGAACCTGAGAAAACATCGTAAGGGCTATAAAATAGTGGATTGAGGAAGTCACTTCCCTAAACCAAATTTTAAGTTTAGGTTAAGTTGGTAAGAAGGAATGAAAAAAAAAAAAAAAAAAAAAAAAAAAAAAAAAAAAAAAAAAACAACAACTCCCATTTGCATTCCATATTTCTTTCATCATATAAAAAAATATTGTGCATAGTCATTTCTCTTAAAAATGTATTAAAAAAAAAAAGAATAATAATAATAATATTTTTGTGTTGCTAAAAAAAATAAACTAAAAAATAATAAGCTTTTTGTTTCATATGAATTTTTATCCCCTTTTTTCTTTTTCTTTTTTTTTTTTTTTTTTTTTTTTGTGCTTTCTTCTAAAAAATTACTGAAAAGAGAGACCCTTCCACACAAAGTTTTTGCATTCAAAAAATTGTTTTAAGGAGGGATTCACGTTTTTTTTAAAGGGAAAATTTTAAGCATGTTTTAGTTTATTTCTAGAGAAATTTTTTTAATTTTTTCCCTTTTTCCATTTTTTTAAATAAAATATTTCCAAGGAAAAACTAAAAATAAAAAATAAAAAAATCCAAACTTTCAAAAAAAAAAAAAAATGATTTTTACGCTTCCATAAAAAAATATTTATTTGTCATTTCTCCTACCAAGATAACTAAATCTTAAAATTCAATATATCAAACCCCCAGTGACATAAGCTATCCATTTCAAGCATAATCGAGAGGTAGTCATAGGTAGGGACATTTTGTTTGCTTTCTTTTTACTAAAAAATTGAATACATATGAATACATACATATATACACACACACACACACACACACCAAAAAAAAAAAAAAAAAAAAAAATTGAAAGAACCAAACTTAAATCATCTAGACTTGGTTTAAGTAACAACTTTTTCGACAAAAGTATTGTCTTTAGAAGGGTGTCTTGGGGTGTTTAACACATTCCCCAAGTATAACCGATGCCTAAACCATTTTTCAATCTTTTGGTTAGACAAATTTATTTTTTTGGAGTCAAATTTGGATGTTTAAAAAAAATTATATATTTTTAAAATCCCAGTGATCAAGCACACTATCTGACTCAATGCTTGGGGGCGTCTCATTTTTTTTTTTCAAAATTCGACCCAAATATTTTTTCAAAACCAGCACATAGAAAAACTCAAACCCAACCATTTTTGTTTTTAATAATAAGATCTCAAAATATTTTTTTTCCCCAAAGGTGTTTTCAAAAAACAACCTATAGCAGATCTCTCTTTATTTTTTGGAGTGCATCAAGTTTTGATATACTTCTTATACAAATATATGTTGATGATATAATATTTGGTACTATTAATGAGGATCTTTACTAAGAGTTTGCCAAAAATATGTAGGAAGAGTTTGAGATGAGCATGATGGGAGAACTGATATTTTTTCTTGGACTACAAATCAGGCAAACCAAGGATGAGATTTTCATCAACCAGGCCAAGTATGTGAAGGAGTTGTTGAAGACATACGGCATAGAAAACACAAAAGCATAAGCTACTCCAATGGCCACTACTAGAAAGATGAAAAAAGATGAGAAAGGCAAAAGCATAAATGAAAAACTTTATCAAGGTATGATCAGTAGCCTTATTTATTTAACTACTAGTAGGCCAAATATGTTTAGTGTCTGTCTCTGTGTACGTTTTCAATCATGTCCTAAAGAGTCAACTTAACCAACATTAATAGGATACTTATATATATATATATATATATATATATATATATATATATATATATAAGTGGGTCTTAGGACTTGGGTCTTTAGTATCCTAAAAATAGTGAGATGCACATGCTTTGATCCTCTAACGTCAACTCTTCAGGTTGCAAGGTTGAGTGTAAAAGCACAAGTGGCATGTACTACTTTCTCGGACATGCACTAGTTTGTTGGTAGAACAAGTAATAAAATACACTTATTCTCTTTGATAACACAAGTTGTATTTGCCTTAATAAAAGTCCTACACGATACCCTGCAGTAATCACATTGAGATTCACATTATTTCATTCGAGAGCACATCCAAAAGAGACACATCCATCACTTCATTATAGAGCATATCCAAAAGAGAGAGATCTTCTTAGAGCTCGTAGACATACAGAATCAACTTACTAATTCATTAAACCTCTAGTGGAAGAGCAATTTTGAAAAAACCCATGATGATGATGCTTGAAAATAGATCACCGGACACATTACTTCAGGTCTGGAGTGTTGTCTGGGTTTTCTCACTTTTCCTCGGCAAACGTCTTACAAAATAATGCATCGCGGGTAGGTCTGCCAGCGTTACACCTCTGGTGTAAGAATTAGTCGAGAGTACTAAACAAAAATTTTGCAGAGTGGTAGTTAGGAGAAAGAATGCTCTTGAGGGCCGAATGATTGCGTCTCAGAGAAATATATAACTTCCTGAAAAATAGGGACAGACGCTAAATTAAAATTAAATCAAAGTTGAGTTATTAAATCCTAAATAACAATTGTTTTACACATTTTTTCATAATCTAATTATATATTCAGACTCGCCTGAATAAGATTTTCAAAACGATATCTCATTTACTATTTTTTTAATTAGTTTTCACATTCGTATTGAATTTAACATAATAGTTCTGAATTTTCACAATTTTCACATTTGTATTGAATTCAACATCGTATTTCAATAAAATTCTATACATTTATTGTGTTATTATTGTAAAAAAGTTGAATATAAATAAATGTAAATAAAAATACAAAAAAAAAAAAAAAAAAGATTGAATAGTGACACAAATGCAACAAGGAATTCATTATCTTTACTATTTTCATCAATTTTTACATTCGTGTTAAATTCAATATAGTACTTCAACAAAAGTTTATAAATTTATTATGTTGTTATTGTAAAAAATATTTAATGTAATTAAGTTAAAAAAATACAAAAAAATATTAGATTGAACAGTGGCGCATTTTCTTGAATTCAACACAAATTTCATCAGCACGTGGAATTCAACAGATAACAAATTATATAACAAAATATACAAATAGATGTTGTTTCGAAATCAACAATCCCACTATCATAAATTTATAATCAAATCAAATAAATGATATATATATATATATATATATATATATATATATATATATATATATATATATATTTAAATTGTTGCTATTTTAAGAACATAAAAGTGTAACAACATAAATGTAATTTAATTTTAACTTGATATATATTTAAATTGTTGCTATTTTAAGAACATAAAAGTGTAACAACATAAAAGTAATTTAATTTTAACTTGGTAACCTTGATATTTTACGGCATAGAATTGCTCAACATTGATATTAATTCAATTAATATGAAAAATATAATTTATCGAATATATTTGGATATTTAAAGGGACGGTTTCAAATTTTTAGAGGATATTATGTTCGGTTCCTTTGATCTGGATTTGAAATTGAGATTAAAAAATATAATTAATTTGATTTTAAGATTTATTTGGTTCAATTAAAAATATGTGGAATAATTGGATAAATTGACCCTTTTAATGGGTGTTCATCTTGTCATTTTTCTTACTTTTTTAAAAGCGGACACTCTCCCCTCCATATTACGTAATCGCCCCTCTGTATTTTAAAATTTTCGCAGTTAACATCCTCGTACAAGTGAGATGGATCACCTGAATCCACAGAAGAGATTACTAAAATATATTAAAAAAAAATAAAAAAATATTATAAAATTAAATTGTTCAAAACACGTGTCATCGATTTGTTAAACGATCACGTGATCGATCTGTCCCGTCTACCTATAAAAGGACAAGACTCCCTTCGTTTCCCTGATTGAGAAGTAAGAAGACCAAACCCCCTCCCCCGGTTCCCGGCGCATTTCGCTCCTCCATCTCTGCATGCGCATATATGGGCATTCCAAAACATTCGGGAAGGTTCATTTTGTTTGGCTTTGGTTTAGTGGAGGAGTGACAGATAAGAGAACGTTTTCGGCTCCATTTCTCTGATTATCTGGAGATTTGTCCGTCGAGCGTTAGATGATCGGATCATCGAGTAAGGTGATTAACTTCAGTCGTAGAAACGTCAGTTTTTAAATTTTTATGTTAATTTCGTGAAATTGGGTGATTGTTTTACTCTATTTAATTAGATATGAATGCACGTTAGTATTCGTTTTAGCTGGACTTCTAATTCGTGAGATCTGAGATCACACCTCTGTACATTTGAAATGGGAATGAATTATTATGGCAGATTTGCGAAATTACTCGGTTAGCGTTTGGAATCACGGATTTGGCTTATAAATTAATGTACGTTGATGTTCCGATTTTGCTTTTCATATTCTTTTTTTCTTTTCTTTTTTTGGGTTTATTGTCAATTCCGATTCCAAGCCTTCCTTTCCATACAAGAAAACACTACCTCACTAGAATTTTGGTTGCTATTTTTTTTTTTCCCCTTATCCATTTCCCAAATTTTCACCAAAAGTTCGACCTAAAAACCAAGGGCTTTAACTTAACTGGCATATACCGTGAGTGGGTTTGCTTAGAAAAATTAATAGAATAGATGTGTTGAATTTTATTGATATTCTTTAAATTGCTCAATTCTATTGAACCACTGATAGTATGTTGAGTTTTGAGGCTTCCGATATTCATAATGGCATACCAATTCTCATCTTTGATGCAATTTTAAATATAAAGGTGAGAATGATATTAGTTTCATTTACATGCCCACAAAGAACTGGAACTTGTCATGCCCTCCCCACCCTCACCTCCGACCCCAATTTAGAAATGACGATCGAACCAACTCGTAAAGGAATGTTGAAAAGGGAGCCGCTATGCTGCTTGTGGGGATCATGTATGACTATTGTCTTTCCCTCACAATTATATCTCCTTTTGCGAGGTTCGAACTCCCCCACTTGGGCGACTTCCCACGTTGAAAGGTTGGCCCTATGCACTGAAATTGAACTATGGTATGCTGTTTGTGGTTTCTAAATAAATCTAAAACCTAGAATAGAAAGCTTACTCAATTTTTGTTTTGGGTACTAAGGAGGGAGGGAGGGAGGGAGGGAATTCGGGAGGGAAAATCTAAACTTTTAGAATTTCTCTCTGTGTATTTTTTCTTCTGCCCTCAGAAGCCTAAATTGCATCTAGGAGCAGACAATGCATCAAGCTTTTGCAGGGAGCTGTTTCCACCCCTGACGCCTCAAGCGAAACAAGATTATTGTATGAGGTTCAATCATTCGAAGTTAGGCTTGAAATGTTGTTTTTGCTAATGTTTTAATTTGCTGACTTTATTTCTTCTTTTGTGTTTTAAAATTGAACCTGATTATTGTGAAATCGTTTGACTGTACTCATTATTGATTTTGAATTATTGTTGTGGCAATGTAATTCTAACGTTTTAGAATAGAAGCTTGGTGATTTGAAGTGACTAGTTCTGTTGTGGCATGTGGGAATATCCACGAGGTCCTTCCTCGATGTACAAGCGCTCAGCGTCGAGAGATTATATGAATTCGGTTGACGTAGAAGACAACTCAGGTAACTCTATCTGCTGCTTGAATAATACAATTATCATATGCTTGAACCTTTTTTATAATTGAAAATGTTCCCCTTGTTTCTTATTTATTGTCGAGTATTTGTATGTCACTATTACAACTCTGTTAAAAAAAGGAAATATTGTTTAGAAGCAGCATATCTGCTGCTTGAATAATACAATTGTCATATGCTTAAATTTTTTTATCATTGAAAATGTTCCCCTTGTTTCTTATTTATTGTCGAGTATTTGTATATCACTATTACAACTCTGTTAAAAAAATGAAATATTGTTTAGAAGCAGCGTATCAATTGCTTCAGGGGAAAATATGCTCTTAAGTTTGGAAAAAGAGAAAGATTTTTTTTTTTGAAATATTAAGTTCTTCTTGTTGGTAGTTAATTTGTAATGGTGATTTATATCACTTAAATTTTCTAAGAATTGTTCGTAGGATTTTGGCATGATACTTTGGTTGAGTTCTTGTTTCTCTTCTAGCTCTTTTACAGAACAGTATGGGGCAAGAAAGTACAAATCCCTCTTGGAAGCTGTCTTTCCCACATGTACTCGTGGCAACCATAGTTGCATTTTTATTTGGCTACCATCTTGGGTTTGTTCTTAATCTTGAAATTGTAGTTTTCTGTTTCATATGTTAGTTCTTGAAGGTGAGAAAATAATAGTTTTCCACTTGTTGTGCATTTTTTTTCTGCCTAAACAGGATAGTTAATGAACCCCTTGAAAGCATTTCTACGGATCTTGGTTTCAATGGGAATACCTTGGCAGAAGGTAACATGAACTGATTCATTTTTTTTCCCCTTTTCCTTGTAACTGTAAATTGTCTTTTCCAGATTTTGCATTTTTAGGTTATGTTTTATAGTTGTTTATGCATGCAAATGAAGGTCTCGTGGTCAGTACTCTTCTGGCGGGAGCCTTTTTAGGATCTCTGTTTAGTGGTTGGATTGCCGATGGATTTGGTCGTCGGAGGGCTTTCCAGTTGTGTGCTTTGCCTATGATAATTGGTGCTTCTATAAGGTATTTTCTATGCCAAGAGCAGGTGGCATCTGTGTGTTATTTTGTTTCCATATGATAAGAAATTGATGCCTTTCTAATCTTGTGTATGTTGACATTTTTTAATATCTTCGAGTTTAAAAAAATTATCTTTTTGTAAATGTTTTTTTGCTGTCATCATCAAATATAACTTTATACTTGGTCACTAGCTACTGTGATGTCGAAATCAATTATCCTCATATATTTTTAGTGAGATAAAGTCACTCTTTCTAGTGTGGTTTAGCATATACTCCATGACTTGTTGGATCCTATCTATCTTTGAGAGACATAATCTGATAACACCATTTACATGTTTATATATACTTAGCAAGTCGACTGCTTGATGGTCAGCACCTGGAATGTGATATTGAGATATAGTATTGGGGTATTCCAATGCCTGCCTTGAGTCCACGCTGTCAACTAATTATCTGTAAAATCAGTAATTTTAACTATTGTCTTATGCCAACTGGGATTTCCTTTTTCTGATTTCTTCACTTGATATTCCTGTGTCAAAAAGTTTTCTTATTTGAGTAGAATCAATGTAAAATTCTTACGTTGTAAAGCTGTTATTTTCTTTTCTTTGTTTGTTGATATTCTATTCCTCATATTTTACGTTTCGGAGGAGTTTGAGGACAACTTTAGGATACCATTATTTTTTATTTTGACTTATGAAGTTTTACCAATTTTTTACAAATTTCCCCTTGTTCAAGGCCAAATCCTTCATCAGACTACTCTTTTCATAGAAATCCTATAAATCAATAAATATAAATGGTCCAATGTATAAATTTTTTGTTAGAGTTTTCAGAGTTCTTGGTGTGGGGGAAAACAACCTTATTAATTCCATGTATAGTTTCTTAATCTTTGGAATGGTGGCACTGATGAAAAAGGTTGAATGTTCACTAAAATGACATATTCATGGGCTTATTGAGTTGGAATCTTGAAGGGAAAATGTATATTTCTTGATTTAATTTTGGACTACATAAAGCATAATGAATCTATATACTCTGCTGAAGTAGGTAGTGAAGGGCACACAAAATCAGTTTAGTTAAGGTTTTCCTATGGCCAATTGTAAGTTCTCTTTATCTCTTGTCGTCAGAAATGGATGCTATGCACTACTATGTTTATGGAAATATGAGATGGGTGTGTAATGGCTGAAGGGACACTGTGATAGACAAATTAGTTAATAAGGGGTTGAGAAGGTTCTAGTCTTCTCTAGATTAGTTGTTAGTTTGTTAGAAAGTTGTTTGTTAGAAGAGTTTGTTAGAGTGTTTGTTAGTTTGAAGTGAATAAATAGCAGGTAAGGGCTTGGGTTAGAATATATCTGAAAATTGGGAAAAGAATTGGGAGAGACTAGGCTCTCGAAATCTTAGAGTGTTTACTGTTTTCTGTATTTTTCATTCATTTTTTGATAATTCAAGTCCAATTCAGTTCAATTCAGCCTATAATTGCATTTATCTGTTTCTGTTAATCAATAATTCTCAATTTGTTGAGTGTGATCTAACAAATTGGTATCAGAGCACCGAAAGATTTCGCATCACCACCGACGGCGACTACCATTTGAATATGAGATGATTTTCTTGACACTTTCTGATTTTCTTGTGGACATATTGTAACCTTGTTTCTCGAATGAATTTTACATGGAAGAGTGAAGATAACCTACTCATAATGATTGTTAAGTTGTGGCTTCTTGATTTATTGACGTTTATCTTAGTAAAGTTGATGCTTCTTGATTTCTGCATTTCAATTTTCCTGCTTTGCCCGTGCTAGTTATATAGTTTGGCATATTTGTGTTTTGAAAATATTGCACACATTATGTTGCCAGGGCAATTTATATACCCTTTTCTGTTTGTAATTTGTATCACACATTTGAACAGTTGGGATGGAATTTTTCATCATCTTTTAATTTGACAAGTTGTAACATTTCTGAATTTGGAGATGCTAATGCTTATATTTTCAGTGCAACAGCGAAAACTTTGGCAGGAATGCTTATAGGGAGGTTTTTTGTTGGGATGGGATTGGGTGTTGGTCCACCTGTTGCATCCCTCTATGTTACAGAGGTAAAAATTGCCATTTCCTTCTTTCTTGCCATATTTTTAGCATGACGTAGATAAATTTCTCCATAGTAAGTTGGAACTTCTCTCTAATTTTGTTTCAACTCTTACCTGTGAGAAGGTTTCACCTGCTTTTCTGAGGGGTACCTATGGAAGCTTCATTCAGATTGCGACATGTCTTGGACTATTGACAGCGTTGGTTATTGGTATTCCTGTCAAGGCTATAGTTAGCTGGTGAGGAAGATAAATTGATACTACAGTCACCGATACTGGGTTAAAGATTTTAATCTTCCTAAAAGGAATTTGATATGTACATTCTCAAATAATTTCACTAACTTTCTCAGGTGGCGTGTTTGTTTCTGGGTTTCCACAATTCCAGCTTCATTACTTGCGGTTGCCATGTTTTTCTGTGTGGAAAGTCCACAGTGGTTGTATAAGGTTGGTTGTCCTCTATATGTCGTTTCATTTCCTCAGATTCTCTCTCTGTGTGTTTGTCATTTGTTGATTAGCCTGTCTAATCTATTTTGTTCTTCAGTCAAAAAAATAGTTTTTCTTGGAGAGCAGTCAAGAGAATAGATGACTTATTCTTTCTTCTAGCTTTCTCCAGGCAGTACTAATTTACTCATGAGTATAGTAACTTTGTGCGAACAATATCTTGTGTTATTCTCTGCTAATCTTACCATCCATGCGGCTGTGCGTCAACATCCCTCCCTCCCTCTCATGTTGTTCCCAGTGCTCCTTGCATTGCTTGGTAAATTACCTCTTTATATTTCTGCATTTTTTAGGCATTAGTAAAGTGGGTTGAGTTCCCTTTAGTGCGTAAGCTTGCTTTAATTTGATTGTGTCTTAGTTAACTTTTTTGAGCTAACACCTCTTTATCTGCCGCATACTCCTACAATGTGTCATATGTTTCTAAATTGAGAAAAAATGTTTGAGATTATTGGCAGTACTAGATGGTCCCATGGTCTAACCTATTTTCATCTATATTTAACTTCTCTTCCATGGAGAAATTGCTCATCAATTTTAGACTGTTATCTCTGGTGTGTTGACCCTACGTAAGTGGGACAAAGGCGTAGTTGTTGTTGTTGTTGTATCTCTGGTGTGTTGCATTCTAAAGGCCAAAGTAGATGCTCAGAGTTTTCCTTTCATGTGATAGCATGGAAGAATTGCTGAAGCTGAAGGTCAATTTGAGAAGCTTTTAGGAGCATCCCATGTCAGATCTGCAATGGGTGAATTGTCAAAGTCGGACCGAGGGGATGAGACTGATAATGTAAAGCTCTCAGAGTTGCTTTATGGTCGCCATTTCAGAGGTAGATATAATATATTTAAGTATGTTCATGTTGTTGTGCCTGCATATGCCTTTGGGTGTTGTGCTACTATCACTTTCGTTCTTCTATATATACTCTTGGAATGCTGCCACAAGGCCCACAACCACCAGCCTTCTTCTTCTGCTGTCTTGGAACCTTGTTTTTTCTCTTGCCAGCCAAAAAAAAAAAAAAGGCTTTATTATTTGCTATGCTCCTTTTGCAGTTGTTTTTATTGGGTCAAGCCTATTTGCTTTACAACAGCTCTCTGGGGTAAATGCTGTGTTTTATTTCTCTTCAACTGTGTTTAGAAGTGCCGGAGTATCTTCGAATGTTGCAAATGTCTTCGTGGGAGTGACAAATTTATTTGGTACAACTTTATCCTGAATTGCTTATTCTCATATATATATATATATATATATATTCTTCTTACGCGCAAACTATTTTTCTTTATACTATTACTCTTCTTCCTTGCCATTTCCTTTTTGGGGGGTGGCATGGTGGCAGTTACTTGTATTGAGTTATTGATTCTGCAATCTATTTATCTCCAGGATCTGTTATTGCATTGACTTTGATGGATAAACTAGGAAGGAAAATACTCCTTCTGTGGAGCTTCAGTGGCATGGTAAAGTTGCCTTTTTTCTTTCTTTTTTTCCCCCTGAAAACCTTCTAGCCTGCTCATAGTATCATCACTGTGTTTTTGTTTTTTTGTTAACGTTTCAAAAATTCACTGTGTTTGCTAGTGTTCTAGAAAATCTCTACTGTGTAAGAGAAAAATATGTTTCACTGGACAATTGTCCAAAATGTTCCTTATATGCTCATTTGGGAAACAACTAAAATGATCTTTACTTTTGCATTTGGAAAACAAGATTATTGCTATATGCAAAGTGACACCTCCCTGTTGCAAGGCATACTTTGGAGACTTGGCTGCCATTTGTTTGCTCTAATGAATTGTTCTTTATGAGCTTATGATTATTATTACTGTTATTATGGATAAAAAAACAGGGGAAAAGCTAAATCCTATGTTCTCACTGCTTTGGATTTTCCTTTGTGCAATTGAACTATCCAGGCGGTATCAATGGCTGTTCAAGTTTCTGCAGCAGGTCTGCTTGCATCATATCCAGGGGCCTTCTATCTCTCTGTTGGTGGCATGCTGTTGTGAGTACTCTATTTGACTTCTGTTCCTGGAAAACAATTGATGCTTATGTGTTGTCCTGCTGACTTCTCAAAAGATTTGAGCCTGTGATATAAAGGTCATTGTTAATCATATCAATAACACAACTCATGTGATGGTCAAAATATAGGGAGCCTTATAAATGTCCACTTGGTGTCCAATTTCACTATTTCTTTCACATCAATAGTGTAATGGGATTGCAATTGGATATCCTGGAAGTGCCACTAGCATTTCCCTAAAATATTTGGAACGCATACGAGATACATTGATGATAAAACAAGAGAAAATCTTCATAGAGATGTCTAGGTAGAAAGATTGAAGAGACATGCTGTTAGATAGTGATATGATTCATGCATAAGGTTCCACAAGAGCAAGAAATCGAGCTTTGAAAACATGCAAAGAAATGACTCCTAAAGTATGGCAAGAAAGAGATGGATTAGGGAGGACTTGATTATAGCCATTACAGTCAAACAAGGTCATTGGCTTACAAAGATAGATGTCACCAAACCAGATTTTCTGTTGTTGGAATTCAAATTCGCCATTAAGTATGTTGATTATTTTTCAAAATATTTCTTTGGTATGTCCTTCCAACATAATTATCATAATTGAATAGGAAAAGAACAAACATTTAAGGAAAAATCCTTCCTTTCAAATTTACTAATGATGAGGAATGTGAGGTAACGAGAAAAGTCACAGGAAAGGGGCGTTGCATTAAGCTCACAACCATAATAAGTCATGTTAGATGCACGTGCTTATTTATTATTTATTTAAGTTGCAATATTTTCTGCAGGTTTGTCTTAACATTTGCTCTAGGAGCTGGTCCAGTTCCTGCTCTCCTCCTATCAGAAATTTTTCCCGGCCGAATTAGGGCAAAAGCTATGGCATTTTGTATGACGGTGCATTGGGTAATACACTTCTCTATCTTATTTCTTTAGGGTGTATTTGGGTGAAGGATTTTGGGAGATGTTTTGATTTTGGTAAGGGATTTCTGAAATTCGTAAGTAAAAATCCCCTATTTTGGCTACTTTAGAATGGAATTCGTAAAATTCTTTGGAATTTTGAAAAAGATCTTTTTTTTTTTTTTTGGGAGGGGGGGCATCTCCAGGTTATTTTGTGAATCCTTCCGAATGAGCATCTCGATGTAAAATTACGTCAATAAAATATCAAAATTTCAAAATTCCGTCATTTCTAAATTCCGTAGATCAATCAAATTTCTTATCAAAAAGCACTCTTACATCATTATCTTACGGCCAATAAAGATTTGGCATCAATATTTATTAGAAAAATAATGAAAATTGTCTTCTGTTGATGAAGTTTTAATTTATTATATTTGCATCATTTTCCAGGTGTTTAATTTCTTGGTAGGCTTGTTGTTCTTGCACATGCTTGAGCAATTCGGTCCACAGCTGCTCTACTCCATTTTCGGCACATTCTGCTTGATAGCGGTGGCTTTTGTCAAACGAAACGTGATGGAAACAAAAGGAAAATCACTTCAGGAAATCGAAATAGCTCTTCTTCCGCAGGATTAGAGGTACTCCTTTACCTATACTTTAACTTCTTTTAATCAGTTTTACTTATCAACGTTACAGGTCTGAGTTCTTGTTAAATCTCCTTGTAGCCACTGCATCAACCGAGAAGTGTACGAGTTTTTTGAGGAACCAAGGAGTGGCATAATTTAGGGGGAAAATGGCCTTTTTTTTTTTTTTGGGTTTTTGATAGACGGAGATGGAGTATTAGTGATAAGTTAAATAAGGTAGCATGCTTGTTAAGCTCCATGTATGGCGACCAACTCATCATCTTTTGGTATGTTGTAGGGTAATAACACACTGTTTTTATCTAAATTCAGTTAATGCTTAGTCATATTATCATGGAAGCATTATTCACCAGGAAATGCACACTGTTGTGTTATGTGCCCATTTGGCCGAGAATTTGAAACCTAGACTGTGATGTGAAATTTACAAAATCAATTTGATTTTTATGTCGTTTGAATTGCACTTCAGACAAAAAAATAAAAAAAATTAAAAAAAAAAATAAAAAAAATAAAATAATTGAATTACTTGATGATTGTGGAATTAAAGTTTAGTGATGGTACTAATCTGTTTAATCCAGATGGTGATTAGGGAATGTTTAGTGTGTTCGCTAAAATAGTGAATTCCGTCAAATTCTTTTTAATCTGTAAAATTAGTGAAATTGGTTGAGTCAGTGAAATACTAAAATTTGAGCTGTCAATTTAAATCATGTGTATTGTTAATATTGGTATATGGATCTTGTATTGTTATGTTTAAATTTAACTGTTGGCTCTAAGATTTACCCAAGAGGGGAGTAAATTGGGTAGTTATAAATATTTAAGTAATAAATTCGAAGTCAAGATATCAATTTTCTTAATTGATTGTTATCTTGTTAAGCAATGAGAATATATTTAGCTAAGTGCACATCCAAACTAAAAAGTAATAATGCAACATACAAGAATTTAATCTAGTTTGGCAAGTTAATCTTACATACGTTCAGTCCTCCGAGCTTTACATGGATTTCACAATCCGCTATTTCTTAATTCTTTTACTAAATAGGAATTAAATCCTTACAATTCTGATTCTTTTTACAGATTTAAAATTAACATTTATAACTCTGATTTTTTTCACAGATTCAGAATCAACCTATCATTCTCATGCTATTACAATCACTCTAATTCTATTACTGGAAGAATTAGAACCTAATCATTCCAAAGGCTAAAGATTAACCTAATTTTTTTCGTAAGCTAAATATCATATCCTAATTGTTCATCAAAATTTTAGGTTCAACACTAACCATTGTTTATATATAGACATCTTTATACATCCCAGTATTCTGTAGACTTTACATATCAATCTCATATTTTTTCTCTATATTTTGCTTCTCAATTATTTTAAATGGTATTAAGAGCCAATTTTTTGAAGCCGTATTTTATTAAAATTTTGCATTTTGTTTCCAAACCACTTCAATTTTATCTTCATTTCTTTTTCTTTTCCTATTTCGTTCATCCCTTTCTTTCCTCTTTACACATAATCATCCAACTCATAATGACCCTTGCACTTGTTAGTTTCCAAGCATGCATTTTCTTTCAAAATTACACCAATACCCCATTTAATATGATATTATTATGAAACCCTATAATTACACTTATGGCCTATTTTTTTTTTATCAAATATTCATTTATATCCTATTTTTATTGTATCCAAAATAACCACTAAAATATAAACTAATTTTTTTTTTAAAAAAAATATTATTTTCAAAATTATAAATTTTTGGGGTATTACAAGTTATGTCTGTTTTGTCCACTTACAACCTCACAAACATATGAAACTTGAACCTCGAGCTCGAGTATGTTGTTTTCTAGGATATGAAATCAAACACAGAGGATATCGATTTTGGGATCCTATTTCTAATCGTCACTGGGTCTAAAATAGATCCTCCAACTATCCCACTAACCCTCATTGACGTTCCTGGTTTGTCTATGGATCATGTGCACGACACTTTGGGGCTTATCCCAATGACATCAGATGTTGCACCAACCGAACTTATTCTAGATAATCAAAATCCACTATGATGGATTGATTGAGCACTATAAGTAGCGGTTGGCTTCAAGAGGATTCACTCAAGAGTACGACATGATTACTAAGAGACTTTCACCCCAGTTGCTAGACATACCTCTGTCCGCACTCTACTTACCATTGTCGCTATTTTCAAGTGAAATCTCTTTTCGATAGACATCAAAAATACATTTCTTAATGTTGATCTTCTCGATAAGGTATACATGAAACCTTCCCTTGGACTAAATAATATGCCAAACAAAGTTTGTCTCCTCCGACGTGCATTATATAGGCTTAAACAAGTCTCTCAAGCATGGTTTGCCAAATTCAATACAACGATACATCAATGTGGCTTCATTTCCAACTTCCATGACTTTGCTTTATTCATCTATTAGACCAAGAAAGGCATTATCCTCCTGTTATTCTATATTGATTATATGATCATTACCAAGTATGATCTTCGGGGCATCTCATATCTCGAGAAATTTTTCAACACTCAATTTGAGATGAAAGATCTCGGCCTTCTGACTTATTTTTTTGATACGGTGATCTCTCATGGCATAATGGTTACTTTCTTTCTAAAACAAAATATGCCACCAATATATTATTAAATAGTGTAATTGATATGAAGACGATTAACACTCTTATCGAGTTGAACACTAGACTCACTCCATAGGAATATACTTCTCTTATTAATGCTACCTTATCCCGTCGGTTGGTAGCCTGGCATACATTACAGTGACATGCCTAGACATCGCTTATGTAGTTAATTAGGTCAATTAGTTCTTATTTGCACCACAGGCTTTTTATTACGTAGCAATTTTGTGTATTTTGCGATACATCAAGAGGACACTCTTCCATGGTCTTCACTTCTCTTTATATTCCTATCCAATTTTACATGTCTACACAAACACTAATTAGGCTGGAGATCCCACCAATTGGTACTCTACTATAGGATAGTGGTTCTTCTTTGGAGATTCTCATTTCATGGCGTATCAATAAGCAAATGGTTGTCACTCAATCTAGCTTAGAAGTAGAGTACCATGGTCTTGTTGATGACACTCAATAATTACTTTGGGTTCGTTGGTTACTTGATGACATAGGAGCGCCCTCTCCCGGTGTGACTACTATTTATTATGACAATTAGAGTGTCATCCAAAATCGCCCACAATGACGTTTTTTACAAGTGCACCAAACACGCCGAGATTGATTTTCACTTCATACAACATTACATTCTCCCAAATACTTTTCACCTCCACTCAGTCAGCTTTTTCGGTTAGACTGCAGATATTTTCACCAAGACTGTAACGACCCAGTTCCCCAAGGTTTTTCCTTTTTATTTTTACGGAGAAATAGAGGCAAAAAACAAACCATTCCACCACTACGCTTCCGCTGCACCACTATGATGAATAAAATAATAATAGACATGACCTTGACTTGCTATTACCCAAACAATAATAAATATAAACTAACTGTCAATTAACATAAATTTTAAAATTTACTAACTAAAAATTCAACTACACCTATCCAACTTTTCTGTAACACTACAAAAGTTTAAACCACTAATTACCAACAACTGCTCCGCCTGCCTCAAAAGTAGCAGCACCCTCTGACTCTATTTAATTCCATTAGTGGACCCATCTGTACTTGGAGTATCTAAGACAAAATATTTTATCGGTGTAATTTCTTTATAATATAAAAATAATTTATTGATCAAGTATATTTATCAAATACCACTTTTCAAAATACAGATATAACCACACACTTGAGTAATATCAAACTTCTACAGATATTATCATAATAAAACAATTAAATTTGAATCAACTGATTAAATTACATTGATATATAATAAAATACGGTAACACTTTACAAAACAAAATATGATGAGAACCAACGTGCACCAACAAAGGATCCGCTGCATGTTCCAATTGGGCCTATTACGAGGGCAAGATCCAAGAAGATCAAAGAAGCATTTAATGGGCTAATTCAAGATATATGGGCTGAATCTAAAGTCATAATGCCCAAGTTAGGCCCAAATGGAAATCAAGGCCTAATCCATCTCATAAAGGCAAGCAAATGGGCTTAGTCATGAACTTAAATGGGCCAAAACATGAGACCCACGAAATTCTACTTATTTATTTTAGTTTATATCATTTTGTAAGACATCAATGCCAATTAGTATTTTTATTTTCTAGTATTGATATTGTAATAAGTTTGAAAGGCATCTAGGACTTTTGTTCTTGTAGCCTCCCACTAGGTGTGAAAGGCCACCCACTATCTATAGTAGGGTGTGCTAAAGTTGAAGACTTCTTGTGTGAAAAGGACAACCCTAGGTGTGAAAGACCGCCCCCTATGTAAGGTAGGGTGTGCTTGACCACCCACTAGCCTAGGCTCTCCTTTGTGTTGGTTGCCTATTTAAGAGAGTTGTATTCCATGGGAAAAACACATTACTTGAATAATATATCAAATTGAGAGAGTTTTCTCTTGAGTTCTTCATAGAACTTTTCTTTGAACTTATCAAGAATTTCTTGTGGCGTTCAAACTCTATAACTTCGGTTCGTGATTCCATTATAATCTTTGGGTCGAGGTTTGTTATTTTATACCTTTGGTTCGCATTTCATTCATAAACGTTGGGTCAAGGTTTCTATCAAACATTCTGTATTTTTGTGTTCTACCTTTCTTTCTTTTCATTATAAATCCAGATTTTAGATCGATCCTAGCAAAGACACCATAAATTGGTTTCGGGTCTCACTATTTCTTAGTGAGGTTCGCATCATTTGGTAATCAGAGCACGGTTCTAAAATCAGGTTTGATCTATCCTTGTTTTTCATTAATTAGTTTCTTTTATTTCATCTTCAATTCTATTCAGATCTTGTTTAAGTCTTCAATTCTGTTCAGATCTCGTTTAAAACTTCAATTCTGTTCAGATCTTGTTAAGTTTTCAAATCTGTTCAGATCTTGTTTAAAGTCTTCAAATTTGTTAGATATTATTTAAGGTTATTGTCATCATCATTTAAAAAAAAAAAAAAACAAAAATCCTGCAGCCAAAAAGAGAGCATATTCTTCTTGATCGATTCCATAACTTATCCTTTGTGTTGTCCTTGTTCGTTTTGTTTTCTTTCCTAAATTTCATTCTTAGTGAAGTGAATCACAAAGTTTGGATTTTTGCGAGAAATTCTGATTGAGATAGGTTAAGTTCAATAAAGAACTAAAAGAGAAAGCTACGAGTGGAAAAAGGCAAGAGAGTGTGAGTAACATACTTTGAGTGCACGTGAGGGAGTGTGTGAGGACTTATTCTCTAATATTTCTATTTTCAAGATATGTCTTCCAGGGGTAACACATCAAACAATGAAGGAGGGGAAGTGACGACCACCATGTTGCAGGCTATGCAACAACAATTTGAACGCATAAATGTGGTGTTTAATGAAATGCGGGATCGGATGGATAAGCAAGACGCTGCTATTGCCGCTTGGTGTGAGGGGCAGCCCCAAGGAGTCCCAAATGCTAGAAGAAGGCAAGAAAGGCGTGCCCACGTGGAAAATTCTGATGGTGACCACGAGGATGAGTTCGAAAATGATGAAGAGCAATCTTCATTGAACGGTGAGGGTTGGTTCGTGCCAAGGGCAGAAAGGCGTGGTAGAGTTTTCCGCAGAGATCCAAGATGGCGAGATGGGGTTGACCGAAACCTTGGGAACATAAAAATGAAGATACCGTCGTTCCAAGGGAAAAATGACCCTGAAGCTTACTTGGAGTGGGAGAAGAAGGTGGAGTTGATTTTTGAGTGCCACAATTACTCCGAGGAGAAAAAGGTAAAACTTGCGGTAATTGAATTTGTTGATTATGCTATAATATGGTGGGATCAACTTGTGATGAACAGAAGGAGAAACCATGAGAGGCCAATCGAGTCGTGGACGGAAATGAAGGCCATCATGAGGAGGAGGTTTGTCCCTAGTCACTACTATAGGGACTTATACCAGAAGTTACAAAGTCTTACTCAAGGCTATCGGAGCGTGGATGATTACTTCAAGGAGATGGAGATCGCCATGATTCGGGCTAATATCGAGGAAGACAGAGAAACCACAATGGCAAGGTTCTTGAATGGGCTGAATCGAGAGATTGCCAACGTAGTGGAGTTGCAACACTATGTGGAGTTGGAGGACATGGTGCACATGGCAATAAAGGTGGAACGACAACTTAAAAGGAAGGGAACGCGATCATTTCAAAACTCGGGCTCCTCTACTTCATGGAGGCCGAATGGGAGGAAAGATGAAGGGGTTGTTTCAAAGTCCAAAACCGAACCACCAAAAAGGAGAGATGATGTGCCCAATGCCAACAAAGGTAAAACTGAAACCCAAACTCGTAACCGTGATATTAAATGCTTTTGTTGTTTGGGAGTAGGTCACATAGCTTCACAATGCCCAAATAAAAGGACCATGATATCACGTGTTGATGGAGAAGTGAAAACGGAAAATGAGAGTGAAGATGACCAAATG